>CM017328.1:15477262-15530236 GCA_006937295.1 Carpinus fangiana | reverse complement strand
GTTTCAAACTCGATATTCCGGAATTCAACGGGGGTCTCCAACCTGAGGAATTCTTGGATTGGGTAGCGGCAGTTGAAGAAGTTCTTGATTTCAAGGGAGTACCTGAGGATCGACGAGTTTCTTTGGTCGTGACCAAATTCCAGGGACGAGCTGCAGTGTGGTGGCAGCAATTGACGTAATCAAGGACTCTGCTAGGCAAATAAAAAATCAACAGGTGGGAGAAACTGTTGAAACACATGCGGCTGGCCTTTTTACCATACAATTATACCCGAACCATGTATGAACGGCTGCAAAATTTAAGCCAAGGTTCAAAGACCGTGGATGAATACACAGAGGAGTTCTATAAATATTTGACACGGGTTGATCTAGCTGAGATGGACGATCAATTAGTATCCCGATACATTGGGGGGCTGCGACAAAACATTCGAGATCCATTAAATCTTTTTGATCCCGTTAACTTGTATGCGGCTCATCAAAGAGTCCTTTTGTTGGAGAAAATGGCAGCAAGGGGATCCACAAGTTTCTTTGAGCCAGGCACAGAGAGTAATACAACCCCATACAATGGTCCTTTTACACCTCGAAACACCACCCAATCAATAACTCCAAATCGGACTCTAATTACAACCGGACCACCTAACCGGAGTGCGGCGATGAATGGGCCTAAGTGCTTTAAATGTGGCGAACCGGGCCACATAATTGCGGATTGCCGCAAGGGAGAGAAATATGGAAAGGGTCTACTTATTGACTCGGGAAATGCCTTTGATGAGCAAGGTGAAGAAGAAGAGCAAGAAGCAACCTTTGACGACAACGGAGACATTGAGGAAGAATTTGTCACTTGGGATAACGGGCCTAGTTTAATGGTTCGAAGGATGTGTCTTACACCCCGAAGGGTGGAAGGTGAGGACGGACAGCGACACAACCTTTTTCACTCAACATGTACCATTGGGGTTAAGGTATACAAACTAATCATTGACGGAGGATGCTACGAGAACGTGGTGACGGAAAAAGTAGTTGATGCACAAATTTAATTGTACTCGTCAATTGCACGAGTCGTTATGCAATGTAGCGGGTGTGCAAGTGCGAGGTCGAATCCCACAGAGAATCGTGCTTTGTGTAAAAACCAATTTAAATCGCCTAAACTAATCATATCTTAACCTAGTCCCAAAAGCAAACACTTGGCGTGTATTAAATAAAAACTAAATTAAATGCTTAAAAATAAAGAAATAAAAACACTAAGGCCTATAATCCACCTTACCATATTAAATACATAATATCATGCTTAGTCATACATCAAAAACGATTATGCTACTAGGCGTATTCTATTTGCTATTATTTAGTTCATACATCCGTCTATCGATTAAGCACTATTGCATATTCTATTGTCATTACGAAATCTTGTCGAACTAATCGATGCAAACACTGTTTTAAGAGGTCATAATGGATATTGGTCCGAAGATGAATCATCCGATGTATCTCCGGTTGCAACGACTGTTGACGTTTAACGATTCATAAACAACAATCAACGCAATTTTATCACGAAATTGAATTGAAACGAACAAGCAAAATAGTAAACGACGAATGGAGTATTAAACTAAGCATAAAAATATGAAGATAAAAACATGGTGAGGCTTCATCTTCAACCTTAGTTGAAGATTAGCCTCCCATGGGAACAAAAGACCAATTAAAACTAAGATAAAGCATTAAAATAAAATAAGTGACGATTTAGGGGGTTACACAGTGAGGAACAGAGGGCTTCTGGCCCCTAAGGCGCCTCCCAAAACATAAAAATACAAGAAAAGAGGTAAGGTTCTATTTATAGATAAAATAAATCATGCTGCCAGGTCAGGGGTGCGATCGATCGTACATCCTGGTTCGATCGTAGGATGTACGATCGATCGCATCCCTGCGTGCGTTAGATCGTCTGACATTCGTTCGACCGCAAGTGCATCGCAGTGCCGCATGTGTTCGAGCGTAGGCGTTGCGTTCAACCGCATTGCGTTTGATCGCACATAGTGCGATCGATCGCATGTAACTGCCCACGACGCAAACGTTGAAGCGATGGAGCATAGGGCCGGCTAGGGCAACGCGGACTTCACGGGCTGACATGGCTTGCGATCGATCGTGGCCTCTGCGTTCGATCACAGTACTCTCGATCCCACTAAGTGCGCTCGAGCGCACTGGCAGGGGCTTGACATCTCTTAGCTCAATTCTTCTCTATAAGCCATATTTTCACGACAAGGACCTACAGCACAACACAACACAAAACATAAAATATTAACACAACTAATAGCCTAACAAACATAAGTTAAGGGGGGGGGTCCAATATACAATATTTGACACTGATCAAATACCCCCAAACTTACATTTTGCTAGTCTCTTAGCAAAACAAAAATGAAAACACAAATGAAAACAAGAAATATAAATCCGCTTTCGTGGGAGAAACGATTGTATTTAGCATATGCAATAATCCTTTTAAACCACTAGGCATCCCTAATGGACGAGTGAAGTCTCGTAAGGGTTTTTCAGGAATGACACCTACAAACAATTATTTGACACTATGTTATTAATGGACAAAGCCCTTCACACAAACACATGGTTCATACATCATTAACAAATTTAACATGTTAAACATACGAACCACATCATCTAGGCATCCAAACATCATTTCACTCAAGGTTGGAAAATTGAGACAACACATGCTCCTTGAAGTGCAAAGTGAACTAACAACAAGATCATGGGGTTTTAATCATTCTCCAAAGACGTGTATCCCAAAATTCAAAGGAAAACAATGTGATAAATACAACCAGGGCTTGAATTTGAAAGATGCAATTTTTTGTGCAGGCTGTGCAATGCTTGACTCCCTTAAGCTTCTAAATGACCTATGTAACGAGTGTTAGGCCAGTAACTCCCAAACCAGGCGGTTTTAGGGCACTAGATGTAGAGATATCCCTAAGGCTTAATTACTCAAGTCAAAAGAGCTACGAAGCCTAAACTAGCCATACAATTTTTTTAGCTGGAATTTTTCATCTTTCGACGTGAACACTCATTGCTTGGCCAGGCAAGA
The DNA here is from genome assembly GCA_006937295.1 of Carpinus fangiana. Classification (NCBI taxonomy): domain Eukaryota; kingdom Viridiplantae; phylum Streptophyta; class Magnoliopsida; order Fagales; family Betulaceae; genus Carpinus; species Carpinus fangiana. The sequence goes on along the minus strand of CM017328.1, from coordinate 15,527,172 downwards.
GGTCTGGTTACTTAATGAAAAACTCACTTTATTGATTTTTTTTTTTTTTTAAAGCCAAGGTTTTCATCATCACATCGCAAACCTAAAAATCTCAAGACATACACTTCAAAGTCAAATCTCATACCTCACGGACCCTAATGCTAGTGTGTATGTGAAATATCGATCAAACAAGTGGAGTCTCTCTAATCCAACACATGAATCAAAAACTGGGATTTCTAATGATATGCAATGTTTAAACAAGTTAAACACACCAATGACATGCAATCCACAGTTACGATGTAAGTCGTGCCCAATCAACAACATAGCAACAAACAAAAAGAAAAAAAAAATTATATACAGATAAAAACAAATATATACAGACAAAAACCAACAAAACAACAAATAAAATAAACAAACACACAGGCAAAATGTTTGTCCACACCCCCAAACTTAAATGACACATTGTCCCTAATGTGACAAGAAATACATTACAATGGGATGAGGAACTGAGATGTGCAAAGTCCAAAGCGTCCCCCGAACTTAAACATCAGAACACCTGTCAACAACTAATAGCAATCTTTTCTCACAAGCACAAGCATCAACGGTTAATTGCTGTTAGAAACTAAAAAATAAATAAATAAAATGACAGAAAATAAAAGAACAAAAAGAAAATAAAATAAAAATGCAGTGCGGAAAATAAAAAGAAAAAATACTGCACCTTCTTCGCTCATATGGGTGTCCAACCAATCCCTTCCATCATTTCTTCTTAAGAATTGGATATTCCTCTAGAATGATGTTCCACCATCTTATGTAGCCTAAAAACTTGCTTCGAAAAATTCTCTTAGGACCACGATTTCTAGATTTGTGATCTTTGGTTTGTGATTCTTTGAAAATCTCTACATAAGATGGCTCCTCGAGACATTGAGAAGGTGAAACTTGTGGTGCATGATATGTCTCGAGAGGGATTGTGACGAAGGAATGAGCTTCAGTACTCACTTCCTTGTCGTTGGACCAATTTGAAATTGGCGGGGGCTCAATCTGCTCCAAATGCTCCTCTTTCTCTTCCACTTTGCTGACAGCTGGTTCCTCACTAACAAGTGTGGTGGTGGCTTGGACATTCTCATGATGAGAATCACTGGGGCAATCCTCATCAATCATGTACTGCCCTCTCGCCATCTCCTGACTTTGAAATTCCTCTTCCCCAATTCTGTTGAATTCACCAACTAGATGACCGTGTTGTCCTTCCAACCTTGCAATTGCTTCAATGTTTGCCACAGTAGCATCTATGATTTCTTGACAAGGTTGGTTGACTGTTTTCCTGAACGCCTCGAGTGTGTCTTCCAATGATAGCTCTTGTGATGCAGGAATGATGGATTGACTGGTTAGTTGCATGAATTCCTTAAGTGTTTCTTCCAAAGAAGATTGCTTAGGAAAAGGGTAGTCATATGATAAATGGAAAGAAGAGTGGTTGTCGAATTGCAGAGAATCAGGATGGTGCAGTTCGTCAACTTGGGGAGTATAATTTTCCGTAGCATGAGCATGCCACGAAAAATCAGAATGGTTGCTCCAGTCTAGGTTATAAAAATTTGAATCTGATTCAAACCCAGGGCTGGAGAAACTGGTGCTCAACTGCTCATGTGAAAAGTTGAAAAATTGTCCCAATGCGGACAATCACCTATACTATGGTAAGGGCTGGAGCAGTGTGAACATGGTTCATGCGGGTAAAAATTGGTAGGATTAGGCATCTTACAATTAGGGGAAACATCAAAATAATTGAACGGAAGACTCATGCTTCACCCAAACAGTTTAATATATCCCACATGAAACAATAACAATTTACAAAAATAAAATAAACAAAAACTAACAAAAATAAACAAAACAAATTACTAATCAATAAACTAACAAAAACAATAAACTAATTAAACGACTAAAAATAAAAATAAACTAACCAAAACTAAAAACAGCAGTAATAAATAAAAACAAGAAAAATAAATAATTAATTAAAGACAAACTAATAATTAAACCAAAAAGAAAAAAACTATACATAGCTGCTTCAGGTCTGTTGGTGATGATTGCGGACGTGCGCTCAAGCGCAAGATAGTGCGATCGATTGTAAGCAGCAAAATGTAGCAGTCTGTGCAAGTACACTCGATCGCAACACAGGTGCGATCGTTCGCACAGGCGCACTGCGCTTTGTCAGTCAAGGTGCACTCGCGAGCCACATCACCCTATCGAGCACTAGCACGCTCACAACACAGTAAATGGTGCATGTGCACTCGATCGCAATCACACTGCAATCGATCTCACTTAGAGAGAGTGATTTTCTAGAAACTCAACAGAGAGCAAAAACAGCCAAACAAATACTAAACTAATTTTTTTTTTCTATTTTTTTTTATATACAAAAGCACGAAACAAATAAAATAATTGCACAATTAAAATAACTAGTAGAAAAATAAAATTAATCTAAGCAAAAAAAATCAATTTAAACAAAACAATGACTCTCCGGCAACGGCACCAAAATTTGATGCACAAATTTAATTGTACTCGTCAATTGCACGAGTCGTTATGCAATGTAGTGGGTGTGCAAGTGCGATGTCGAATCCCACAGAGAATCGTGCTTTGTGTAAAAACTAATTTAAATCGCCTAAGAGCATTCACAATGGATGAGTTGAATAATATTTTTATCTAAAATAGCTCCTTAAATTGACAAAATACCCTCTACATTGGAGAAGCTAAAAAAAATGTAGAATAGATATTTTGTTAAATAAGTTAAAAAAAAAGCTACATGTAGCGGCATTATTCAAAGAGCTATTTTCCTAAATTTTCTTCCCACGTCTTTTTTTCTCCCACTATCTCTCCCAAAATTTTCTCCCCACATTTTTTTTTATTGTTTCTCACCTGTTTGCTCTTTTTTCAAAATTTTCTCCTATTATTTCTCTTTCACATCTCATTTTTTCCAAAATTTTCTCCTATTATTTCTCTCTCCACATCACTTTTTTCTCAAAAGTTGAAAAATAAGATATTTAAGAAAAAACAAATCATTATAAAAAATAAAAAAATTAAATGAAATAGATAAAAATATAACTAATCGGATGTAGGAGGCCTTTAAAAAGTTATTAGTTAAACTAGATAAATTGAGTTTTGAGGAGTTATTTTACATAAAAAAAATTAGCTCTTCCATTGTGAATGCCCTAAACTAATCATATCTTAACCTAGTCCCAAAAGCAAACACTTGGCGTGTATTAAATAAAAACTAAATTAAATGCTTAAAAATAAAGAAATAAAAACACTAAGGCCTATAATCCACCTCACCATATTAAATACATAATATCATGCTTAGTCATACATCAAAAACGATTAGGCTACTAGGCGTATTCTATTTGCTATTATTTAGTTCATACATCCGTCTATCGATTAAGCACTATTGCATATTCTATTGTCATTACGAAATCTTGTCGAACTAATCGATGCAAACACTGTTTTAAGAGGTCACAATGGATATTGGTCCGAAGATGAATCATCCGATGTATCTCCGGTTGCAACGACTGTTGACGTTTAACAATTCATAAACAACAATCAACGCAATTTTATCACGAAATTGAATTGAAACGAACAAGCAAAAGAGTAAACAACGAATGGAGTATTAAACTAAGCATAAAAATATGTAGATAAAAACTTGGTGAGGCTTCATCTTCAACCTTAGTTGAAGATTAGCCTCCCATGGGAACAAGAGACCAATTAAAACTAAGATAAAGCATTAAAATAAAATAAGTGATGATTTAGGGGGTTACACAGTGAGGAACAGAGGGCATCCGGCCCCTAAGGCGCCTCCCAAAACGTAAAAATACAAGAAAAGAGGTAAGGTTCTATTTATAGACAAAACAAATTGTGCTGCCAGGTCAGGGGTGCGTTCGATCGCAGGATGTGCGATCGATCGCATCCCTGCGTGCGTTCGATCGTCTGACGAGCATTCGACCGCAAGTGCATCGCAGTGCCGCGTGTGTTCGAGCATAGGCGTTGCATTCGACTGCATTGTGTTAGATCGCACATAGTGCGATCAATCGCATGTAACTGCCCACGGCGCAAACGTTGAAGCGATGGAGCATAGGGCTGGCTAGGGCAACGCGAACTTCACAGGCTGACATGGCTTGCGATCGATCGTGGCCTCTGCGTTCGATTGCACTAAGTGCGCTCAAGCGCACTGGCAGGGGCTTGACATCTCTTAGCTCAATTCTTCCCTTTAAGTCACATTTTCACGACAAGGACCAACAGCACAACACAACACAAAACATAAAATATTAACACAACTAATAGCCTAACAAACATAAGTTAAGGGGGGTCCAATATACAATATTTGACACCGATCACCTTTGAAGAACCAAGACTGGCCAAAGCATCCAAAATTTCCTCTTGAGCAGGAATGGAGCTTAGGAGAGAATTCTCCTCTTCAGTGATGATGGGGGAAACAGGTTCAGCAATTCAGGCTCAATAGGAGGATTTGAGGAGGTGAAGATGTTTGTGTAGTGAGCTGAAAAATTGTCCCCAATCTCAGTTCTTGATGACACCCAATCACCAGAATCCAGTTTGAGAAAGTTGACAGCATTGGACCTTCTTCTAATCAAAGTTGGGAGGTGGAAGTACTTGGTGTTTAGGTTCTTGCAGATGAGCCATGATTCTCTGGATTTGGACCTCCAGAGAGACTCCTCTTTGACCAGGAGATTGTCAAGATCCACCTTTAGACTTATTTCAATCTCAAAAGAGGAATGAGAGGGAGTAGTTTTCTAAGCAGTGTCAAGAAGTTTGAGAGTATCATTGATCTGCTTGTGGATATTTCCAAAGTGAAGAGAATTCCATTTCAGGAGAGCTACCTTGGTGTTTTCTAACTTCTTTGGAAGATAGAAGTCTTGATGAATGGGAACAAATTTTTGCCAAGCAGCTACAATAACCTGTCCACAGGAAGGGTCTTCGGTCCAAAATTCCTCAAACCTAAAAGGCCTAGCAAGAAAACAGGAGGTTGAGTTTGTGTTTAGGGAAATGGGGTTATGGTCAAAGTTAGGTGTAGGGAGGTGAATCAAAGAGAATTCAGGATGGAGATGTATCCAAGATGGAGAAGCCAGGCCCCTGTCCAACCTTTCTTTTATGTTTTCCAAACCTAGCCTGTTATTACTCCAAGTGAAAGGATTTCCAGCAAATCCAAGATCAATCATACCAAAATGATCAATGAACCTTTTGAAGGGGCAATGAGAAAAACCTGCAATAGGTCTGCCACCTTGCTTCTCAGATTGCACCAAAATGGAGTTGAAATCCCCAATGCACAGCCAAGAGGCTTCAAAGCTTTCCCCAATAGCAGCAAAGGAGTCCCAAAAACCCCTTCTATCACATCTGTTTGAAGGGCCGTAGACACAAGGTAGGATCCATGGAGAGGTTGGAGGATTAGAATAGCACCAGGCTAAGATGTTGTTCTTATTTAAGACAAAGCATTCAAGATCAATGCCTGGCCTCCAAGAGAGAACAAGACCTCCACTGGTTCCAGTAACAGCAACTTAAGACATAAGAAAGAAGCCAAGCCTATTCAAAGTAGCAGAGACTTGGGGGGAGATTTTTGTTTCAGAAATAAAGAGTATATCAGGAGATTGATCCCGGATCAACCTCCTCAAGGTCCGAACTGCAGCAGGCCTAGCAAGCCCCCTGCAGTTTCAGGCAAGGATCCTCATTGCTGTTGGGGAGGCTTAACAAAGCCCTTTTGCTTGTAGAGTCCAGGACAAATGTTAAATCCTCTGAAACCATCTTTTTCTTTCCTTTCCTAGCTGGTTTAAAGATAGCTCTAGCAGGTGCCTTTCCAGTAGAACCAGGGTTGAAGATAGAGGGAGGAGGGAGGTGTATCTAAAGGAACCTCAATCTCTTTAACAAAACCAGGTCCTTTTTTTGGGTTTGGTTCCAAAGCAGTGGTATTCTATCTTTTCCTAGACATTAATTGTGGGGTTGAAATGGTTGAGTCAGGGGAAATGGATGAAGGCTTGTCCTTTGGGGCTAGCATAGGTTGTTTACTAGTTCTGGGGGATTTTCTGGTTTGTTTGTTGAGAAGGTAGGTTTTGGCGGGTACAAAGGAGATTTTGGTGGTAAAAGTAGCAGTTGTAAGGGTTTTTTCAGTGGGGAAAGGCTCAGTGTCACAACTGAGAGAAATAATACTTTGGGAGGGGTCCACCCGGGGAGGTGACTTGGAGTTAGTTTGGTTTGACAAACTAGTTAAGGGGGAGAAGAACAGCTGAACTGGTTTCTGGAAGAGGGAGATAGCATTTAAGGTGCACTCAATTGGTGACTCAGGTCTGGCAGCAGGGTTTGAGAAGTGACTAGGGGTGCCTTGAGCATGTGTTTTCCCTGCTAAACCAGATTTTTGGTATGACAGAGAATTTTGGGAACTTGTGAGGGTATTTGTCAGGTTTTCATGGGGCTGAGTGCTTCCCAGGAATGGCTGAACTGGATTTTTTCTGGCTAAGGATGATGGAGAAGCTGAGCTCGAAGGTTTGTTTTGTACAAAAGATGTTGGAACCAAATTTGAGAAGACATTGACTTTGAGAGAGATGAAATACCTGGAAGGTGTTCTTTCTTCTTTGGGGGCTAAACAAGCAGCTTGGAAATGGCCAATCAACCCACAGTCTGTGCAAAAAATATCCAGCCTTTCATACTTCAGACTGACCCAGGATGAAGAACCTTCCTCCTTAGTAAGATCAAAGCCAGGGTTCAAAGGCTTTGAGACATCAATGTTAACCAGGATCCTCAGAAAGCTTCTGAAGGTGACTTCCACCCCACTGTTGTCCCCCACCATGATCAGAGAGCCCAAACCTTTTCCAATAGCAATAGCATTTTTTATGGTTAGATTCTGCAGAAGGAGTCCATGAATCTGAATCCAGAAAGGAACCGTTGAGAGAGAGAGGTCTCCTAAAGTAGCTGTGGGGGACCAAACCTGAATGGATAACAAATATCCACTGACATTCCACACATTATTAAGAATTCTGGAAACGTGTTCTTGTTTTGAGAACTTGAACAGAAACAGGTTTGGCCTAAGAACAACAAAAGAAAAGGGAATGGCAAAAAACCAACTTTTGGATAGAGCAGCATTTACTCATTGATTGTTTTGGATTTTTTGAGAGATAACTTTTCCAACTAGGGGAAGCAGCTCTGAGGAACCTTGCCCAAGAGGGATAGATTCTAGTTGAGAGGAGGGGTCCTCCTAAGTAAGAGCAGCTGTCTGTTCTATGAGGGACTCAATATCAGATGTTGTTTTATCCATGGACAAAGAAAGGGGAATGATATGAAGGAAGAAAAGGAGTAAGCCAGCAAGCAAGGAAGCTTGCAGACTAGAAAACCAGAAACACAAAAATAAAAAGAGAAGGACAATGTGTTTGAGAAGGAAAGACAGAGTATTGTGGTAAGACTAAGTGTATGAGGAAAGACAAAGAGATTGAGTAGAGACAAACTGCTCCAAAGTGAGTAAAAGAAAAAACCAGGAACCCACTTGAACAGTAGTTCAAGCAGCTGGACAGATTATATATGGATGAAGAAAGAAGGACAACAAGAAGGAGATTTTTGCATGAGGTATTTTGAAGAGGGCATGAGCTTTTAGATAAGGAGGATGCTAGCAGTTCAGAGTAGGGTAGTAGCTTGGCTTAGAAGAAAAAGAGGAGAGCTGAAGGGGAAGAAAACCAGAGTTTCTTAGAGGAGCTCAAGGAGAGCGAGTTTAATTGTGTTGTGTAATAAAAATAAAATTTAAAAACTTACAAAACGAACCAAAAATAAATTTTTGGCAAAAATCTACGGAACTGCTATAGCTACTGCCTTTGTTGTGGGTGCGCTCGATCGCTCTTGTGTCAGTGTACAAATGAAGATGCGGCAATTGACAAGCACAAGTGCATTTGACTTGCTGTCTTAGTCGCGAGTGCGATCGATCATAACGGGGCTGAGATCGATCGCACTAGCAAGGGCTGCAACAAAACTGTAAAACAAGCCAACAAAAACAAAAAAAATAAAAAACAAATTTTTTTTTTTTAATTAGAAACAAGGATAAAATAAAACAAATTGCAACAATTGAAATCCTAATTATAACTGGTAGAAAGATAAAATCAATTTATAAATAAATTGGTTTCAAAAATTAAACAATTCCTCGGCAACGACGCCAAAAACTTGTTGTGCAAATTTTAGTTACTCACAAGTGTACGAATCGTTTGTAATATAATGGATTGCAAGTGTGAGGTCAAACCTACAAAGAATTGTATTTTTGAAAGATCAATTTTATATCTAAACTAATTAAATCCTAATCTAGTTCCAAAAGGGTTTTTGAATTTGGGTTCTGAAAATTAAAAACATAAACATAAATTAAATTAAATAAAACAAAAAATAAAGTACTAAGGATGCAGAATCCACACTCACCAAATCATAACAACATACTTCATGTTCATCAATATTAATCCGAAGTTCTCACAAATTAAATCTTATGTATGTTTTGCTATGCTTCAAATAATTAATCAAAATCATCACATGTATCCATTTATTGCACAAATCACAAAAGGAATCCAAATTTAATTGAAACACCAAATGTATCCGAAGAACAAATCACAAGGGATATCCAATTTTTAGGCATTTAAAACCAAGCAATCAATTATGTGAAATTATCCTAAATCATCAAGTGTATCCTTGAATCACAACAAGATATCCAAGAATCATTCCACACATTGAAAAGAAGTAAAACAATTAAAATACTAAACCATAAAATCGGCCAATGAAGACTTACATGAAAGTATTGTTGTTCTTCATAGGTGAGGCTTCATCCCCAACCTTAGTTGAAAATTAGCTCGACATAAAAATAAATCCTAAAAACTAAACTAAAGAGAAAATCTGTGAATTTTTTGTCTCCAGGCTTCGCTCTCTTTCTTGAATGCAAAAAGGTCTATTTATAGGCTTAGAGATGTCTTAGAAGCCCTAGTAAACCTAGATAATTCGGAGGTCAGTCTCCCAGTCCAATTAGAAGTCTGAAATCGGGATAAGATTCACTCAGATTTGCGTTCTCATATTACGGGATGATTTTGGCATAATAAAACGTCTGAATTAGGAAAATCTTATTTCACAATAAATTGTATAATTTTGAGTTAGATTTCTACTTCCATTTGAATCACCTCAATCCGATATTTGAGCAGAAAGTTATGATCAAAATATTGATACATGTGTAGAATCTGAATTTGAATCCAATCAGAAATTATTTCCAATTAGGGAAATTCTGATTTTATCCTTTTTTTGATTTGGTTAAACTTAACTACATCTTCTAGGTCTTTTCAAAGTATGATTTATTCCAAGACTTTGCAATTTTCCCCCTTTAAGATGCAGTTTCTCTTCAGTAACCTACAAAACACTAAAACACAAAACATTAGATAACGACACAGTTAAAGGATTAACTAATATAAATTAAGGGGTTCAAATATATAATATTTGGCTCTTATCATAGGTCATATTAACCATTTTAGAACCACCAGTGTCTTGAGCAAGGCCAAGCTGTGAGGCGAGACGCTGTTCTTCACGCAAGAGTTCACCCAAGCAAACCTCCAAAGATGGGACAGGTTTGCGATTGATTAACCCAGTTCGTGCACTTTCAAACTCAGGTCGGAGCTTCATCAAGAATTGATCCCGCTGGCTCTCAAAGTGAACCACTTGTAGTGCTGCCAAAGCTTCTTTGGGAACCTGAGAATGCACCAACCAAAAATAATTACTCCTTAAATTAATAAAACCGAAATAAAATTGCTCAATAGGGAGGTTCCCCTGGCGATAGTTTCCAATGTCTAACTCCAATTGAAACTTTTGAGCATAATTATTTTGATAATAAATTCATTGAAGGTAATCCCACATTGTCTTAACAGTAGTGAGCCCACGAAGATTGATGACCATATGAGGTTCAACAGAGCTAAGTAGCCAAAAGCAATTTTGGCATCCCTGCCTTCCCATGAACTAAGTTCCTTGGGATCAGTTGGAGCCTTAGAAGTCCCATCCAAATGACCCCATAACTCCTTCCCTTTCACAAACATCCTGAATTGAAATTCCCAACTAGCGTAGTTCTTGCCATTAAAGCGAACAATAGAATTTCTCCAGACATAATAACCACAAAAAAAAAATTGACAGAGCAGAGAAATCACAACAGTTACTGGGACAAAAATTGTGACAGCCCAACAACACCAAAAAAAAATTGTCGATTGTTACACACCCAAACCAGAATTGCAACAAAATTAGAATCAAAAAGGATAAACCTGATTCACCAGAAATACCCCTCCAGAATTTGTCGACAGCCACTAAGAATTTGTCACGACAGCAATGGAAAACCACCCAGCAACAGAAAACCACCCAGCAATGGAAAACCAAGCTACCTAACAAAGGAAAACAGAAAACCAAGAGTTCGTCTCAACCAAAAATACACTAGCCGACAGCCACCAAGCAATCTTCGAAGAAAAAAAAAATTACCCCAAGAATTTGTCACGACCAGAAATACTCCAACTGATAGCCACCCAACAATCTTAAAAAAAAAAAAATACTAAGAAAACCAAGAAACCAAGAATTCAGCCAAGCCGAGAGAAAACCACGAAAATAATTTGGGGCTCTAATACCATGTCAATTTGGGTTTTGTTTTGAATACCCTCCTTGTGAGAGTTGCTCCCTTTTATATATAAATTGTCGAGCAAATTACAAGGCTGAAAATCAACCATTACATCGAACTGTCCAAGGTAAGAATAAACGCCTATCAATTATATGCCTATATACAATATATTCTTTTATATATAGCTAAACTAAGTGAGGTAGAATATATATGCTGCCTTAATAGACTAGGACAACACATATCCAGCTGTTAATTCTGCTAACAATGTATATATATATATATGCTCTGTTATAACTAGTTGAAATATAGATGGATCCGGGAAACTATCTGGTGGCTGTGAGGTGTTTGATCAGTGTCATTTTTGAGGACTTGAACCCCGTCTAGCTTAAGTCAATGTGGGACGTTGGTGGAGCCACTTGTCAAGATATAATCGAGATTATCTTTATGCTATATTTGGTTAAATGTAGGCTTTGATGTTGTTCCAGAACAAGTAGACTTAGTATGTCTTATATTTTGATGACTAGTCTTTGACCTCGATGCTCGAAAGTTTATCTATGTTATTATGATAGTAGATTAAAATTATTGCTATTTCCGTCATTTAGTCAAAAGTCTTTTACTGCAGACTCTCTTCGGAGAGAATGAGATCATGAGTCTTGTTCATCATGAAATAAGGTGAGGAGAAGAACTATGAAGTCAATTACCAGTTAATTAATTTCATTGAAACGTTACAGGAGACCTATCTGATAAAGGCTCCCCTAGGCTTCTCACATGGCATGAGATTTAACCTAAAAATGACAACCGTAATTTTCTCCTACCATCTCATGATTTATGGAGGATTCGTCCTCTTTTTCCTTAGAGATACGGGATCTTCATGGGTGAGGAAAGACCGACTCATTCTATACGGAATCTTCATTCATCATCTTCATGGGCCCACAAGCCTTCCTTGTGTGGGCCAGGCCCAATACCCAACACAGAACATATATTATGCTAAAATACGCCCGGATAAAGGATTCATAATTACATGGGCATCTGAGTTCACCATTAATGGACCTAATTTGAAGAATAAGATGCATGCATGGTGGTTCATGTAAATATGTGAGAAATGAAGCCCACTTAATTAATCCCAACGAACCGCCATGATTGGTGGGTTGACTAGTAATGAATTCCTACACACAACATGCTTGGCCCCTTCTCCAGCAGGCGATCCAGCTTGCAAAGCAATTTCCACATTCTAGCTGGTCATGATCACGTCTTCTTAATTAATTCCAAATAAATTGAACCATTTGACTAATATACAAATTTCAACATCACATTTTAGCTGTAATTGACTAAAATAAACAATATTGAAATTTATGAATAAATATTAATTAAAATCACACAAGTTGTGCAACTTGATATTTCAATAAATTAAGTACAATTAAGTTGATTATTATTATTATTATCTTGGGATGATTATTTTAGAGTAACCCAAAATTTGAAGAATTAAGTTTGTGCTCTCAAATCTATGTATAAAATTGCTTCAAGGGAAGAAATGAATTACAGAAAAAAAAAATTAAAAAAATTATGGGTGAAAATTCAAGTTAATCAATATTTTTTTTTAAAATTTTTTTTAGGTCATTAATCAAGAAACTTGATGAGTGAATAAACCATCTAATTAAGAATTATTTACATCAGTAGCCACTATTGATACACTAATCAAATTAGGATTTTTTCCATTTCATTTGAACTGAAAAATATCCAGTTAGTTATAGTAAATGGGTATTTTTGTCTATTCACAAAGTGAAAATATAAAAATACATATCCACTATAACTAACTGGATATTATTTAGTTAATTTGAACTAGAGAAGATCATGTTCCACACTAATCTCTAACAAAGTCAATGTCAATATTTTTTTTTTTTTGGACATGTTCACGCAAGGGTAGGGGGAGGGGGGATTTGAACTTGTGACCTCCGCTTCATAAAGTGTGGTTCACAGTCGATTGAGCTACCTCTTAAGGACAAGTCAATGTCAATATTGCTATGAAGCTTTGTTGCTTAATAAGTGAACCCATAATTAATTAAAGAATCTAGTGGATGGGTTGATTGCCCAAATTAATTGAGGATAAGACAAAAAGAATGTGAGGATTATTTTTGCATAATTTTTATCTTCTACATTGCTTCCACTAATCGCTTGATCATCATGTGATTAATTCGAATTTGAAGGCAACTTTTGAAAAGTTGATTTGATTAAATGGACTTTGAACAAAGTTGATTAATAAACTGGCAAATGAAAGTCTAACAAGCATATATAAATTATTACAAAGACTCATGAAATGGATTAAGATCTTCTCCAATTTAAATGAATCCGATAATATTTAATTAGTTATAGTGGATGGATATTTTAGTTTACCTAAAAAGTGAAAAGATAAAAATATTCTTACACGTACTATAACTAATTTGATATTATCCGGTTTAAATGACTGGAAATGATCCTATTTTCATGAAAGGAGAGAAGGAAGTTGGGAAGCCAAGCCAACAGTCGTTTCTTATTGAATTGCTTTTGTAGAATATAATTTGGGACAGAAAAAAATAAAATGGAAAAAATGAGGCCAAGTTGGGTACCCGCACGCAATGATTTTATTATTTAAATTGCTAACAACTATTGTAATAAATACGAGAGAATTAATATTGTTTTGGACAATCGACTTACTTGTTTGGACATACAAATTCCAAATAAATTATTTTTCATTTGTTGTTCTTCGTAACAATTCAGATCAACTTACTGAAGATTGGGATCCACGTAGACTGGTGTATATATATTTCTTATTGAAGCCTTCTCATTCTAATAGTCATGTACATTTCTTTTTTGTCAAAGATTTTCTATGAATAAATATTTTACTTTTCAAGTTTAAATTAATGTATATATATTTTAATGGAAAATGCAAAAGGCCCAACTATGGTACCCAACTTTGGGCCAACTTTTGCCTTATTTTTTAATTTAAAAATAAAAAAATGAAAAAAATGTGTGAAGCAATAATATTTTTTTTGGTCCTTCTTTTATTTGGTATTTTAAAAAAAAATAAAAATGATATTTTTCTTCATAATAATGTCTTTTTTTTTTTTTTAAAAAAAAAAAATGACATTATTATGAAGAAAAAGACTTTTTAAAATTTTTTTTTTTAAAAATACCAAATAAAAGAAAAACTAAAAAAAAAAAATATTATTGCTTCACACATTTTTTTTTTTCATTTTTTTTTAATTCAAAAAGAAGTCAAAAGTTGGCCCAAAGTTGGGTCTCTATCATCCCTCTATTTTAATAGGCCTCAATGATGGTAGTAGGACTTCTACCTGTTTGAGTTATTCATTTGATATTGTATTTAATTTAATAAAAGATCAAAAGTATAGAGCTATTGATCAACCTAAAGCTATGATAAATCATAATAAAAAATTATGAGCTTAAAAAATCATAGATACAATCAGAAAATTCTTACAATCAAGTACTATCAATAACTTCAGCTTCCGTTAACTCATGTATAATTACAACTATGAAATAGATATGTTTTGAGTAGACTAGATCTAAGACATGGGTAGCCTAAATTTTCAAACTTTATTTTATGGCTGTGAGAGATAATCCCCACACCGATCTACTCCTCCCTAGCCTAAAAGGTCAAGAAATCAACTCATGTCCTCAACCCAAAGACCAGGACAAGAATAACAAAAAATCAAAACTAGAACTTAAAAAAAAAATATAAAAATAATAAAAAATAAAAATAAAAATCCTCAATACAAGCAGTTGCGAAGGAAAACGACATTGTAGACATCTTCGAGAAAACAAGCATTGGTTGGTGAAGATGAGTGGATCTGAGTTTGAAAAGCTAGATCTAGATCTACAAACTAGTTATAAAACAAAATTATCAAAAATGGAGCTCGGAACCACAGAGAAGACATCGAGCACTACTATCAGTGAGAAGAGCGACAAGGACACGGAAGGGGAGGAGGGAAGAACCGGCGGAGAGTGTTCATCCCTCCTCTATGTTTTCTCATTGTTCGAAATTTATTGAATGATTTGATGTTATGGAAATGCATTGTAATTTATAAGTGGCTCTCATTTTCAAACTTTTAAGAAGTTTGTGAGTTGATCAAGTCTTTGTGAATTCAACAATCTTAAGTCAAACCAAACTCATTCTTTTATGCGTCGAGTTAGAATTGTATTGAGGTATAGGTATTATTGAGGCATAGGTATATATGATTTTTTTTTTTTTGATAAGTAGGCATAGGTATATATGATTATATAACTTAATCATAACTTGATCCATTTAATTAAACGAGTAAAATGCCTCAATCCTAACCCGCTAATTTTGTATGAGTTCGTAAAGCGTGTCAAAAATTGCCAACCTCTTTTACGTGTCGAGTTTGAATCATGTCGAAATATAAGTTTGATCCATTTAATTAAATAAGTAAAATGCCTCAATCCTAATCTGCTAATTTTGTATGAGTTCATAGAGCGTGTCAAAAATTGCCAACATCTATTATGTGTCGAAGTATAAGTATACGATTATATAAGTCAACTCTAATTTAATTAAATGAGTCATATTCCTTAACTCTCAACCCTAACCTGTTAAGTTAGTGTCGGGTTCGTGATAAGTTAGTGTAAAACATTGTCAGTTCTACTAAAAATAATAGAAGAAAACATTTTGGGAAAACTTCACAAATGACTCATGAACTATTATACCATTTGAAAAGACCCTCCCAAATTTCAGAACTTCTCAATTTCAACTCAAACTTTCAATTCAATACAATCTACCACTTCTGTCAGTTTTTGGACGTTAAAAGTGATGAAATGACCTTTATACCCCTATTTTTTTTATAAAATTTCAAATTTACCTTTAATTTCAAATTGAAATTTTAAAAAATGAACATGAAAATTGAGGAAGTGAAATTTAGAGTTTCGAAAATTTAGAATTTTTTTCTCAAAAGACGTAACAATTCATAGGTCATAACTTCTAAGTGAAGATATCCTAAACATTTATTAATCCAACTCTTGAATTTTATATATATATTGGCAAGTGAATAAACCTCCCTAAAATTAATAATTTATAGTAGTAGCACGACTTGACCACTAATCGTATCACATCCTGTGTCACAAAGTCAAGGTCAACCCATAGGGAGCTTTTGCTATATATATATATATATATATATATGTATGTATGTATATATGTATATATATAAGAAGAGAAGCTAGCATGGTGCTAAAAACGTGCTCTCCTCGTCTCTTCCCTCTGCATATTTTCAGTGCTAAAATGTATCCCAATAATACTGACCCTCAACCCGAAGGCCAGTGGTCCTCCGGGCTCTATGATTGTTTTCAAGATTCCTCCAATTGTAAGCCCCTTCTTCTATTTCTAATACAATCCCACTATATTTTTAATTTCTTCTTGTTTTAATTTATACAAATTAAGTAGTATTTATCTCTATGATATTATCTATATATATATATATAACCTGCTAATATTTTTTTGTCTTCTTCTTATTCTCAAGGTTGTGTTACCTGCTGTTGTCCTTGCATCACATTTGGCCGCGTTGCTGAGATCGTGGACAGGGGTCAAACAAGTGAGTAGANTAAAAACGTGCTCTCCTCTTCTCTTCCCTCTGCATATTCTCAGTGCTAAAATGTATCCCAATAATACTGACCCTCAACCCGAAGGCCAGTGGTCCTCCGGGCTCTGTGATTGTTTTCAAGATTCCTCCAATTGTAAGCCCCTTCTTCTATTTCTAATACAATCCCACTATATTTTTAATTTCTTCTTGTTTTAATTTATACAAATTAAGTAGTATTTATCTCTATGATATTATCTATATATATATATATAACCTGCTAATATTTTTTTGTCTTCTTCTTATTCTCAAGGTTGTGTTACCTGCTGTTGTCCTTGCATCACATTTGGCCGCGTTGCTGAGATCGTGGACAGGGGTCAAACAAGTGAGTAGATTGATTAAATGATTTGGGCTAGAATTTTTTTATTTTTATTTTTGAATGTGATTGAACATTAATTTGTGTTAATTTTTGCAGCTTGTGCTTGCGGGGGTTTGATCTACTACGCCCTTGCACATTTAGGTTGTGCATGTTTGTACACGTGCACGTACCGAACCAAACTGAGAGCCTTGTATTCGTTGCCGGAAGATCCATGCGGGGATTGCTGTGTCCATTTTTGGTGCACTACTTGCGCGCTTTGTCAAGAGTACCGCGAGCTCAAAAGCCGTGGAGTGGACCCTACTATAGGTAAATTTTTAGTTTTTATATGTTTATAAATTATTTTATTATAAGTGATACATGTCATAATCTGATTGGCAATGACAGTTATGTTATCAATATTGTAGATGCACAATTACATGCATTAAAACCAGTTTTGACATGAATGTTGTGATACATGCAGGTTGGGTAGCCAATGCTCAGAAAACGAACGGCGGAGCCACAACGCCGCCATTTGTTGCACCGGGCATGACTCGTTAAGGCTTCCATGGTGGTTCTGCATTCATCTTTGTGTTCAATCTGTCATCTTTTTCTTTAATTTTTCTCATTTTCCCCAAAAGATCTACTTCGCCTTCTTTCTTTTTCTTTTTCTTTTTGTGTAAAACAGCTTGTGTTTGGTTAATTTGTGGTTTTGTATGCTACTAATTAGAAGAATAAATGAAAAATAAATTATTAATTATTATTATTGCCATTGACTTTAACTTATTGTTAACTATCTTGTGGTTGTGGAGTAAAACTTATTTGAATTAATTTTTGTTTTTTTTGTGGTTCTGCATTTGATTACGTGAACTATATATATATATATATATATATACTTGCCATTCCTGGATGAACCAGCTCGATCTCCAGATTTCCACGTTAGTATTCCAAGCAAAACTGAATACACTGCCCAGCAATTTATAGACGGCCCGTTTGGCAAACTATTTTCCCCATTTTTTTTTAATGTTCATAGCACCTTTCTCCAAAAAAATCAACATGAAAAATATTTTTATTCTATTTTTATTTTTTCTATTACATCATTCATGTTTTATTATTATTAATAAAAAAAATCACTATAAAACAAAATCTTTTCATTTTTCAATACAAAAAATTAAAAAATTTATACCACATCAATCCAAGTCAGCTAAAGTATTTAAAGCAAAAGGGTATGCCATATGAAATACTTAGCCTTTACCTTTTTAAAGTCAAATCTTTTGCAATCATTTATCTCATCTTTTGGGTTCAGCAATAAATGTGGCTTAATTAGGGAAATTCAGACCATTCTCATATGAATTTAGTAGACTAAATTTGAGAGACTTTACCGGTTTAATTAAATAGTCGGATTAAGTTTGACATCTATATATATATCTCGACACAATTTAAACTTAACATGCAAACATAAATTAACGCCCGTAAAACAAACTTTATAGGTTCAGAATAACATTTAAAAAAAAAAAAAGAAAACGTAAAAGTAAAAGTAAAGTAAAATAAATAAAGCCTATAATGACGGTTAGTGCTGAAGCAAGAATTTTAGTTCACGAGGGTTAAGATTAAAAAACAAAATTGAACAAAAATTGACTAAAAGTACTTAAAAAAATATAATTAATAAAATAAATAAGCAATTCCAAAAAATTTAATTATTGTTTGAAATATATAAATTTAACTTATAATTTATCTCTGCGGCATTTTGCGGCAAATTAGGGTCAAAAATTTAAGACAACCATGGCAAACACAATTTGTAGAAAATGAAAGAGATGAAGTTAAAGTGGATAAAGTTTTTATTTTTTATTTTTTATTTTTTATTTTTTTTGTGTGAATAAAGTGGATAAATTTGTTTGTAGGAAACTGGTAGAAAGCATGACCAGATTGTTGGTTAGCTGCAATGACCATTAAATGCATATTTTAATGGTTAGCTGCGATAGAGCAAGAGAAACGCATCGTTTTAGGCTTGTGATTTTGGCAAATTAAACGTTCCGTTTGGAATAATTTTGTTTAATGTATCGAACTCGTGGAACTTATTATCTCTGTGAGTGGGAAGAAGATATGGTTATTTCTTTCTGAATATATACAAATTTCTACCGCGTGGTGTTTTCTATCGAGCATCGATCGTTTATTGCCTGGGTTTATTGGGAATTGTTGGAGCATTTTTGGGTTCGAAAATCTGCTACTATGACAGTCATTATCGTGGTTGCGCTGAGACGAGGGGTCTCCAATGTGAGAATGGGTGCCTACAAGATAAAAAATGCATTAGAGCACTAGCAGTAGCTTCTCAATCATTTTTTCTGAGTTTAAGGATCTAAATTACTTTTTGTTTCTCTATACAAATACATACCACAATAGATTCTCTTAAATATTCCCTATATCATTAAAATAATATTTTTTTTATTCTTATTTTTATTATTTGTTTTTCTTTCTTCTTTTTATCTTCCAACTACCACTTTCGAACTACTTTTAACTCTTATTTTTTACTATCTCATTCTTCTTTGATTTAAATTGTTTTCTTTGCATTAGTTTGAATCCTCTCCTCTTCTTGTGCGGACATGTCAAAAGAAAAAAGAAAAAAATTATTTTCTTTGATTTTATTTTATTAATAAATTTTCATGGAGTAGCCTTTAAAACAAGATTAAATCCCCATAAATCAATTGTTGACATAAAAAAAAAAGTAAATGAAAATTAATATTAATTGTATTTATTATAATAATGATGCATCGGAAGTCAACGCCCATCATTTATGAACAAAATCCTCATTTATTTTATTGTTGTCAATGGTATATATTAGATCCATATATTAATGGCCAACACCCACCATTTATGAACAAAATTCGCATTTATTTTATTGTTGGCAACAGTATATATTGAATCCATATATCAATGGCCAGCACCCACCTATCAACCGGTAAAAATTAAATTTGCATTGAAAATACATTAATGGCCAGCAGTATCCACCTATCAACCGGTAAAAATTAAATTTGCATTGAAAATATATTAATGGCCAGCAATACCCACCTATCAACCAGTAAAAATAATAAAAAAAATGCATTGAAAATATATTAATGGCCAGCACCCACCTATCAATCGATTCCAACACGGCAACACCCAGCATTGAAACTAGCGTTTTTTTTTAATAGCTCCCAACGTCTTCTACAAAGTTTCTGTTTTTCCGAGACTTGTTCTCTTTGCTCACTGATTGTCATCAATTTTACAAAATATTTTGTGTTCTATCTAGATTCATTGCCTCATTGATTTTCATCTCTTTCAACACCCTTTTCCTTCATGAATCATATTCTTAAACTCGATAGCCTTCTATATGATTCCACCTCCGATGATGAGTTGGAAAAAATTTTAGCTTTAGCTACGGTAAAAGAACGACTGGATAGCAAAAGGGGATCAACATCACACCATGATTCTGATCGACGCTGCAATACTATTTGGCGTAATTCTTTGCAAGGTGAACAAAACCTCTTCCACGATTATTTTGCTGAATTGTCAGTGTATCCTCCAAAAAAATTTCGGAGGAGGTTTCGTATGCGCCGTGATCTTTTTATTCGCATTCATGATGCAATAATAGCTCATGACACGTATTTTATCCAAAAAAGAAATGCTGCTGGAAGGCTTGGACTATTTTTCTTACAAAAGATGACTGCAACAATTAGGATGCTTGCTTATTGTGTAACGGTAGATCTTATGGATGAATACTTACAGATTGGAGAAAAAACTGCAATGAATAGTTTTGTACACTTTATTAAAGCAATAATTTCGATTTTTTCGGCCCAGTACTTGAGGTCGCCAAATCCAAATGACATTGCTAGATTGCTAGCAGTTGGTGAAAGCCGTGAATTTCCAGAGATATTGGGAAGCATCGATTGCAGGCATTGGAAGTGGAAAAATTGTACAAATGTTTGGAAAGGTATATATTTTGGTCATATTTGTGAACCAACCATTATTTTGAAAGCTATGGTGTCCAATGATCCATGGATATGGCATGCATTTTTTGGGTTACCAAGGTCTCATAATGATATTAATGTGTTAGAACGGTCTGATGTATTTGCCAATCTCGTTGAAGGACGTGCTCCTCCAGTCAACTACTCAGTCAATGGTCACGATTATACAATGGAATACTATCTCACCAATGGTATATATCCTCTGTGGGCAACATTCGTAAAAACAATACATGCTCCACTAGGAAATAAGAAAAAAAAAAAATTTGCTGCAGCTCAAGAGTCGGCAAGAAAGGACGTAGAACGGGCATTTGGAGTGCTTCAAGCACGATTTGCAATTGTGCGTGGACCTACACGATTATACCAACCGGAAACGATTAAAGAGATTATGATGGCATGCATAATATTGCATAACATAATCATTGAGGATGAGCGAGATTTATATCTTGGAGCAGATGAATTTGATTATGATCAAATAAATGACATTCCACTTGAACCCCTGTCGCACGAGCATACAGTTGAACTTGTGGATTTCATACAAAATCATCATCGTATTAGAGACCGAGAAACACATTCTCAACTCTAGTTAAACCTCATCGAACATTTATGGCAAATTCATAGTCAATATATATATTAATGTACCAAACAAATGTGAGTTTTCTTTGTTTTCTCCATGGGATAAAGCGGCTGGAGTAAAGGGGCTGGAGTACTCCAAATTCTCATCTACAAATAACCTCAAAGAGAAGAGAACTGAATTTATGGTATAAAGCAAAGAAAAACCCTATTTGATATAACAAGTCCATAAAAAACAGTCATGCAAAACAACAAAATAAAACCACCTTTACATCATCCAAGGCAAACAAAATTTTTAAAAACACTTCTTAATTGAATATCTCCAAGAGAAGTGAGTGTGTTCTGAAGCTGTTCTTGTTAAATACACTTCATTATTATACAATCACTAGATCAGCCAAGACAACAAAATAATCTATGATCCATAATGTAGTCTTAATATTTCAAGAGTAAATTTTACATTAAGTCAAGAGTGACAATAGAGGCTTGTTGATTCCTATGAACATGAGAGCAAGTAAAGCTTAGAGAAGCTTAAGATACAAAACATTAACACTTTTGTTCATCCATATCCACACTTTACATTACACAACTCAAAAAAACTACTCAAGGCTCCAAATTTTCAACCATAATACAATTTAGTCGAGCTAACAAAATATACCGAAGCTCCCACATATACCTCCCTCCAAATGTAGTCGAGCCAACAAAATATTGTATATTTGACCCCCTTAACTTATACTTGCTAAGCCTTTAGCATTGTTAATATCTAACTTTTGTGCTTGTTTTTAGTGTTTTATGGTGTGTAGGTCATTACATCAAAACATGGCTATCCAAAGGCATATTGGACTTGAAAAGATGCCATGAAGTTACTGCAAGTGCGTTTGAACGCATGCCCAGTCAGCCCGCGTCTCACGCATGTTGCCCTAGCCGGCCCTATGATTCCATCGCTTCCAGCTGGCACCGGGGCAAATATCTGCGTTTGACCACAGAGCCTATGATTGAACGCATTTTTTACTAGTGCGTTCGAATGCAAGGGCTACGTTCGAACGCAGCCCTGTGATCTGGCAGAACACCAGAATTCTATAAATAGACCCATTGTTGTGATTTTTAGAGAGCTTTTCTTTTGGGCGAGTTTTTGAGAGCAGTTTGCCACCTTAGGCCCTGCTCTGCCCTTTTTCTTTGTAACCTTTCATTTTATTTAATATTAATGCTTTGTTTTAGTTCCTTTATGCTTCCTTATCACATGGGAGGCTAAATCCTCAACTAAGGTTGATGATGTAGCCTCACCATGGATTTTATGCTTATTGTTTATGTTTAAGTTACTTATTTCCGTTATTTCTTTATTGCTTAATCGTCTCTCACTTGGTTTGGTGACCAAACCAAGTGAGATTGCACTGTAGTCGTTTATTTTTGGTTTTTCGTCCGATTGATACATTCCATCCTTCGGTTTTCGCCTATTTATCCATAGTAGTTTGTGTCTTAACACATTCACTTTAGATCCTTTGGGCCTTAAACCGTTTATGGTTTGTCTTTCGTCAAATGAACGGATTCCTTTAATCCTTCGATAGGCGCAAGAGATAAAGCGTTATTTTTAACCGATAGACGGATATGTTAGCTTAGCATTTTCAATTTGCATTCTTGAAATGGTGAGGTGAAAACCTTAGCCTTAGTGTTTTATTTTGTTTACTTTTCCGCATTAAATTAGTTTATATTTTCGTTGTCACCAATCACCCACATCGGAGCTAGGTTAAAGTAACACTAACCTAGACTCAAAGTTAATTTCGTTAAAAACAATACACGGTTCCTTGTGGTTCGATCTCGGTACTTGCGCAACGCTATACGAACTACGGTTCGTTCAATTGGCGAGTACCTAAATTTGGTACGATCAAATTTTGGCGCCGTTGCCGGGGAACTGTTTGAGTTGTTTTGAATTTAACTTTGCTTTTAGATTAATGTTATTTTTCTACTAGTTTTATTTTATGCAATTTCAATACTGTTCATAGTTTATTTTTCGTGTTTTAGTTTATTTTTGTTAATTTTTAGCTTAGTGTTTGGCAATTTTTAATACTGTACAGAGTTCTTGGAAAATCAGGCGCCGACAGTGCGTTTGAACGAAGTCCTTGCGGTCGAACGTACTTGGGCCTATTCCAGAACGTCACGTACCTGCGCTCATGTTACACGCCTCTGCATGCGAGCGCGCGCCTCTGAAACGAACGAGCAGTGCAGTGCCACGTTCGAACGCACCTCTTTTGCGTTCGAACGCACTTGCGGAAACTGCAACATATGCGTGTATGCGATCGAACATGCTGACCTGCGCTCGAGCACACATCTGCTTCCAGCATCAACATACCAGAGGCAGTATGTTCTGTTTTTCATTTCTTTATGTTTTAATTAATTGTTAGACTTATTTTAATTGTTTTAATTGCTTATTTTGAGTATTTTGCTTGCTGTGATTAGTTGTGTTTAGTTTGTTTTCATTTTTAGTTGTTTATATTATTTGCATGTGTTTTAGTTAGAGTTTAGTTAGTTTTAATTTTTAGTTGTTAAAATTGTCTTGTTTTGTTAAGTGTTTAGGTTATCTTAGCTAGTTTTATTTTCTATTTCTGATATTGTTTCTGTTTTTACTGCATATTTTTATATTTGTTTTAGTTTGCTTTGTTTTTATTCACATGTTGTTGATAGATTATTGTTAAGTAGTTTTTAGTTCATTGCTATTTTTGCATATCTTGCTGTTTTTTGTTTTTGTTCCCTGTTAGTTTGTGCATATTTATTCCTGTTTTTGTTGATTTCATAGTCCATGTTTTGCTGTTTTTATTCATTTTTGCTTACTTAGGTTATTGCTTTCTTAGTTTAGTTTGGTTTCTCATTTAGTGTATGCTTGGTCGGCGATCATTGAACTTAGAGTTAACACCTTTAGATCCCGACTTAGAAAGGAATCTTAGGAGATCCTTTAGAGCACGTGCCGAGATGGGAGATAATCAAAGGAATCCAAGGGTGGAGGAGCACCAGGATGATCAAAGGAATCCAAGAAGGGAGGAGCATGAGGAATATCAAGATGCAAGAGAAGGGAACGAGGAGCAAATAAGAGCTTATAACGTGGATTTCACGACATCACTCCGGGAATTGTTCGCACCTACTGCGGTCAGTTCCCATTCGTGCATAGTATTGCCCCCGACTAATGCAACTCACTATGATCTAAAGCCACACGTAATCCAGATGTTACCATCCTTTTATGGCTTAGATCATGAAAACCCATATTCCCATGTCAAGAAATTCAAGAATATCTCTGCCACCACCAAATTTCAAAATTTTTCTGAGGAATTTGTCCACCTCAGACTTTTTCCTTTCTCACTTCATGATAGAGCCACGGAGTGGTTGGACTCCAACGCACCTGGCTCCATCACATCCCGGGAAGAACTGTTGAAGCAGTTTTATAACAAGTTTTTCCCAATGTCCAGAGTAAACGAGGCAAGAAAGGAAATCAATTCCTTTACTCAGGATGAGGATGAGAAATTCTCAGAATGTTGGGCACGATTCAAGGATCTGTTGATGAAATGTCCGCCTCACGATTACGAAAAATGGCGACTCGTGCAATTCTTCTACCAAGGGTTGTCTTAGCCCAACCGTAGTATGATCGAGTTGATGAATGGAGGGGCATTTCTAAATTTGAAGGGAGACTTAGCTTATAAAGCTTTGGAAAAAATAGCCGACAACTCCCAACACTGGGATTTTACGAGTTATCGTGACAAGTCTACCCGAAACTCTAAGAAAGGAGGCATCCTGGAGCTAAAAGGCGAGCAAGAGTTGACTCAAAGGATGGATGCCATTGTCAAGAGACTGGATGCTCTGAGTATGGGAAAACCTATTAATGCTGTGAACACATTTCCAGTTGATTGTTGTTCTGTCTGTGCTAGTCCTTTGCACCTAGCACAGAATTGTCCATCGATGACAGTTTTTTCTGAGATGGAACAAGTGAACGCTTTCAACAATTTCCAAAAGCATTCAACTGGCCCATACTCTAAAACTTACAATCCAGGGTGAAGGAACCACCCAAATTTTTCCTGGAAGTAGAACCAGCCCACAAATCAAGGAGGATTTCCTCCTACATATCAAAATCAAGGACGCTCGGCCCAGCCAGCGTCATCTTCCTATCAAGCTCCCACTCAACCCCCAACGTCATCGACACAGTTATTAGAAGAGACAATGAGAGAATTCATGAAGATGACTAGTCAATCCATCAGTGACGTTAGACACTCCACCATGGTGAACACCCAGGCAATCTCCAAGCTGGAGATCCAAGTGGGACAGTTGGCGAGTCACCTAGGTGAGAGAGACAAGGGAAAGCTCCCCAGCCAACCGGTGAACAATTCTAAGGCATGCACTATAGGAAGTTCTTCAACTCAAGAGCATGCACATGCTATTGTTACACTGAGGTCAAGGAGAAGAGTGGACAACCTTGTGGCTGATCCAGAGGTAGTTGATGAAGCAGTGCCAGCAACAGACGTTGCAAGGCAGGAGGAGACGAAGAGTGACAACAAGGAGAAGAAAGATGCTGAGCCATCTACAGTCACTCCCATTGAGAAGGACCTTTCGAGGCCATTTGCCCCAAAAGCCCCTTATCCTGAGAGATTGAGAGCGCCAAAGAAGAATGCGTAGTTTGCTGAAATTTTAGAGGTGTTTAAGCAAGTTCAGATAAACATCCCATTCTTAGATGTAATTCAGCAAGTGCTAGCATATGCGAAATTCTTGAAGGATTTGGTCACAATCAAGAGAAAGACCAATGTCCCGAAGAAGGCTTATCTGACTGAGCAAGTGAGCTCCATCCTCCAATGCAAGTTGCCCATCAAGTATAAGGACCCTGGGTGTCCGACCATTGCTTGCATGATTGGAGTGAGTCAGATCAATAGGGCATTGTTGGATCTGGGGGCAAGTGTGAATCTCCTTCCCTATTCAGTGTATTTGAAGTTGGGATTGGGAGAGTTGAAGTCGACCACTGTGACGCTCCAGTTAGCAGATAGGTCACTTAAAAGACCACGGGGAATACTTGAGGATGTGTTGATCAAGGTTGACAAGTTTTATTTCCCTGTGGACTTCATAGTGATAGACACGGAGCCAGTGCATGATGTGATAAATCAAATTCCAGTGATTTTAGGGCGACCTTTCTTAGCTACGGCTAACGCCCTAATCAACTGTAGGACGGGAGTGATGAAGATCTCATTCAGAAATATGACAGTGGAACTCAATATTTTCAACATCAATAACCAGCCACTTGAGTATGATGAGACCCATCCTATGTGCTTCATTGAAGAAATCACTGATGACTTTGATCTAGAGGACCCAGAGATTGAGTGTTTTACTCAGGATTCTGATGAACTGGACTTAGACAGGCTGATTAGGCCAGATTTGCATGAGCCTAGCCTGGAGGACCCTGACATGGAGTGCTTTGCACCATCTGGAGGTCATTTTGATTTGAGTGAGCCACTACAGCATGACGAGCCGATTGATGAGCTTAGTTTGGAGGACCAGGAGTTTGAATGTTTCGCTCAGTTTGGAGGNTAGCAGTAGCTTCTCAATCATTTTTTCTGAGTTTAAGGATCTAAATTACTTTTTGTTTCTCTATACAAATACATACCACAATAGATTCTCTTAAATATTCCCTATATCATTAAAATAATATTTTTTTTACTCTTATTTTTATTATTTGTTTTTCTTTCTTCTTTTTATCTTCCAACTACCACTTTCGAACTACTTTTAACTCTTATTTTTTACTATCTCATTCTTCTTTGATTTAAATTGTTTTCTTTGCATTAGTTTGAATCCTCTCCTCTTCTTGTGCGGACATGTCAAAAGAAAAAAGAAAAAAATTATTTTCTTTGATTTTATTTTATTAATAAATTTTCATGGAGTAGCCTTTAAAACAAGATTAAATCCCCATAAATCAATTGTTGACATAAAAAAAAAAGTAAATGAAAATTAATATTAATTGTATTTATTATAATAATGATGCATCGGAAGTCAACGCCCATCATTTATGAACAAAATCCTCATTTATTTTATTGTTGTCAATGGTATATATTAGATCCATATATTAATGGCCAACACCCACCATTTATGAACAAAATTCGCATTTATTTTATTGTTGGCAACAGTATATATTGAATCCATATATCAATGGCCAGCACCCACCTATCAACCGGTAAAAATTAAATTTGCATTGAAAATACATTAATGGCCAGCAGTATCCACCTATCAACCGGTAAAAATTAAATTTGCATTGAAAATATATTAATGGCCAGCAATACCCACCTATCAACCAGTAAAAATAATAAAAAAAATGCATTGAAAATATATTAATGGCCAGCACCCACCTATCAATCGATTCCAACACGGCAACACCCAGCATTGAAACTAGCGTTTTTTTTTAATAGCTCCCAACGTCTTCTACAAAGTTTCTGTTTTTCCGAGACTTGTTCTCTTTGCTCACTGATTGTCATCAATTTTACAAAATATTTTGTGTTCTATCTAGATTCATTGCCTCATTGATTTTCATCTCTTTCAACACCCTTTTCCTTCATGAATCATATTCTTAAACTCGATAGCCTTCTATATGATTCCACCTCCGATGATGAGTTGGAAAAAATTTTAGCTTTAGCTACGGTAAAAGAACGACTGGATAGCAAAAGGGGATCAACATCACACCATGATTCTGATCGACGCCGCAATACTATTTGGCGTAATTCTTTGCAAGGTGAACAAAACCTCTTCCACGATTATTTTGCTGAATTGTCAGTGTATCCTCCAAAAAAATTTCGGAGGAGGTTTCGTATGCGCCGTGATCTTTTTATTCGCATTCATGATGCAATAATAGCTCATGACACGTATTTTATCCAAAAAAGAAATGCTGCTGGAAGGCTTGGACTATTTTTCTTACAAAAGATGACTGCAACAATTAGGATGCTTGCTTATTGTGTAACGGTAGATCTTATGGATGAATACTTACAGATTGGAGAAAAAACTGCAATGAATAGTTTTGTACACTTTATTAAAGCAATAATTTCGATTTTTTCGGCCCAGTACTTGAGGTCGCCAAATCCAAATGACATTGCTAGATTGCTAGCAGTTGGTGAAAGCCGTGAATTTCCAGAGATATTGGGAAGCATCGATTGCAGGCATTGGAAGTGGAAAAATTGTACAAATGTTTGGAAAGGTATATATTTTGGTCATATTTGTGAACCAACCATTATTTTGAAAGCTATGGTGTCCAATGATCCATGGATATGGCATGCATTTTTTGGGTTACCAAGGTCTCATAATGATATTAATGTGTTAGAACGGTCTGATGTATTTGCCAATCTCGTTGAAGGACGTGCTCCTCCAGTCAACTACTCAGTCAATGGTCACGATTATACAATGGAATACTATCTCACCAATGGTATATATCCTCTGTGGGCAACATTCGTAAAAACAATACATGCTCCACTAGGAAATAAGAAAAAAAAAAAATTTGCTGCAGCTCAAGAGTCGGCAAGAAAGGACGTAGAACGGGCATTTGGAGTGCTTCAAGCACGATTTGCAATTGTGCGTGGACCTACACGATTATACCAACCGGAAACGATTAAAGAGATTATGATGGCATGCATAATATTGCATAACATAATCATTGAGGATGAGCGAGATTTATATCTTGGAGCAGATGAATTTGATTATGATCAAATAAATGACATTCCACTTGAACCCCTGTCGCACGAGCATACAGTTGAACTTGTGGATTTCATACAAAATCATCATCGTATTAGAGACCGAGAAACACATTCTCAACTCTAGTTAAACCTCATCGAACATTTATGGCAAATTCATAGTCAATATATATATTAATGTACCAAACAAATGTGAGTTTTCTTTGTTTTCTCCATGGGATAAAGCGGCTGGAGTAAAGGGGCTGGAGTACTCCAAATTCTCATCTACAAATAACCTCAAAGAGAAGAGAACTGAATTTATGGTATAAAGCAAAGAAAAACCCTATTTGATATAACAAGTCCATAAAAAACAGTCATGCAAAACAACAAAATAAAACCACCTTTACATCATCCAAGGCAAACAAAATTTTTAAAAACACTTCTTAATTGAATATCTCCAAGAGAAGTGAGTGTGTTCTGAAGCTGTTCTTGTTAAATAGACTTCATTATTATACAATCACTAGATCAGCCAAGACAACAAAATAATCTATGATCCATAATGTAGTCTTAATATTTCAAGAGTAAATTTTACATTAAGTCAAGAGTGACAATAGAGGCTTGTTGATTCCTATGAACATGAGAGCAAGTAAAGCTTAGAGAAGCTTAAGATACAAAACATTAACACTTTTGTTCATCCATATCCACACTTTACATTACACAACTCAAAAAAACTACTCAAGGCTCCAAATTTTCAACCATAATACAATTTAGTTGAGCTAACAAAATATACCGAAGCTCCCACATATACCTCCCTCCAAATGTAGTCGAGCCAACAAAATATACCAAAGCTCCCACATATACCTCCCTCCAAATGTAGTCGAGCTAACAAAATATACAAAAGCTCCCACATATAACTCCCACCAAATGACTAGTTAGCCATATGCTTCTGCATAATTTCCATTTTGAGACATTGAAAATATTCAAGTTGAATTGGTGACAAGTGCCTTGTATCCATCATCATAATTTCCCTTTCTTTTTTCTTTTGTTCCCTTGCCTCTTTCCTAAGTTCAATTTCAATCTTTTGTTTCTCAATACAAATTATCTCTTCCTTTGCTGTATCAATATTTTTCTTTCTCTCCTCATATGATCTTTTTTTCACTTCCATTAATTCAGTCAAAACCTCCATCACAACCTCTCTCCACAATCTCGGCTCTTTCTTTTTTTCTCTCTCTCTTTCGCAGCCTTCTTACCTATAGGCCTCTCCAAGTTTACCATAACATTTTCATCATCATTGTCTTCCCCTAGATGTTTCACAGCTTCAGGAGAATAACTTGTAGGAATGGAATTCCTCCTCGACACTGTCTTCAATAGCTTCCATTTCAGCACCGTCTTCAACAAGTTCCAACAAACTGAAATTTGATACCTAAGTCTTTTCGGTACATCTCCTTTGCTTCATTAATATGAAGAAAAAAAATTATTGAAAATTGAAAATAATTAAAACCTTAAAACCAATTAATAATTAATTTACATTAATAACAATTCAATTTTACCTTGTCTCGCTCAGTAGCACCACTTGGGTTCCTTGTTTCAACTTGTTCCAAGCATCCACAAAATTTGTTGATGAACTTTTGGATTGATGACCACCGATTTGACAAAGAATGAGCAGTACGTTGCACCGTGTTTTCATTATTGTTCTCATGGTAGCTCTCCCAAATTCTATCCCAAAATTTGCTGACTTTTTTATCATTCCCTTGAATTGGATCCATGCTAGTATTGAGCCAAGCCTTTACTAGTACAATGTCTTCTTCAATAGAGAAGTTTGCTTTTTTAGTAGCTTTTATTTTAGGTTGAGATAGAGTCTCCTTGAAGTCTTGCAACCATGATTGTAAGAGCGTACTAAAACTTTGGTTTTCGTCCAGTGAATCCATGAGAGTAAAATTAATACGGGAAAACAAAAAGAAACTAATAAATAAAAAGCAACAAGAAATGGAAAAACAAACAAAAACAAAAAGGATAAGCTGTGGGGTGCCTCCCATGAGTGCTAAGTTTTACGTCTTCAGCCAGACTGTGTAGCCGCTCACTGCTATCCTCCAAGTGGTGCCGAAGATGATGCCCCCGAGGCTAGTGGTAATCGTTCTAAAATGGCCTTGAGCATCTTGTCTTGCTTGTCAAAACGCTTTTCCAACTTGTCAAAGCACTGTTCTAACTTGTCTATGTGCTAGTTAGCTAGGAGTGTGTCCTCCCGATCCTCTTGCCTAATGTCGGCAATTTCACTTCGGAAGGCAGACATCTCATCACATAAGAATTCATACTCTGTACGGCCCATGACAACAGGTTCTCCCTCTCTACGTTACAGGTTCCTCCACTTCCATAGGCTCTACTTCCTCCACTCTCTCAATGGTAGGGACTAGCGCCCTAATGCCTCTTGGCATGTGTGACTGACTTTGGTTCCACTGGTTTCTGCCAAAGAAGGGGTGCTCTGTGATAGGTCCATCTTCCGGGGTGCCCTTATGCCCTTATGCCCTTTTTCTTTAGGATATGAGTGAGTAGAAACGAGAATGGTAGCCCCTATGAATTTGTAGTGGCGGCTCGGCGCCAATGTACCCAGTCCCAAAACTTGTTAATTTGGTTCCAAATGATTGATGGGATAGAATACCAATGGCCTTTATGGAAGGCATATAGTGCTTGAATGAACTGGTCACGCCTTTGTGTTTTGTGTCCTAATGGACACACATTGCGTTGCAGAATGGAGTCCACAAGCCAGAGTTGTGGAAACAATTTGGACTGGTTGCCAGCATTATTTTTGTCATCTGCATACTGCCCCGCACACATATCTTCAATTATTTCTGAAATGTAGAACGATTCCGGCCGCTCATCCAATTGTGCATCTGCAGGGGGTGTTCATTGTTGCATTTGAAAGCAGCGGGAATATCAGAAGTTGTCACCTCAACTTGCTTGCCTTGAACGGTTGAGAATAAAACACCCCGTATATTGCAGTCAGTGAAAAGGTTCTCATAGAATTGGACAATCAGCTTTGTGTAGGCGGTGGAGGTGACGGGCTTGAATAGCTTCTTTAATCCACGGCGTTTGAATTCCTGAACCACCCATTGGGTTGCTTTAAAATTATTGAAGTCACCATTGATGTTGAATTCGATCTCAAAAAGGATCTCCCGCTACTCAAAAGTGGGACAAGAGGACTGGGCTCGGTAGCCGGAGGCTTGAGAGGTGGAAACAGTGGTCTAAGGCATACTTGAGTTTCGGTCAGGAATTTTGTCGAACAGATGGTGTGCAGCTCTTAACCCAAGTGATGGAAAACCACTGCGAAATTTTTCCAACCCCCTGCAGAACACACAAAACCCAACTACAGAGGACAACTACAATCCGTACACGCCGATTGTAGTTGTCAGAAAACAAAAAAAAAATTGAAAAAAAAATTGTGAAGGTTGGGGAGTGTGAGGGTTGGAGAGACACGGGTGGAAGAGCAGGGAGATAATGGGGAGTGTAGGAAATGTGGTGATGGTGTGGCTGTGTGTGGTGGCCGGTGAACGCAAGTGAATGGTGGTTGGTGGTGGTTTAGAGTGTGGGGATATCATGTGAGGTTGGGCGAAGTGTGGAGAGTGCAGGTGTGTTCACGGTGCAAGGGGGAAAAGTGATGGGGAAAGGGGGAGAAATGACCTATAAGTAGGTCACGTGACCCTCTTTCCCAAGTGCACTCGATCGCACATAAGGTGCGATCGATCGTACTTATGCATGATTGTGTGTGTGTGCCTAAGGTCGCATAGCGATAGTGCGATCGATCGCAACGTACATTGCAATCGTTCGCTCTAACAAAATGCATAGCACAATTTAAGAGGTTTCTTCGCTCGATCGCACAGAGTGTGCGATTGATCGCAGTAACAGAATGCCCTTTCCCATTGACTGAACCACGAAATTAACTAAGGAAAAATAAAAACAAAAATTGAAAAACAACAAAAGTAGAGAAAATACAGAAAAGTAAGAAAGGTTTACCGCATTCAGTGGCCTTAGTACCACTAACCTCATAGAGGTGCTTGAGCTTCAAGACTACTCAAACGCTCTCCACAGTAGCTTCAATGCTACTCCTTTGGAAAGGTGCACTTGAAGTCCACCAAATGTGGCTCAGGTGCTCACTCTAATGTATGGCTTAACTCTGTGTCCATTTACCTTGAATGTTTGATTTTTCTGTGGACTATGAACCTCCAAAGCTCCATGAGGAAACACATCAGTGATAACACAAGGACCAAACCATTTATACTTGAACTTACCAGGGAGGAGCCGTAATCTTGATTTATAGGTCCACACTTTTTGTCCCACATGAAATTCCTTCTTGGCATGGTTCTTATCGTGATCAGTCTTGGTTCTTTCCTTGTAGAGCTTGGTATTTTCATCTCCCTTACGCTTCAACTCCTCAAGTTCCTTCAGCTGTTGCTTCCTTTTAGCGCCTGGATGTGGTGGATAAGGTACCAGGGGTTGCACAACTTCCATGATGTTTTCAGTAACATCTTCAACAACTTGCTCCTTGTCCTTCCTTGTGACACTGTGAGTAAGGGTAGCTTCCAATGGATCTATTTGATGGTCCTGAAAAGTATTCTCAACAACACCTTGGATCATACAAACATTAAAACATTCTAACTCATCTTGAGGTGATTGTGATTCTTCAAAAACCTTAAATACTATCTTTTCACCATTTACTTTCATAAGCACGGTACCCTTTTTCACACAGATTTTCATATTAGCAGTTCTCATAAAGGGCTTCCCTAAGATAATAGGTAAAGGTGATGGCATCAGGCCTTCTTCCATATCCAAAACAATAAAATCAGCAGGTAAAATAAATATACCTACATTTACCAAGACATCCTCAAGTATACCTCTTGGTCTTTTTATGCTTCTGTCTGCCAGTTGCAAGGTGATAAAAGTGGGTTGCAGCTCCCCCAAACCTAGCATCTCGTACACCGTGTATGGCATCAAATTGACACCAGCTCCTAGGTGCAATAAAGATCTTTCACAATCATGATCACCAATCTTGCAAGGAATAGTAAAACTCCTTGGATCTTTATGCTTAGGTGGTAACTTCCTTAACAACACCGCACTTACCTCTTCTGTTAAAGCCACTGTTTCATGCTCTTGAAACTTCCTTTTATTAGTGCAAAAATCTTTAAGAAATTTGGCATATGATGGAATTTGTTTAATTGCATCTAATAAAGGAATATTAATCTGAACTTTTCTCAATATTTCAAAAATATCAAGCAGCTTGTTTTCTTTCTTTGGCTTTACTAACATTTGATGGAAGGGTGGTGCATTTACCTTCTCCATTTCACTTACCTTGGATGTGGATGCTTCATCTGGAGATCCTTGTGGTTTGACTTCATTCTTTGGCTTTACCAACTCTGAGGGAAGGGTGGTGGTGGATATTCCTTCTCCATTTTACTTACCTTGGAATTGCAGGCTCCATGTGGAGGTGATTGTTCCATCTCTTCAGTTCCTATGACTTTTCCACTTTTGAGAACTGTGACAGCTTTCAGTTGATGGTGACCTCCTAGATTAGGTATTTTTTGTGCTGGAAATTCACTCTGCTTTCTTCCACTTAGCTCCTTAGACATTTGCCCCACTGTTACTTCTAATCTTTGAATAGATTGCTCATGCTTTGCATTGGTTTGTTTTTGCTCAGTCCGAAATTGTTTTTCATTTGCCATAAACTGATCTTGCGACGTCATCATTTGTTGTTGTTGTTTTGCCAATTGCATTACAAGACTCTCCAAGTCACTATTCTTTGACTCTAGAACTGGTTGAGCTACTTGTTGGGCGTTCCTCTGCTACCTTTGATGGTTCAGAGTATTATGATTGTTACTCCATGAGAAGTTGGGGTGGTTTCGCCACCCTGGATTGTAGGTGTTGGAGTATGGGTTGTTCTTGGGAGGATAATTGTTTTGTCCCACATAGTTTGCTTGCTCTTGATCTGCAGATGAATACAAAGGGCAAGTGTCAGTAGTGTGATCAAACTGAGAACATACAGCACATACCTGGATTTATGCAGCTTGTTGACTAGGTGAGATGTTCTGTAAAGCCATAGCCTTGACGATCATATCTAACTTTCTGTCCATAGTAGCCATGTGATTTGGAGATTCACCATTTGGATTCACTTCATACATGCCCTTACTCTTTACTCCTTGTCTCCTTCTGGATGAGAATTGTTGGGAGTGATCACTTAATGTTTCAAAAAGCTCCATGGCTTCTTCATTGCTCTTTTCCATTAGGACACCTCCACAACTTGAATCCACAACTCCCTTATTCATGTCATTTAGACCTTCATAAAAAGCTTGTACCAGCTCATCTTGAGATAGTTTGTGATGTGGACACTTTAAAAGCAGGTCATTGAAATGTCCCCATGCTTCAAAAAATAGGTCACCATCTCTCTGTTGAAAAGATTGAATTTCTTTTCTCATCTGCCTTGCCTTTTTGGTTGGGAAGAACTTCTTTAAGAACTTATTGGCCAACACTTCCCAAGTATGGATAGAACTTGTAGGCATTGAATTGTACCACAACCTAGCATTGTCTTTCAAGGAAAAAGGAAAAAGAATCATCCTAATTCCCTCTTGATCTAGGCCTTTGATGTGCTGAAACTTGCAAAGATCAGAGAATTCCCTAAGGTGCAAGTTTGGATCCTCAGTAGGTGTGCCCCTGAAATGCGTCAACGCATTGAGTATTTGTGGGGATATGTAGTAATTTCCTTCTGCCTCTGGTTGATAGGTGATGCATGATGGCTGGTTGGGATTGTCTAGGATGAAAGATTGTTTCATGGGTGTTTGCTCTGGTGGCGGTTGGTTGACATTTTGTTCCGCCATTGTTTCCTCCTCAACGTCGAATTCTTCTTCTTCCCCCTCAACGTTGTCTCTAGGCTTCTGCCGAATGGTCCGCTCAATTTCCGTATCAAGTGGAAGGATGGTTGGATTCTTGGATCGAAGCCCTTGCATGAATCAAATGAAATTCTGCAGTTACAGCAACTTTAGTACTGCTGTTGTGATGGTCTTTGGAACTATGCTCGATTGCACTCGGCTTGCAATCGATCGCTCTTATAGGGACTCTTCCACCGCAGACCTAGAACACACAGAAAACAGAAAACAACTCTCTTTTTTTTTTTAACAAAAAAAGAATTGAAATCAAACAAAATAATTCTAAAACAAAATTAAAATAAAAACATAATTAAAACTAAAATAAAACAAATCTAAATAAAAACAATTCTAAACAGAATTTAACGCAATTCCCGGCAACGGCGCCAAAAACTTGTTGTGGAATTATATGCCTAAATTAATAGGTAAATAATTGCAGTTTTACTTGCAAGTGCACAAGGTCAGTGGAGTAGCATAATGTGCAAATGCGAGATCATTCCCACAGGGATTGGTAAATTTTGATTATAATTAAGTTCGCAATGTAAAATAAAAGAGAGAAAAATTGATCTTTGATTTGATAATGATAAAAGGGTAGGGCTGTGATATCCACCGCTAATCATACTTACACAATAAAACAATATGCCAATGCTTTAATTACATTATGACTACCTAATGTTTGCCAACCTAAGGGCATGGTGTATACTCCTTAAGCTATTGGTTTCCCTAAGCAACGAGTTAGGCATGGTATATACTGTAACTCTTTTCTTTCTTAAAGGATTTAGAATGGTGTATACTAAGTTGTTCTTTAGGAAAGCATAAAAACTGTGAAAACCGACAAACACATGAGACCTAAGGCATGGTATATACTCCCGGTTTCCCATGTTGATTAACCCAAGAACCTGGCGTGGATTGCTTTTGTTACTTTTATTAAACCCAAGACTCGGCCATCCAAATTTGTTTAACTAACTAGTCCATACCACATGCATATGTTGGCCAGACAAACACATATGAGGAATTATTGAAAGCGGGAATTAATCAAGTTAAATACCATAATACAATTATCGCAAAGGTGCCAATATTGAATTACTAAGTAAACATGATCAAGGCTTCAATCTAGCCCTACTAAAAGGTTTAGTTACACATGAGTTTGATGCTAATCATCTTCATAAAATAAAAAGAAGGGGAAAAGAATAAACCTGGAAAATTACTTCCTTAAGAGCCGTAAATTCTTCTCCAAAATCATGTGTCCCTTTTTTCTGTGTTTACAAGCCTATTTATAGAGTCTAAGGAAACCTAGAAACCCTAAAAATCGTAAGGTTTAGTCCTTGTGCAACAAGGACTCTACAAAACCCTAATAAAATAAAACTATCCAAAATAGGGCTGAGGCTGACTTGGGCTTCACGCACGAGTGCGCTCGACCGCAGGCCATGTGCGCTCGATCGCAACTGCGATCGATCCTCTTCTTGCGCGCAAGAGCGCAGGTGCACTCGTTCCTTGTCTTGGGCGCTTGAGCGCTAGTGCGCTCGATCGCAGGTCCCCTGCGCTCGATAGCTCCAACAGAGTCTAGCTTTTTCCTAACTTTTGTCCTTTAAGCCCTAGACTTCCCCAGATGCTTCATTTTCTTCCAAAGACCTATAAAACACAGAAAACACAAAAATGAAATAAAATAAAATGAAATAACACAAACTAAGAGCATAACATATATAAATTAAGGGGCTTAAATATGAATATTTAAGCACTTATCAGAGCCTCACAACCCGGGTAAGTACAAACTCACATGGATACTTGTTGTTACTTTTCCAGCATTGTACAAACTCACATGCATATTTTGCAACTCTTATGAAATACATTTTGGAACTATGTGAACTTTCTTTTGTGAAAACGTATGTTAATTAATAAGATAATGATGAGACTTGTAAAACCATGATTGTAAAAGACAGATAAGATTAATTGCATCATATGACAAGGTACTCCAGTACGAGCGGGATAACAGTCTTAGGCTTACTATATAGGTTAACTTTATGGTCATGTGTGTATATGGGCCTTGGATCAAGTGGTTTTCATCACCGGCCCACCCATTGCCAAATGGTTGGTCATTACAAGATGTACATCACAAATAGCATGGGCCCTGAGGTCGGACACGGTCGGGTTGCTAGTGGTGGATGGTAGCGTACAGTGTTTGAGGCACTAGCATTATATTACAAGTTCATTGAGGCAGCGCCAACCCTTCTGAAAAGGGGTAATATCTCAAGTAGACGATACTATTGAACTATGACATGATTCTCATATTACAACATATATTATATCAGTATTGCATTCTTTATAAACTGTCATCTCATATTGTTGCATGTGCTTTATAAACAACTGAGTTCATCATTTAATGACGGGTACGTCATGTTCATTTATACTCACTAAGTCGTTGGACTTACCCTTGTATTCTTTCCCTTTTTTTCTCCATATGTACAACTATGTTGTTATAGATTGTTAAGTTTTAGATTGGCTAATTCAATGACCGTTCTTGTAATGTCTATGAGTTTAAAACTTTAAGTGTGTGTGTAAAACCTTAAGGGTTGTTTGAGGGGTAGTCTGTGTTGTTTCTATGGTGTAGGAGTTCTCTATTTTCTCATCAGAACAGGATGTGTAATGGGATTGATTGAAGAGCTACTGGTTTCCTGTCAGAACCCCTGTCAGGACAAGACATGTAACAAGACTGAGTGAAGAGTTTCTGGTTTCCCATTATGAGTGCCGTCAGAACGAGACATGCAATGAGAACAAATATAGACTTCTTAGTTTCTCGTTAGGAATGGAGTCAAGACGAGGATGTGACGGGAGCAGAAGTTGGACTCCTTGGTTTCTCGTCAGGAAATGTGTCAAAATGAGGATGTGAAGGGAGCAAAAGTTGGACTCCCTGGTTTCTCATTAGGAACTGCATCAAGACAAGGATGTGACGGGAGCAAAAGTTGGACTCCCTGGTTTCTCATCAAGAAGCTCATTAGAACGGGACAAGTGATGAGAGCAAAACTGAAGCTACTATTTTCTCGTCAGGAACCCATTAGGACGGGACATTTAACGGAACCAAAGTTGGACTCCCTGGTTTTCCCGTCAGCTGGTGCGTTAAGACGGGACATGTGACGAAGATGAGACATTTGTTCTTTCCATCATAATGGAGCTGCTTTCTCGTTAAGACATGGAATTCTCAGATCTATGAATATGTTGTTTCTATCATAATGGGAAAGTGTCCTGTTAGGATGTGAAGAAGAAAATGGGTCTCCTATAAATAGTCTTCCTGTCACTATTCTTTCTTCAGATGTTGGAATTTTATTTTGAGAGCTCTCTCTTCTTTGAAATCTCGTTTTCTCTACTAGCACTGGATCCTGGTGGTATTTTTACTCAAGATAGGACGTGATATAGCTTGAAGCTGCCCTTTCTCTTGTTTGGCGTCTTAGCCTTTGGAGTGTTACCTTGCTCACTTGATGATGATGAAGTTGGCGTCTTTGATGAGTGTTTGTTGAAGAAAGTCTATCGAAGGGTCGGTAAAGGAAGTTACTGTTTGAAAATGGTCACGATGGAGACAAGCTGAGAGAATTGTCGTTCTTACTAAGTTTATAGGTGCTCAAGGGTGTGGGTATCGTCTATTCTGTAACTGTGAATATTCGTCTAGTGGTTTCCTAGGTTTGGCTATCTTGAAGTGGTTTTCACCTTGAGGTGCTCAACGGTTTTCTACTTTGTAAACAAAATCTGTGTTGCGATTGTGTCTGTTTATTTTTATTTTGTGCATGTTTTTGTGTTTGATGATATGGCATAGTAATTTAATATCAAATATTTTGGTTGTAAGAGGTAGAACACAATCCGTATAAACTTTCATGGATAGTTTAGCAGAAGATGGATACCATGAACATCTGGTTATTGTCGAAAACTTGATCTGAGTGACACTTGAGGACTTATTGTGAGATTAGGCAGATGCTCGTGATAACTAGTTATTTTGGGTGGTGTTGCAGACTTAAGAGCTTTTATGTATGATTGCATATTAAGATATAGCATGAATCATTTGTAAAGATTATGACTTGTGTAATGTGATTTTAGCTACTTTGATGTTCATTGGTAGATGCTCTGGTTGTAATTATTAATGTTTATAGAATTTTGATGTTTTTACTGCATAGTATCCTCTCTTTTCTATGATTGGAGATCTTTGAGTCTCTTTCCTCATGGAATAAGGCTGAGAGACGAAGCGTGAAGTTAATTACCAGTTAATTAATTTATGGGGCATTATAGTAAGCCATCGCCTTCTATGCTTCCTCCTCATTGATGGATTCCTCTATTTTATCCATGAGACCCTGCAAAGTTTTTGCTGCTTCCAGATTAGTTCACTCATAACCGGTTTTGTGGACAAGATGCCCTGATAGATGGTCATGTACACCAACTCATCAGTTGGTTCCTCTACCTCCAACTTTCCCAGTTATACTCTTTGAGAGTCTCTCCCGTTGCACTGTTTCAAGGTCAAAAGGTACCCCGTTTGTTTCTTCCAGATTCGCGATCCCAAGAATTGCATCAGGAACATTCGGCCCAGATATTCAAATCTGTCTATTGAATTAAGGGCTAATCTCTGGAACCATTCCTGGGCACTTCCAAGCAACGTCATCAAGAACACTCTCCATGCCAACTCTTCGGGAATTCCGTTGAGATCTATATGAGTCTAGAAGGTTTCAAAATGTTCCATGGGGTCGCTAATGCCAGAATAACTAGCAATTTGAGAGACTTTAAACCTGTCGGGTAAACGGTATTCTGTTACTCGTTTGGTAAAGGGTGAACTGGTATCCTATAGCAACTTGTTAGCTAGAGAGGTTCTTCCACCCTCTTTACGTTCCATCTCCGGGTACCCCTTTTCGAGTTTTGTCACGATCTAGATCAGATCTACCGGATTTCGGTTGCCTGGATCTTGGGTGCTCGGAGCTAGGTTGCCCGAAGCTGGGTTGCTCTGAGCATGATGGTTGTTCTCTGGTCCCCCTCCCAATGGCACTGCTTTTTTGAAGTTATCCTCCTGGCGATCATGACTGTTGGTGCGGTTTTTCTGCTCGTTTTCTGCTTCAATTCGTGGTTCTTAGAACAAAATGGTCCCAGAGACCGGCGCCGCAATTCTTCATTTTGCCTTTAGGCTGCAATTTCAACCTCTAACTCTGCTACACGATCTGGGTTTTCTCCACAAAAGGATGGGGTGGAGGTGGATTGACTTGGCCTGGATTTGGTTGATTAATCACGATCGCCGGTCTTCTTCTTCGCCCATTAGCTTGACTTTCGGAGCGTGTGTTAACCACCATGACATATTTTTAATTTATGGAAAAACTAAACTGTTCCACATACGGTGTGAAACTGTTTGTGCAATTTTCGGTTGTAAGCGAAAAAGGCCCTGAAGCAGTTTTCGTATGGTGGTCTACTGTATACTTTCTATCTGTGATGGGCCAGGCTTGGCCCGTTAAATTGATGGAATTGAGGAAGACAAATAATACTAATTAGAACAATAAATAATCACACAGAACTATAGTGGTTCAACTCCAAATGAGCCTATATCTACTGTGAAAATTGCTACCATCTTATTCAAAATTTTGACAAGATTACAACACAAAACTCCCCTATTTCCCTTCTTCTTTCTATTTGTTCTCTCTTTTTTCCCTCTTCTTTCCTGTCTTTATAGAAAAAAATAAAAAATAAATAAAAATAAATAAATAAATAAAGGAAAAGCCCAAGTGGGGGGACCTCTGTCACTTGTGTCGCCCTAGGCTGATGCCTAGGCCAGTGTGATATTTTTTTTAAGAGGGATGATAAAGATCCAGCTTTTTTGTTCAACTTGTGTCCAACTTTTGTATTTTTTATTTTTTAAAAAAAAAAAACTAAAAAATAAAAAAAATGTCTAAAGCAATAATATATTTTTTTTGTCCTACTTTTTATTGGTATTTTTTTGAAAAATGAAAATTGCATTTTTCTGAAGGAAAATGGTCATTTTTTAAGAAAAATGACCATTTTTATGAATAAAAATGGAATTTTTATTTTTTAAAAAACACCAATAAAAAGAATGACAAAAAATATATATTATTGTTTTAAACATTTTTTTAAAAATAAAAATTAAACAAAAATTAAACAAAAAAATTGAGCCTTTAACATTTTCCTTTTTTAAATAATCCCTTAATCGTAGCTTTTATGCCTTTGTCAGATTCCTTTCGAGCTATCGAACCTGTCCCGGATACCCGGTCATTGAGGCTTTATGGTTCCCGGGTGACTGCTTTTACACGCAGACGTGTGTTTTCCTGATGGGCCGACAATCTTTTGTGCTTGGTGCTTTGGACCTGTGCCTTACAGTCTGTCCGTGTATTATGGGCTAACATTTGGCCCAAGTTTTGGTTATTCCTTTGTTGGCCCAATGACAAAAAATATCCCTAACAGGGTAGCAAAGAAAAAATATAAAAAATCTCCACAAACTAACAGTGGTTTTTTAA
This sequence comes from Carpinus fangiana, assembly GCA_006937295.1. NCBI lineage: Eukaryota > Viridiplantae > Streptophyta > Magnoliopsida > Fagales > Betulaceae > Carpinus > Carpinus fangiana. The sequence goes on along the minus strand of CM017328.1, from coordinate 15,484,995 downwards.
AGAGCCTTTCAATTTTCAAAAGGTGCAAAAGTAGCCCATCAAAATATCAAAGTGTGTCAAAAATGCATATCTTTTTTATATTCCTATAATACTCTTATTCTTTTAAAAATTAAAATAAAAATTAAAAAATTAATTTTTTAAAATGAAAAAACAAAAATGAAATGGGTAGTTCTTTTGTGAAAAGATCTCATTATAATTAACACACCTAAGCCAGATGCAGTAACATGATTTATGGACTACATCTATCCAATGAATGAGCAATTTTGTTGTTCATCTCAAAAAAATAAACAACATTATTAATAACCTGTGAACTATAAGCACAATCACATTCAAAAAATAATAATAATAAAAACTGGTAGAAGTGGAATGAGCATCTGCATTTACTGCAACCAACTAGGCAACCATATTAAACTACTATGTAGAATTGGGAATTCTATATTGCTTTATAGAAGGATAAAAAGTTGCTACAAATTGATTTGTAGTCAATTTATACAAACACACCTAATAAAATGACATGTATCCCATAGCTATTAAAAAAACATGTCAGTCCTTACCTGCCTATTTCCTTATTTCCAGCTACGTTAATCCTTCTTGATGATTAAGTTTTCATGATAGCAAAGTCAATTCTAGCTTAGACATCTAGCTTATCCTACTAGAACGTTTTCTTACCTTAAATAAGAGTCTACTCTCACGTAACCATCACTTAAAGATTGTCCTTGTTAATTCCAAGAATTAATGGCACTACAAAAAACAGCAGTAATTTTGACAGGCCTTTTTTGATATGTCGGTCAATCTGATACATTAAAAAGGTTTTTGACGCGATTTTTTTTGACGTATTTTGAAAGTTAAAAATCAGTGTCAAAAAAATCAATTTTTTGACCTATCACTTTTTGACATGTCAAGATTTTTTGACGTGTCAAAACTGGCATGTCAATTTTTTTTTTTGATTTTTTGACGTGGCACTATTGCCACATCAAATTTTTATTTTTTTTTAAAAAAAAAACGATTTTTCACCATCATCTTTTTCTCTCTCTCTCTCCCTTCCTTCCTTCCTCCCTCCATGGCCAGCAACCATTCTCTCCTTTTTTTCTCACTCTCTATCTTCTTTTCTCCATTTTCAAAATCGCAAACCCAAAACATAAAAAACCCAAATAAAAAAATTTAACCTGAAAAATCAAAAACCCAAAAAATCTTCTTATCTTCTCTTCTCCTTTTCTTTTTCTTCAGCTTCTCTTCTTCTTTCTCTTCTCCTTTTCTTTTTCTTCTGCTTCTCTTCTCCTTTTATTTTTCTTCTTCTTCTTCTTCTTCTCTCCCTTCCTTCGTTTCGAATCCATGGACGCCATTCTCACCATCATCTGGACGCGTGTGCAGATCTGCAAAAAAGTGGGAGCAGATTAGCTGTTCTAGAGAGAAGAGGGAGATTGAGAGAGGAGGATAGAGTGTGGGGGAAATAAAAGAAGAGGGAAAAAGTTGAATTAAGAGAGAAGAGCGGGAGGAGAGAAGAAAAGAGAAAAAAAATAAAAAATAAAAAATTGGGAATAGCTAATCTGCCTCTTCCCGAGGTGGGTTTTTGACGTGGCAAAATCATTTGATTAATTTTCGAATTTATTAATTTGATTATAAAAAATATATTAGAGGAATATGAAACTCTCATATTGTTGATCCTAGCCATTCAATTTTATCCGATAGTCCACAAAAAAAAAAATCAAATCAAATCAAATCAAATCAAATAAGAAAAAGAAAATAAAAATATTAATTAAATCAAGGGTTAAATACTAGGGTTTCATTTTTTTAAAAAAAATTTTCCCCCTAGTAAAAAAATTAAAAAATAAATTACATGACACGGTGGCGAAATTTAATTGGTCCACGTGTTATTTCCATTAAATCAACTAATGGTCACGGACGGAAGAACCAATTTGGTCTTTATCAAAACTATATGGACCACCTGCAAAATCAAATCCTGGGGAAAAAAAAAAAAAAAAAAAAAAAGTGAAACCCTATAGGGTTTTTAGTATTTAACCCTTAAATCAAATATTAATTAACTTTTAAAAAAATAATTAAAAAAATCAAATCAAATAACAAAAAGATTGGGGTGGCCGGCCACCCCAATCTTTTTGTTATATGATTTGATTTTTTTTATTTTTTTTTTAAAGTAAATTAATATTTTATTATTTAACTTTGAGTAGGACACGTGGCGTATTGTGGACTATCCGATAAAATTAATATGAGAGTCTCATATTCTCCTTCTAATATGAGGGGATATGGATCCCTAAGAAAAACCATAATTCTAGTCTCCTCACTTTTATTATAATTATTTCAACTTGTGTTTTTGATTGAAACTTAATTTACAACGTTTCGTTTATTTGAGAAGCAAACTACTATTTCCTCACAATATCTTCGGCTTAGTTTGTGAGTTAATTATACCAACTAGAAAAATTTATTAATTATAGTTAAAACTTAAAAAGACAAAATTAAAACATATTTTATAAGTGAATTCAATTTTATTTAGTTATTTTAAAAAATTAAAAAAATTAAAAATTTTTATTTAATTATTTTTAACAATAAAAAAATTTTGACGTGTCAAAACTGACACGTCAAAAAATATTATTTATTTATTTTTAAAATTAAAATTTTTAAAATTTAAAAATTTTTGACACGTCAAAAATTGTTGACGTGTCAATTTGCCACGTCAAAATTTGTTATTTATTTATTTTAAAAAATTAAAAAGTTTTAAAATTTTTATTTACTTAATTTTAAATTTTTTGATGTGGCATTTTCAACACGTCAAAAAAGTCTTTTTTCACGTGCCAGTAATTAGGCACGTCAAAAATTTTTGATGTGGCAAAAAGCGTGTTACTGTAGACATGTCAAAAAACCCTCCTTTTTTTTGTAGTGTGGAGTTGATCGCTCTACTACTCTGAAGTGTTACCACTAAGTCATCGTCATCGGATAAATTGCAACAAAAAGTGTATATCCTTTTTTGTCTAGCACATATAATTATATTTAAAATAATTATGTAACGCCCTCAAAATTAAATCGATTAATTCGATCAATCTTGAAAAAGTCATTGGCAATGCCCTAGACCAATTAACTAGTAAGTGATTGGTGGTATTGCCTATTAAACAAGTCGCCACCCGTCATAGTGAAAATATGCGGAAAACGGAAATACATGATATGAGATTACTACAACTACAACTATTGATGAATATTATACATATATCATTCATTGCATACCCAAAGCTTTCAACAATATTCTATGGACATTAATAAATAATTATCAAGACTTAATAATATGAGTCATTCGCTTGACGTCTTCATCCTAACAAACTCTCCTACCCTATACTCGGGTAAGTCCTGCTAAACCGCAAAACAACAACACTTTGGTATGTTCAGTTGACGGAAGAAAAATAACTGCATAAGTCTACGACTTAATAAACAAAAATTACTAGTTGGTAATGCAACTAGCCTTTAAATGACATTTTATAACTTGGAATAGTAAAAGTGATTTTTCAAAATTAAAAGGATGATGAGGAAGTTTAAGGTTCTTGGAATTATGCTAACTTGAGGAGGCTCAAGATTCCTCAAAATATTTTTCCATTGTTTTCTATTTCATTGAAATTTCAGAGAAAACAATGGACCATGCACCGTCATTTTCTTATGAATTGAAGATGAGAAAAATAGAAGAAAAGTTTGTAGATTGTTGATGCACAGTTTCCGACTGGTGACGTGGCACGCTTGTTGGATTCCTGGTTCAAATGCTCCAAATGTGAGTTGCCTGCACAATGAAGAAGACAATAGGATCAAAGAGAGACCGGGGGTGAGCCGGCGAGGCCACTCCGATGCCTAAGTCAGTGTTTGCTGTAAAGAGAATGAGAAAACAACAAAAGCGTAAAGAGTGTTAGAGTTGCATTACCAGAATGTGTGGTAGTGACTTGTATTATATAGGCATGGAGTGGTAGTCCCCTAACCAGTGACTGACTCTTCCCTAATTTGCTGCGAGGCAATTTGTTATCAAGGGATTTGAGTAGTTATCTGTCTCTTGATCTTAGGAGATTAAGATAGGATTTGGTTGTTGATAAGCGCCGAATGTTGCACATTCAAGCCCTTTAACTTGCATATGTTAATCCCTTAGCGTTGCTATTTGCTTGATTTTGTTTTGTTTTGTGTTTCAGGTCTAATACATGAGTTCCGTTGAAAATTGGACTAAAAGGGCCGAGTTACTGTGCTGGCGAACGATCGCAGCACACTTGCGATCGTGCGCCTGGTGAACAATCACCTGCACCTGTGAACGTGCGCTGGGCGAACGATCGCCCATCTGTGCGAACGTTCGCACTCGGGCTTCACTTAACATGGCAGGCGCGTTGGACAACGTAAAAGCTACTCCAAGTCTCCTAGTTGAAGTGGGAAACTAACCTACGGCCGTAGTTAGGGTTTTAAGGTTTCTAGGGATTCTTAGTGCCTATAAATAGGCCATTATACAATGTAAACGGACCGGGTTTTTTCCTGAGTGCGAAATTGACACAAAAATTCCTTGGAGTTCATTCGTCAGCATGAGCGGCTAAACCCCCATTGTGGAATACCGATGTAACCCTTTCCAAGCACAATGGTGATTGTATTTGATTTCAGTTAATTCATATTATTTATATTGATTGCATAACTATGAGGATTGCAATCCTGGAATTCTGTTCTTAATTTTAATGCAATTGTTCTTTAATTCTAAAATCAGTACTTGCGAAATTCTTATCTTGTCTTAGAATTTATTTTGCCTGTATTGAACTCAATCAATTTTATTTTCTGTGATCATAAAATTGATGGTTATGCAATGGGTTTAATATGTATATGATTAATAGGATTAGATAGACCATGCTTAGGAAAGACGGGTGGTACTACACCCTAGTTTAGTGCAATTTAGGTAGACGATCCGTGCCAACTGAANCTCCAAGTCTCATAGTTGAAGTGGGAAACTAACCTACGGCCGTAGTTAGGGTTTTAAGGTTTCTAGGGTTTCTTAGTGCCTATAAATAGGCCATTATACAATGTAAACGGACCGGGTTTTTTCCTGAGTGCGAAATTGACACAAAAATTCCTTGGAGTTCATTCGTCAGCATGAGCGGCCAAACCCCCATTGTGGGATACCGATGTAACCCTTTCCAAGCACAAGGGTGATTGTATTTGATTTCAGTTAATTCATATTATTTATGTTGATTGCATAACTATGAGGATTGCAATCCTGGAATTCTGTTCTTAATTTTAATGCAATTGTTCTTTAATTCTAAAATCAGTACTTGCGAAATTCTTATCTTGTCTTAGAATTTATTTTGCCTGTATTGAACTCAATCAATTTTATTTTATGTGATCATAAAATTGATGGTTATGCAATGGGTTTAATATGTATATGATTAATAGGATTAGATAGACCATGCTTAGGAAAGACGGGTCATACTACACCCTAGTTTAGTGCAATTTAGGTAGACGATCCGTGCCAACCGAAGATGGGTTATGCTATTCCATTGATTGTATGAAAACTTATTAAGGGATTTTATAGTTTATCCCTAGGGAAGACGGGTCATACCGCATCTTAGTGGTTAGGTGGACGATCCGTGCCAACCGAAGATAGATTATCCATATCCCTTGATATTGTATTTTCTTGTTCTTTTATAACATACATATTCTGAGTTTCTGGAATTAAATACGGTTACCATTGTTGTGCGGATTGTGGTGAAATCGGTACCTTACTTCTCTCTCTCTCTCATATATTTACTTTTAATTCTACATTTACTTTCATGCACTAAAATTCACAAACAATCAAAACTCTTTTAATTAATTAGGTTAAATTTAATCTTTAGAATTTAGTAACAAAACCCCCACAGTCCTTGAGGTTCGCCACCCTCTCTATAGCCGTATCCTACAAAGATTCTTCCTATTGCGAGTGGTTAATTTTATTATTGATATTTTGGTCACGAAATAACCACATCAATTTTTGGCGCCGTTGCCGGGGACTGTTTAACGGTTTTGTTATTAAATTTTAAGAATTAAGTTTAGCTTAATTTTTATTTTATTTATTATTATTTTTTAATTAATTAATTAATTTTGTTTTTGTTTTTCTTTATTTTTAATTTTTTTGAATTTAATCCCTCTTTTCAAGTTCACGATTTGTCCGCAAGTTCCAGTCTCTGTAACTGCGATCAATCGCAGCTCGTGTGCGATCGTTCGCAGTTCTGCACTCAACAAGCAGCTGCGATCGAACCTGAGCCCCTGCGTTCGTTCCCCCTTTCGGTAGTGCGATCGAACGCACATCCTTGGGTGATCGTTCGCTCTCTGGCCAGAATTTGCTGCATCCTCATTCAAGCACATTTGCGGCCGTTTGTGAGTTTTTTTATTTTTATTTTCTTTTATTCTTTCATTTCTAGTAGTTTAGTACATGTGGGGAAACATTCCAACACCCCATGGACCATGTTCATATTGCAATAGTCCTTATCATCATGTTAGAGATTGTCCTGCTGTAGGACAATTTTCTAATTATTCTTATGAGCATATGAACAGGCCATTCTCTAGACCGGGAAATGAATTTTATTCTGATTCTTATAACCCGGCATGGAGTAACCAGTCTAACTTCTCATGGCAAGCTCAAGATTATGGAAGGTATGCTCCACAAGGTCATGAACTGCACCATCAGTCATATTCACAGTTCAATGATCAATCATATTCCCCTCAATATCAAGCAACTCCACAACAGCAATACCAGGCCGCACCGCCTTCTCGGTATGATTCAAATTTTGAAGACCGAATGCTCCAAATGATGAGTAATATGAGGGACAGGATAAATGACTTGGCGGACAAGATGACTCAGACAATACACTCTCAATCTGAACCCATTGTCAAGATAGAAACTTACGAAGAGGAGTCATCTCCCATCTATTGGCTTCCACAACAATACCAGGCTGAGCCACCTCCTCAGAAGAATTTCAATATTGAAGAATCCATCGCCAAGATAGAAGCTCACCTCGAAAAAAGCATCAACCATCCCAATAGAGAGGACGAAGAGCTTCAAGGTCAGCCGGTGGCTAATCCTGATGAACACTACATGGTAGATGAGAGTACCTTTCCTGAGCAAGCTATCACCACACTGAGGAGTGAAGAAGTGGTCGAAAACCACGTAGAAGAGAGGGAGGAGAAGAAAAATGAGAAGCAAATTGAGGCCCCACAGGATCTACTTCGGGAAAAATGCAAGGAAGTGAGCGCTGAGGCTTCTTCACCATCAATTCTTATTCCCGAGGCGCCATATGAGCTCCGAGCCCTTATTCCAGGTAATCTAAAAATTTCATTTTTAGATATAGATGACACTCTTCCGGTCATTAGTTCTTATGACTTACCAAGAGGCTAGGAGAGTTTACTGTTAGGGCTGTTAGAAGAGCAAAAAGAGACCACCAAGGTAGAAAAATTCCCTGAGTATTCTCCTCACTTTATTCCTGCTCATGATTCCATATCGGATGAGAAACTGTTTGAGAATACTCAGAGGGATCTTCCTCGATATGCAAAAATTCAGAATTACCTATTTATAGGTAAAATCCATTCTCTGTGGTCCAAGAGAAGAAAAGATTGGTGTTTCAAATTTAAACTTAAGGGTCAGAGAACATTGAGCGCATCAAGGATATGGATTCTGTTGATTCGGCGGATTCCATATATTTTGACTAGATGAGTCAACTTCTTAGATTCAAGTGCAAGCCCTGTGC
>CM017328.1:15399346-15475556 GCA_006937295.1 Carpinus fangiana | reverse complement strand
TTTTCCTTAGTGCGAAAATTACACAAGTTTCTTGGAGTTTATTCGTCAGCATGAGCGGCTAAACCCCCATTGTGGGGTACCGATGTAACCCTTTCCAAGCACAATGGTGATTGTATTTGATTTCAGTTAATTCATATTATTTATGTTGATTGCATAACTGTGAGGATTGCAATCCTGGAATTCTGTTCTTAATTTTAATGCAATTGTTCTTTAATTCTAAAATCAGTACTTGCGAAATTCTTATCTTGTCTTAGAATTTATTTTGCCTGTATTGAACTCAATCAATTTTATTTTCTGTGATCATAAAATTGATGGTTATGCAATGGGTTTAATATGTATATGATTAATAGGATTAGATAGACCATGCTTAGGAAAGACGGGTCGTACTACACCCTAGTTTAGTGTAATTTAGGTAGACGATCCGTGCCAACCGAAGATGGTTTATGCTATTCCATTGATTGTATGAAAACTTATTAAGGGATTTTATAGTTTATGCCTAGGGAAGACGGGTCGTACCGCATCTTAGTGGTTAGGTGGACGATCCGTGCCAACCGAAGATAGATTATCCTTATCCCTTGATATTGTATTTTCTTGTTCTTTTATAACATACATATTCTGAGTTTCTGGAATTAAATACGGTTACCATTGTTGTACGGATTGTGGTGAAATCGGTACCTTACTTCTCTCTCTCTCATATATTTACTTTTAATTCTGCATTTACTTTCATGCACTAAAATTCACAATCAATCAAAACTCTTTTAATTAATTAGGTTAAATTTAGTCTTTAGAATTTAGTAACGAAACCCCCACAGTCATTGAGGTTCGACACCCTCTCTATAGCCGTATCCTACAAAGATTCGTCCTATTGCGAGTGGTTAATTTTATTATTGATATTTTGGTCACTAAATAACCACATCAGTTGTTATGGCGTTTGAATTCTGAATTCCAGCAGATAACGTATCTGATCCCGTGTTTCCAGGTACTTGACATTTGAATTGGATGGATAAGATCACATCGGATATTATTCAAATGAATTCAAATTCCCGATCCCTAAATTCCAGGGTCTCGGATACAAGGGCCTCGAATTCGGAGGTCTCGGACTCAGAGGTCTCTGAGGCCTCGGACACGTGGGTCTCGGAGGTCTCAAACATGAGTGTCGGAGGTCTTGAATCCGAGTCCATGGTCTTGGATCCTTCCGTCTCGAATCCGAGACTTGGTCTAGGAGGCTCGGGGCTCGAGATGTTCTCGGGCTCTGAATTGCCTGGGTTTTGACTTGGGCCAGTGAACTTATGGGCCCGTGTAAGGATGATCCATGACCCAATAGTTACCCCCCAATTTTCTTGTCTGGAGGACTATGGAAATGCCAATGTTCCTGAAGAGTGGATCAAACTTTCAAGGCCGACCCTAATTCTGGGGTATAGATGGCTCTCGACGCTTGGTCGAGTCTGAGGCCTAGTTGAAAAAATAAATTTCGACACAGTCGAGGCAAGAAATTTTTTAATTTCAAAAAGTATTTTTGGCTGGAAAATTTTTGAAAATTCTCGCGCAAATTTTCTGAGACGCTTGGGTTGCTCAAGGATGCACCGATCATTTAATGCGCCGATTCTAGTGATCAAGGTTCTGCCACAAGTCAGTATCAGAGTGGTTGCACAGGTGGCTGTTGGCTGTTAGTCATAATGACTGACCAGTTGTCAAGAGTTGAGGCATTTTTCCAGGGTTTCGAGGTATGTCTCTTCGATGTCCTCTCTTTAAACCCATATCGACTCCTCGTCTTCTCTGCTTCTCCTATAAAACCCAGACTTGGGTCATTTTTCCTGTTCATTTTTCTTCTTGCATAATTCTCTCTGCTTCTTCGTGCTTTCTTCCCCTGTTTCCCGTTCTTTCCAGTCTTCTCTACTTCGTCTCCTCGAGTTCTCTTCTTTCCGTCTTACCAAGAATGACTAAGGACGGCAACAATTCCGACGGGTTGGGAAATGGCCACCCTGCTCTGTGGGAGGCCAAACTGTCCAAGATCGACGAACGTCAGATTAGAACAGACTGTTTTATTCCGAAATTCGTCAAGATTCATTTTGACGAGACGCATTCAGGCGCTGTGGTGCGCTTGGATTGCCATGAGGTCTTCTGTCTACGAGGCCATATTTCGGGTGGGTTTTCAGCTTCCATTCCTCCCTATGGTTCAAGAGTTGCTCAATTACCTGGATTTGGCTCCTCACCAACTTGTGCCCAATGCCTGGAGGGTTATTCACGCCTGTATGGTGATGTGGCCTCTTGCACTGGGCAAGGAGCACCAGTTAACAGCAAGGGAGTTCCTACACCTGCATCGAGTCCACAAAAACCCTGGAGGTGCTGGAGTGTACAACGTCCAGACTAGGCGGGGAAAGCTTATACAGATGGAGGCTAAGTACTCCAGTAATAGAGGGTGGAAGAACAAATTCTTCTTCGCCTTGGGGCAGTGGGTGTTTGCCCCTTCAGAGCCAGCAACTAGACCCAGGGTTCTGCTCAAGACCAACGTGCTTTCCGAGAAAGGTCAGCAGGGACCCAATTTGACAAGGGTCGAAATGTCTTGAGTCAATGATGTCCTAAAGTGGGCACAGAGGCACGACACATGCATGTCATATAGCGTGCTAGCCTCGGTCTCGAGGCTCATGGAGTTCATCTACGTGCCTGCTGCGCACGTGGCAGTCAGGTTGAGAGAAGAGTTCCTCGGGATTCCTGCTAACCCGGGTTCTTCTGCCGCTAATACTCGGGGTGCTACCCCCCGAAAGGACCAGGCCTAAGCCACTGATGGGGGCAAGTTCTCAAAGGCAGACAAGGGTAAGGGCAAAATGATTAAGCCTGAGAAGCCCAAGAAGGCTATGCCCATTCCCCTGCAGACAGGTGGGGCCTTCAAAATTCAGGAGCCGAAGGCTCCAGTTCAGGCTCTAGTTCTTCCAGTGTTGCCAGCTGTGCCCCTAGCCAAGGAGAGTCCGGTTTCACAGAAGAAGCCGATTGAGCTTCCTTCCCGAGTGGTCAGAGCACTATCTGTTGACGAGGAGGAAGAGTTGGGGGTAGAGAAGCCCGCAGAGGCTGCCCCAAGACCAACCACTCAAGTCCCAGCTCTCGTTGAGGAGTCGGATGTTGAAGTGATAGAGGCTCCTCTTGAGAAGAAGAGGAAGCTGAAGAAGGTGGCCTAACTCGCAGTCCCAGTGACCGAACCCGCCGCCTCGGTGACTGAGCCTGTTGCTAAGGTGATTGAGACTACTGCCCCAATGGTTAAGGCAGCGAATGTGGCCGGCTTCCTGGCAGCGTGGAGGAAGCAAGTACCTCCTCCATCCATGCCGCACATGGCGGATGTCGAGGCCTTCCTAGCCAATGAGCCAGTCTTGGCCGTTCCGGTGAAAATGGTGGAGCTGTTTGTAGAAGAACCACTGCAAGCACCAGAGGGTCCCATTCCTTCCATGCTAAATCACCCTTTAGGCTTAAACATCTAGCACATCCTAGAGGACTTCGACATGGAATCGGAGGAATCCGTTGGAATGGCGGATGACAACATGGAGCCTTCTACCGCTGCAGTTGCGAAGACCCCTCGAAAGCCGTTGTCTCCAATTCCAGAGATAGGGGCTTCTTCTCGATCTCTAACCCCCAAGAGGCCTCAGATTCTGACTCCTGTTGGAGTCGAAGAGGCTTCAAGGTTGTAGAGGCCTTGGGCTTCCAGGGCTCCCGAGGCTTCCAACTCTGAGAGTTTAGCTGAAATACGGCCAGAGGGGGCCAACTGGACAATCGGAGGGAAGTTAGCCAAGCTCGGAGGGGATTTGAAGGGCAACTCCTTTAAGGCCGTGGTGGATCTGGTCGACCACGAGAAGATCCAAATGAAGCGTGATGTCTCTGCTCGAGCCATGGCAGAGGAGATGTTGACCATGCAATTCCTAGTAAGCATTTTAACATTCCATCTTCTTTCCTTTCCATATCTACTCTCATCTAATGCTACTTTTTTTCCAATTCCAGGACTTCCTCAGATCGACTTTCCTTTACTGCTATTTCCGGAAGGTCTCGGCTACTGATGATGGAGCAGAGGACCTGAAGAAGAAGCTGGCGGAAGCTGAAGAGGAAAATGCCAAGCTTAAGGAGGTTGTGGCCAAAAATGAAGAGGACCTTCAAGTTCTCGGACAGCACTCGGCTGTGATGGAGTGTGACGCTTCCGATGCCTCCAAGGCCAGGGACCGAGCTAATACCGAGCTCGCCAAACTTTTAGAGGAGTTCAAGGGCTTGAGGCTAAGCACTCCACTCTTCAAGAGAGTCATGCCGCCCTGCAAGCCAAGCATGTTGGACTCCAAGAGGATCACTCCATCCTCAAAGACGAACTGGGGCAGCTCGAGGCGAAGCATACAAAGACCCTCGACCAACTAAAGAAGAGTCAGGCCTCCATCGATTGAGCCTTGAAAGGCAAAGTGGTTGCCGAGGAAAGATATAAACACTTCCATGGCGAGCACAGGAAGGCGATGCTTGAACTGAAGGAGGCCTAGGCAAAAGCGACAGATTATCTCCAGCAATTGTCCTTTGCGTTGAGAGTTCGAGACTTTGCCTGGGTGGATGGGATCCATCTAGGGTTCAAGACCTTCCGGACTTGGTGGAGAGACCCTGCTCAAAAGGTGGACCTCAACCTCATAAATATCGAGGATATCCCTTGCACCAATGAGGCCATCCCGCGCCTGACCAGCTTGGGGCGAGAGGAAATGCCAGATGCTATGGAGATAGCTGATTTTGATTATTATCCCCCAGCCCCTGACCTCGGGGCTATTCTGGAAGGCGGAGAAGCTAGGGAGGCGTCTGAAGATGCTGAGGCTGCTCCTGCTATTTCCCCCTGTTACTCCACAGGGGAAACATTAGATAGCTTGCTACTGTAAATTCTCATGTGTATAGTTTTGTATCTATTTTTCCTGTATATTCAAAAAGTTAATGAAAGATAGTTTCTTTTTAATTACTGTTTCTTTACTTTACTTTGATTCCTGTTCAAGATTATGAATATAACCTTTTCCCTTGCAAAATAATCACAAGATTAACACTTATGATTTCCAAAGGCACGTGCTAGGTCTCGAGCTTGAGTTCCTTGAGCTCGAGAAGTAGACCTCGAGTTGTTCAACACTTGGAAATTTCTAAGTGTTGAGTCTCGATTTCGAGACCCCTGGTCTCAGATTCTCAAAGTGCTGAGTCTCGCTTCTGCTTAAGTGTTGATTCAGCCAGCCTGGTGAAGACCAAGTCTTTGGCTGTTCAATTCCTTCCTTGCACCTTTTTTCCAGTTAAGTGTTGAGTTTCAAATCAGTCTGCCTAGTGAAGACTAGGTAGAAGACTGACCTATTCAACTACTTAGTATGCATGTATTCCTGTTAAGTGTTGGGTTTCAAATCAGTCTGCCTGATGAAGACCAGGTGGTGGACTGACCTAACCAACTACTTAATATGCATATTCCTGTTAAGTGTTAGGTTTCGGGCCAATCGGCCTGATGAAGATCAAGTTTCGGATTGGTTAGTCTAAGCACTTATTACACATGTATTCTTGCTTAAGTGTCAGGTCTCGGATCAAACCGCCTGATGAAGACTAGGTTGGGCTCGGGTTGATCTTTCTGACAACTTAAGATGTGTATTCCCGTTCAAGTGTTAGGTCTCGGATCAACCGTCCTAGTGAAGACCAGGTCTCGGATCGATCCTCTGATCACTTGGTATTTTTCGTTTTCCAGTTTTAAGAGCCGGGTCTCGGATCAATCTACCTGGTGAAGACCAGGTCTCGAATTGATCTGTCTGAGCACTTAATATTTGTTCCAATTAGTTCCAACAGTTTATGAAAATAAACTCCAAGAATTCCTTTATTGAAAATAATTCATGCTGAAACAAAGCAATAATAAGAAAAATTACATCATCTTAAAAGAAGTATCTTTTAAGATGTTCTGCATGCCTCTGAGACCAAGTCTTGGATCCGAGACAGAAGGATCCGAGACCACGAACTCGGATTTGAGACCTCTGAGACTCATGTCCGAGACCTCCGAGACCCACGTGTTCTAGGCCTCCGAGACTTTCGAGTTTGAGACCTCCGAATCCGAGGCCCTTGTATCTGAGACCCTAGAATTTAGGGATCGGGAATTTGAATTCATTTGAATAACATGTGATGTGATCTTATCCATCCAATTCAAATGTCAAGTACCTGGAAACACAGAATCAGATACGTTATCTACTGGAATTCGGAATTCAAACGCCAAAACAACCAAATCCTATCTTAATCTCCTAAGATCAAGAGACGGATAACTACTCAAATCCCTCGATAACAAACTACCTTGCAGAAAATCAGGGAAGAGTCAATCACTGATTAGGGGACTACCACTTCATACCTATATAATACAAGTCACTACCACACATTCTGGTAATGCAACTCTAGCGCTCTTTACGCTTTTGTTGTTTTCTCATTCTCTTTACAGCAAACACTAACTTAGGCATCGAAGTGGCCCCACTAGCTCACCCCCAGTCTCTCTTCGATCCTATTGTCTTCTTCATTGTGTAGGCAACTCACATTTGGAGCATTTGAACCAGGAATCTAACAAGCGTACCACATCACCAATCGAAAACTGTGCATCAACAGTTTGGCACTGTCTGTGGGAACGTCGATTCTTCAATTACTTCTCATCATCCAAAATCCGAAATGGTGAATACACGCTCTTCACACCCACTGCAACCTCACCCGTTGTAGCCTCCCCTTAGCGCTCCTGGAGCGTCCAACAGTCCAAAACTGGCAGAATTCTTGAAGTCTATGGCGGAATGGATGGAGGTCCTCAGGAAGCAGAATGGGGAACTCAACACTCGGCTCACCGCTGTCGAAGCCTGGAGCAGTCAGAAGGAAAGAGAGCGCGCTGAAAGGCATGAAAAGGAAAGGTGAGATAGAGTTCACTTGGAGAAGCGGCCTGTTAATCCTGATCAGAAGGATAATGAGAGCACGGTCCAAGGGGATTGTCGAATGATCCATGACAAAGAGCACCACGACAAGTCTCACCGTGTGAAGACTGAGAATGGTGGATGACATCGGGAAAGGTCTCGATGCGAGAAATCTCATCATGAAGGATCTCGTCATGAGAGGCGTGAAGGAGAGAGGTCTCATCGATCGAGGCAACACCTAGACAAGTCTCATCGTGATGAGTCTCGGTAGAGCCTCCATAAGATGAAGATGAAAGATCTGGAGGAAAAATATGCTCGAATTATCCGCCGAATCGATGGGGAAGATTCGCAGCTCATGGCATGAGACATGTTGGAAGATGAGAGCCTCCCATTCACTGAACGAGTAAAGGCGTATCCTATGCCTAACAAGTTCAAAATTCCTCGGATCGAAAAGTATGATGGAAGCGGAGATCTGCAGGCTCATCTGGAAGCCTTCCGAGAACACATCATCTTGCATGGCACTCCGGACGAAATTGCATGTAGAGCCTTTCCACTGACCCTAAAAGGAGTGGCGAAGGACTGGTTTACTGAAATTCTCCCGAAGTCAGTAGGCACTTTCAAGGAACTGGGATGCTTATTTTTAACACAGTTCCTTGCAACACGGAAGAGGAAGAAGAGTGTCACCTGTTTGTTGACTCTGCGCCAAGGGAAGGAGGAAACCCTGAAAGATTTCATGCTTCGCTTTAACAAAGAGAAGCTTGAAGATAGCCCAGATGACAAGACAATGCTCAACGCCTTGATGTAGGGAGTAAGGGCGGAAGGGTCGTTGATGGCCGAGATAGGCAGGAAGAATACTCAAAAGATTACTCTGCCCTAGTTTATGAAGTTGACTGAGGAGTTCATCCACCAGGAGGAATTGGTTGGGACACTCCTCAAGGCTTAGACACTGGAAGAGCAAGCCAAGCAGGAAGGCAAGAAGGCCTCGACGGCTCCCAAGCCAAAGGAATAGAAGAATCCCCGGAAGGGGGAAAAGAAGTCAAGCCCACTTTTCACCAAAAGTGAGCCTCGGAAGCCGGAAGTTCCAAGGTTCCAACAGGAGGTGTTCACCCCCTTGAACGCCAGCTTCATTGATGTGTTCATGGCTATTAAGGGGGATCCAGCTTTCAGATGGCCACCGAAGATGCGGCCGGACCCTTACAAGCAGGATTGCAATAGATTCTGTGAATACCATGGTGAGCATGGGCATTCAACGGATGATTGCATGGTTCTCCGTCGAGAGATCGAGAACTTTGTCAGGAATGGAAAGTTGGTCAGGTTCCTTGCCCAGGAAAGGATTCGGGAAGCAAATCCACAAGGACCCCAACTATTGGAAGGAAATCAAGAAGGTCTCGGACATGTGGAATCAAGACGCTGACACTAGGCTCCGAGAGTGGGCCGGTACGAAGATTGAGAAGCAGAGCAGAGAAACGCTCAAGAGGTGTAGAGACCTCTCCAAAATCAAGAAGTGGTTCGAGAGATCCACACCAATTTCGATGGAATTACCAGGGGTGGGGAGTCAAACTCGACTCGGAAGGCGTATGCCAGGAACATGCAGGGAGAGGAAGTGTACTCTCCACATAGGCCCATGAAGGCAGCCAAAATAAAATCAATTGTGCTGTCCTTCTCGGAAGAAGATTATCGGGGGGTCGTAATGCCCCACGATGATGCTTTGGTAGTGACTGTAACAGTTGCCAACCACGCGATCCATTGTATCCTGGTTGACAATAGGAGCTCGGCTGATATCCTATATTGGCCAGCCTTCCAACAGATGGGAATTAAACGGGATAGAATCAAACCATTTGGTTCTCCCCTTGTCAGATTTGGCGAAGAGCAGGTCCATCCTATTGGGATCATACCGCTATCGGTGACAGCAGGAACCACTCCCAGATTGTCCACTGTAATGGTGGACTTCTTGGTAGTCGACCGACCATCTGCCTATAATGCGATCATTGGTCGACAAGCATTGAATAAGTTGAGAGCTGCGACCTCAACTTACTATCTCATGATGAAATTCTTGACAGAGGAAGGGGTGGGAGAAGTGAGGGGCGATCAACTTGCAACAAGGAGGTACTACAACATCTTCATGAAGAAGGTCTCAGATCTGACCACTCTCACAGTGGCCTCAGTGTCCGAGGCCAAAGGGGAACCAACAGAGCCACTCGAGGAGGTGGTCATGGGAAAAGGAAAAGTCCTGCAGATAGGGACTTGTCTCACCCAGGCAATCAGAGAAGGCCTCGTGGACTTCCTCCGTAGAAATATGGAGGTGTTCGCATGGTCATATACAGACATGCCAAGGATCAGCCTGGAAGAGATTGTCCACATTCTAAATGTGGACCCTGACATGAAACCTGTGAGGCAGAAGAGAAGGAAGTTCGCACCGGAAAGAATCGAGGCCATAGCTGTAGAGGTCAAGAAACTCCTGAAGGCACAGTTCATCCAGGAGGTCTACTACCCTGACTGGTTGGCAAACGTAGTCTTAGTGAAGAAATCCAACAGAAAGTGGAGGATGTGCGTGGACTTCACCGGCCTCAACAAGGCCTATCCAAAGGACAACTTCCCTCTCTCTTACATCGATGCACTGGTCGACTCTACCTCCGGGTATGAGTTGCTCAGTTTTATGGATGCATTCTTTGGCTACAACCAGATCCTCATGTACCTAGAAGACCGAGAAAAGACTACGTTCATCACTAATCGAGGCCTTTATTTCTACAAAGTCATGCCTTTCGGTTTGAAGAATGCAAGGCAACATACCAGCGGCTTGTGAATAAAATGTTTCAAGCTCAGATCGGAAGGAACATGGATGACATGCTGGTGAAGAGCACATAATCAGTTAGCCATGCTCATGAACTCCATTAGGCATTCGAGACGTTGAAGCAGTATAGAATGAAGCTGAATCCCGCTAGGGGAGCTCCCACAGCAATTAGCGCAGTTCTGATCCAGGAAGACAAGGGAGTACAGAAGCCGATGTACTTTGTCAGCAAAGCACTGCATGGAGCAGAGGAGAGATATCCTCAAATCGAGAAGATGGCATTCGCTCTCGTTATGGCCTTGAGGAAGCTTCAGCCATACTTTCAAGCTCACACCATCCGAGTCCTCACAGAGTACCCATTTAGAAAGGTGATGCAGAAGCTTGATTTGTTAGGAAGACTAGCAAACTGGGCTATCGAACTGGGATAGTTTGACCTCGAGTTTGTCCCAAGGAATTCAATCAAGGGCCAAGCCCTTGTAGATTTTCTAGCCGAGTTTACGAACCTACCAGAAACTGAGGAACCGGAGATGGAATGGAAATGGGTCGTCTACGTTGATGGCTCATCTACAAGGAAGAATGGAGGAGCTAGAATTCTGCTCATCACTACAGATGGGGAAGAGTTGAGTAGTTCCCTGAGGCTGGAATTCAAGACTACCAACAACGAAGCCGAGTATGAGGCTGTCATTGTAGGGCTTGGAATGACCCTCGAACTGGGAGCCGAATCTGTGGAAGTTTGGAGCAACTCCCAAGTCATCTTGGGTCATATCCGAGGAGAGTTTGAAGCGAAAGGGGAAAAAATAAAGAGGTACCTCACCAAGGTACAAGACATGCAGTCTTCTTTTTAGAGGTTTTGCATCATGAAGATTCCCAGAGAAGAAAATGAGAAGGCAGATCACTTAGTTTGAATGGCCTCTGCCGAGAACACAGAAATCGAGAAAAGTAGAGAACCCAACTGGAGTCTGACACACTCCTCAATATCTGACCAGGCCTTAGAATTGGCCACAATCGAGGAGGTCTCAGACTGGCGAAGGGAGCTCATCGACTACCTGGAAAATGGAACTCAGCCATTTGAGTGGAAGTCTGCTGTGCAGCTGAGAATGAAGGCAGGAAGGTTCACAATGGTGAATGGAGCACTTTAAAAGAGATGGTTCACATTGCCTCTTCTGAAGTGTGTCTCTCCTGAGGAAGGGAACTACATCCTCCGGAATATTCATGAAGGAATTTGTGGAAGCCACTCTAGAGCAAGAGTACTAGCACACAAGGCAGTAACAACAGGATTCTACTGGCTTGACATGAACAAAGACTCGATGGCGATTGTCCAGAATTGTGACAAGTGCTAATGATTCGCTAACATCACCAAGCAACCCCTCGAAGAGCTAAGTTCAATCTCTTCCCTTTGGCCCTTCTCACAATGGGGGGTAGATATAGTGGGACCCTTACCCCGAGGAAAAGGGGGTGTTCGATTCGCGGTTGTAGCTGTGGATTACTTCACTAAATGGGTGGAAGTAGAGCCCTTAGTGAACATAACATCCAAAAGCATCGAACGGTTCCTATGGAAGAATGTTGTTTGTCGCTATGTTGTGCCACACGCATTCATCATTGACAACGAGAAGCAGTTTGAATATGATTCATTCCGAAAGTGGTGTGCTAAGCTCCACATAAGGAATTACTTCTCCTCTCCCAGACATCCTCAGGCAAATAGACAAGTAGAAGCTACCAACAAGACAGTTTTCAAAATTTTGAAAAAGAAGTTGGGAGACAGGAAAGGAGATTGGGCAGACGATCTCCCGAAAGTTCTTTGGGTGTATCGAACTACGAG
Source organism: Carpinus fangiana (assembly GCA_006937295.1). Taxonomy (NCBI): domain Eukaryota; kingdom Viridiplantae; phylum Streptophyta; class Magnoliopsida; order Fagales; family Betulaceae; genus Carpinus; species Carpinus fangiana. The sequence continues at coordinate 15,464,053 of CM017328.1, read as the reverse complement.
AAGAACTCCAACAGAAGAAACCCTGTATGCTCTTACTTTTGGAACTGAGGCTATCATTCCAGCAGAGTTGGGGTCGGGAAGCCTCAGGGTGGAAGCTTACAAGGCAGAGACCAACGATGAAGGACTCAAGCTTCACTTGGACCTGCTACAGGAAAAGTGTGATCATGCTCACATCGCCATGTCAGCCTACCAGGAAAGGTGGCAAGGTACTTTAACAGGAAGGTGAAGCCTCGAAACTTCAGGGTTGGAGATCTGGTCTTGCGTAAGGTTACCCTCACCAATAGAGACTTAGCCGAAGGAAAGTTAGCTCCAAACTGGGAAGGTCCCTACAAGGTGATCAGCTGTCAGAGACCTAGAGCGTACTATCTACAAGACTTTGCTGGGAAGGTCCTTCCGATGCCATGGAATGCGGAACATCTTAAAAGATACTTCTTTTATGATGATGTAATTTTTCTTATTTATTGCTTTGTTTCAGCATGAATTATTTTCAATAAAGGAATTCTCGAAGTTTATTTTCATAAACTGTTGGACCTAATTGGAACAAATATTAAGTGCTCGGACAGATCAATTCGAGACCTGGTCTTCACCAGGTAGATTGATCCGAGACCTGACTCTTAAAACTGGAAAATGGAAAAAACCAAGTAATCAGAGAATCGATCTAAGACCTGGTCTGCACCAGGACGGTTGATCTGAGACTTGACAGAACGGGAATCACATCTTAAGTTTTTGAAAAGATCAACCCGAGCCGAACCTGGTCTTCATCAGGCGATTTGATTCGAGACCCAACACTAAAGCAGGAATACATGTATAATAAGTGCTTAGACGAACCAATCCGAGACTTGATCTTCATCAAGCCGACTCCTCATCTTCTCCGCTTCTCCTATAAAACCCAGACTTGGGTCATTTCTCCTGCTCATTTTTCTTCTTGCATAATTCTCTCTGCTGCTTCAAGCTTTCTTCCCCTGTTTCCCGTTCTTTCCAGACTTCTCTACTTCATCTCCTCGAGTTCGCTTCTTTTCGTCTTACCAAGAATGACTAAGGACGGCAACGATTCTGACGGGTTGGGTGATGCCCACCCTGCTCTGTGGAAGGCCAAACTGTCCAAGACCAACGAACGTGAGATTAGAACAGAGTGTTTTATTCTAAAATTCATCAAGATTAGTTTTGACAAGACACATTCAGGCTCTGTGGTGCGCTCGGACTGCCACAAGGTCTGCATCTACGAGGCCATGTTCCAGGCGGACTTTTGGCTTCCATTCCACCCTGTGGTTTAAGAGTTGCTCAGTTACCTGGATTTGGCTTCTCACCAACTTGTGCCCAATGCCTAGAGGGTTCTTCATGCTTGTATGGTGCTATGGCCTCTTGCACTGGGCAAGGAGCACCAGTTAACAGCAAGGGAGTTCCTGCACCTGCATCGAGCCCAAAAACGCCAGAGGCCCTGAAGTGTACAACGTCTAGACTAGGCGGGGAAAGCTTATACAGATGGAGGCTAAGTACTCCAGTAATTGAGGGTGGAAGAACAAATTCTTCTTCACCACGGGGCAGTGGGAGTTTGCCCCTTCAGAGCCAACAACTAGACCCAAGGTTCCGCGCGAGACCAACGTGCTTTCTGAGAAAGGTCAGCAGGGACCCAATTTGACAAGGGTCAAAATGTCTCGAGTCAACGATGTCCTCATGTGGGGATAGAGGCACACACATGCATGTTATACAGCGTGCTAGCATCGGTCCCGAGGCTCATAAAGTTCATCTACACGTCTGCTGCACACGTGGCAGTCAGGCCGAGAGAAGAGTTCCTCGAGATTCCTGCTAACCCGGGTCCTCTTGCCGCCAATACTCGGGGTGCTATCCTCCGAAAGGACCAGGCCCAAGCCGCTGATAGGGGTAAGTTCTCGAAGGCAGACAAAGGTAAGGGCAAAATGATTGAGCCCAAGAAGCCCAAGAAGGCTACGCCCATTCCCCTACAGACAGGTGGGGCCTTCAAAATTCACGAGTCGAAGGCTCTAGTTCAGGCTCCAGTTCTTCCAGTGTCGCCAGCTGCGCCCTTGGCCAAGAAGAGTCCAATTTCACCGAAGAAGACGATTAAACTTCCTTCCCGGGTGGTTAGAGCTCTAATACTGGATGATGAGGAGGAAGAGTTGGGGGTAAAGAAGCCCGTAGAGGTTGCCCCAAGACCAACCACTCATGTCCAGGCTCCCGCTGAGGAGTCGGATGTTGAAGTGATAGAGGCTCCTCTTGTGAAGAAGAGGAAGCTGAGGAAGGTGGTTGAACCTGCAGTCCCAGCGACCGAACCCGCCGCTCCGGTGATCGAGACTACTGCCCCAGTGGTTAAGGCAGTGAATGTGGCCGGTTTCCTCGCAGCGCGGAGGAAGCAAGTACCTCCTCCATCCATGCCGCACATTGCGGGTGTCGAGGCCTTCCTGGCCAATGAGCTAGTCTTGGCCGTTTCGGTGAACATGGCGGAGCCAGTTGTAGATGAACCACTGCGAGCACTAGAGGGTCCCATTCCTTCCATGCTAAATCACCCTTTGGGCTCTAACATCCAGCACATCCTAGAGGACTTAAACATGGAATCGGAGGAATCCATTGGAATGGTGGATGACAACATGGGGCCTTCTACCGTTATAGTTGTGAAGACCCTTCGAAAGTCGTTGTCTCCAATTCCAGAGACGGGGGCTTCTTCTCGAGCTTCGACCCCCAAGAGGCCTCAGAGTCCGACTCTTGTTGGAGTCAATGAGGCTTCAAGGTCGAAGAGTCCTTGGGCTTTCGGGACTCTCGAGGCTTCATAGGCTTCCAGCTCTGAGAGTTCAGTTGAAATACGGCTAGAGGGGGCCAACTGGACAGTCAGAGGGAAGTTAGCCAAGCTCGCGGGGATTTGAAAGGCAACCCCTTTAAGGCAGTGGTGGATCTGGTCAACCACGAGAAGCTCCAAATGAAGCATGATGTCTCTGCTCGAGGCATGGCAGAGGAGATGTTGACCATGCAATTCCTAATAAGCAATCTAACATTCCATCTTCTTTCCTTTCCGTATCTACTCTCATCTAATGCAACATTTTTTCCAATTACAGGCTTTCCTCAGATCGACTTTCCTTTACTGCTATTTTCAGAAGGTCTCGGCTACTGATGATGGAGCAGAGGACCTGAAGAATAAGCTGGCGGAAGCCGAAGAGGAAAATGCCAAGCTTAAGGAGGCTATGGCCAAAAATGAGGTAGTTGGTTAGGTCAGTCCACCACTTCCTCTTCATCAGGCAGACTGATTTGAAACCCAACACTTAACAGGAATACATGCATACTAAGTAGTTTAATAGGTCAGTCTTCTACCTGGTGTTCACCAAGCAGACTGATTTGAAACTCAAAACTTAACTGGAAAAAAGATGCAGGGAAGGAATCGAACAGCCAAAGACTTGGTCTTCACCAGGCTGGCTGAATCGACACCTAAGCGGAAGCTAGACTCAGCACTTTGAGAATCCAAGACCAGGGGTCTCGAAATCGAGACTCAACTCTTAGAAATTTCTGTTTGAGATTAGAGGTCTCAGAATTGAGACTCAACACGACATATTTAAGTAGCTAAAGGTCGAATGTTACCTCCTTGAAACAAAATTGCAAGAGTTCCACCTCACAAATGTTCCAAAATACACAAACCCTCACACACGCTCACAAAACACTCACAAAGTACACTTAAAACACTCTGGCAGCCTGGGGGCGTCTAAAAAACCATGAGATTTGAAGAGGGGTATGAGGCTATTTATAGGAGAGGGTTACTACCAACTCCTTGTCAAAGTGGTGGACGTCTGGCTAAAGGATGTACATCCAGTGGTTCTTGCCTAGCGATCCAAAGGCTGCCTCGTACATCCAGGTATTAACCAAAAGGAAAAAGTAGCATACGCTTGGTGGTCCCATGTACGTCCGCTTGTACGGTTTGCTGAGCATACGTCTGGTGGTCCCCCCCTCGTACTCTACACTACAGATAGCAGTGTACATCCACCAGACCTAGCGTACGTCCGCCTAAAAGTCCAAATTGCCCCTCTAGTGTCCTTAGTGACCCAAAGCCCAAATTAACTCCCCCAACTAAGCTACTTACGCCTAGTTAATAATTTGGGTCACTACAAATAACGAGTACCTTCTATAGGAAGATCAGTTTGAAGAGGAACCCCCCATGCTCACTATTGTAGATGCCATTGGGGACATGTGTTAGAGACAATACATTGATGCTCACTGCAATGCAGGCGGCAAGGCCAAGATGCCTCCACAACTCTGGCTTGTGGATTTTACTCTGCATCAGAATGCATGTCCCTTTGGACACAAAACTCAAAGACGAGACCTCTTTCTTAACGCACTCTACGCCTTTTATAAAGGATGTTGGTGCTCCATTCTTGAGCTCATCTGGAGCCAGATGTAAAAGTTTTAGGACAGGGTGCATGTATAAGGCACAGACGGTACCAACAAATGGAGATTACCTTTCCCATTTCTTCTTACTCATATACTTCATAAAAAGGGAACTAAGGGCACTTCAGTAGTGAACCTGTCATAGAGCATCCACAATTTGGCAGAATGCAGTAGAATCATAGCTATTCTCATATGCCACATGTAGCTTGAGCACCAGCAATTGAGGCAGAAAGGGGAGGAAGAGCTTACGGACATGGATGAGCTTGCAACTAAGTAGGAGGAGGAGACCGCCACCATGGGCATTTCATACAATCAATTCCTTTGTGACGAGTTATCGTCCCTCCGGTTTGAGCTGGTTGATCAAACAAGGGAAGCTTGGAAGGACAAGTTCTTGACTAACCAAAGATTGCAGACACAAGAAGAACTGTTGTGGTCCATTCTAGCACGATTGCCACTTGCTTCAGGGGCATCTTCTTCTGCACCGTAGTGAGGGTACAACAGTCTAGCTGAAGACGTTAAACTTAGTGCTCATAGGAGGCACCCCACAACATATCATTTTTATTTCCTATTTGTTTCAATTTTTTCTGTTGTTTAATTTTTAGTTCTTTTTTTTTTCCCATTGTTATTTTTGTTTTTTGTTTTTCAGTGATAAGCGTGCTTGCGTTCAAGTTTGGGGGTGTGCTTTGAGCCTCACCTGTTCCAAGCAGTTTCCCCCATTTCTCAAATGAGATCTTTCCATGCTATATACACATTGGGGACAATGTGTAAATTAAGTTTGGGGGTATGAGAGACACCTTACACACACACACACTTTGTCCCTATTTTTGACATGTTTTTTTAAAGAAAAAAATACAGGTTCATGTTGTCCTGAAAAATTTTGTTGATCTAAAAAATTGTGATTTGATGATAGAGTATTTTAAGTTTGAGTACTTATTCTAGGTATTTTAGAATTCACCTGTCTAATCTGATTTAACACAAGCACATTAGCACATCTTTTGTAAGGTATGACATGTAAGCCTGATGTATATGTTTCTATGTCTTGAGTGAAGCTGGGTGACTTGTTAGATGATACTATGACATATATATTTTTTTAATAAAACAAAACTGATCAATTTAAGTTTTTTTTACTAAGTAACTGGATCCTTGCCTCATTAAGTAATGCGTGTTCACATTAAAAGCTGAAAATTTTGAATTGGTTAATGTCATGACTAGTTTAGTTTCGTAACCTTTTTTACTTGAGTTAGTAAGTTCTTAGGGGTGTCATTGCACCTAATGCCCTAATATCATTTGGTTTGGGATCCATTGGCTTAAAGCTCGTTACATGGGTAAATTAGAAAGCTTATGGGAACTAAGCATTACAAAGCTTGACCAAAAAGAAAGAAAATAAATTATGCCTTAGTTTTTCATTCTAATGGGAATCCTAGTGAATTTTGAGATATTAAGATGTTGCACATTGCAATTAATTGAAAGCTTCATATTTATGTGCTAATTCACTTTACACTGTTTTAAGCTTGTGATGCCCTTGCTTGTCTTTCGTAAGTAGTTAAACTTTTGAAATTTCAATCGATTGTGAAGATGGGATCTTTCTAAGCTTGCGAATGAATGAGAATCATGGTTTTAAGTGATACTTGAGTTTTGAGGATGACATGAACTATGCATGAATGTTTGTGGTTAGCATTTCTATAAACCCTCACGAGACTTCACTCGTCCTACTAGGGATGCCTAGGGGTTTAAAAGGCTTGTTGCATATGCTAAATGCAATTGTGTTTCCTATGACAGTGGAGATAGAGTAGATTGTGTTTTTGTCTCGTTTTAATTTTAGTTTTGTATTGCTAAAAGACTAGTAATTTGTAAGTTTGGGGGTAAGATGAGGTAGCCCCTTAATTTGCATATGTTAATCTCTTAGTTGTGCTATTTTATGTTGTTTTATTTTCTTTTTGTGTTTTTGTCAGTTTTTAGGTGTTTGAAGGAACCTAAAGCATTTTTGAAAAGTTTTGAGCACAAAGGAAAAATTTCATGAAAAGCTGGAAAAACGATCGAGAGCACTATACCTAAGCTCGAGCACTACTAAAATCGAGTGCCAAAGCAAGAGGAGCAGGCACTGCAATGCTCACACACACAAGAAGTAGTCAGCACTCAAACGTATAAGAGACACGATCGAGTGCAAGACACTGAGATCCAGCGCACTCGCTCGACCTAGATGCGGAGACAAACCTATTCAACTTAAAATTAGGTTTTAAAAAGCCTAATTGGACTAGGAAGCTATTCTCCGGTTTTATTAGGTTTTCTAGGGTCTATAGGTTTTCCTAAAGCCTATAAATAGACCTCTAAGCTTCTTAGAAAAAATATATACAATTCTGGAGGGATAAATAGGAGGCTACTTCAAGAAGCGTTTTCCGGTTTCTTCTTTCCCTTTTCTTTTTAGTTTCATTATGTGTGACTAAACTCCTTGTGAGGGCTAAATTGAAGCCCTAATCATGTCTATTTAAGTCTTAATATTAGTTCCTTTATTTGAATCATATTGTGGTAATTTAATTGATTATGTCTATGTGATTGAATTCCTCATATTTTATGGTATGGATTTGTTAATTGAGTCAATTTAGATGACCAAATCTTGGGCTTAATAAAGTGACAAAAAAACCTCATCATGGGTTCTTGGCTTAATCAACATGGAGAACTGGGAGTAGATACCATGCCCTAGGACTCGTGTGTTTGTCAATCTCCATAGAATTATGTTTCCCTAAAGAACAACTTAGAAGATACCATGCTAAATCCTTTAAGGAAGAAAAAATTAGAGTAGATTTCATGCCTAATTCATTGCTTAGGGAGATCAATAGCTTAAGGTGTAGATATCATTCGCTTAGGTTGACAAGCATTAACTATATCACATGATTGGAACATTAGCCTAGTTTTTATCTTAATTAGTCTACTTTGTAGTGGATGTCAAAACCCTAATCTTTCATTATCCATATCTCCTTTCAACATTGCAAATCTGTGACAACTCTATTATTTTAATTTGGAAAATCAAATCTAAACAAAATCATCAATCCTTGTAGGAATGACCTCTTATTTACCGCACTATACTATCGTTTGATCTTGTGTACTTGCGAGTAAAATGTACCAAGTATTTGCCTATTAATTTAGGTGGGTATTTGGCACAACAATAGGGATACATTATGGTGGAATAAAGGGCTCTTGAATGAATTGTTTCTACATAATGAGGTGAAGGAAATTTTATCTATCCCACTTAGTTGTACAAACAGAGATGATTGCTTGGTGTGGAGGGGAACAACAAAGGGTATCTTTTCGGTTAAAAATGCTTACTATTTGGCGAAGGATGGGGAGGCATTGAAGCAAGCTGAAGTCTTTGAAAAAGGGGAGTTTAGTGCCTTCTGGAGATCCCTTTGGAAGCTAAAAGTCCTAATGCAGAGAAAAATTTTCTATAACATGCATGCAAGAAGATCCTGCCTACCAAAGCCAATTTGTACAAACGAAATGTCACAAACGACTCTCTTTGCCCGATTTGTAGTTTAGCTGCTGAATCCAGTGTTCACATACTTTGGGAATGTCCCTCTGCAAGGGACGTGTGGAGTGCTAGTGGACATAAATTGCAAATGAGCTTGTTAGGAGGCTCGACTTTCTGTCACGTGGTGAAGGGAATCTTCAACATTTGTGGAGAAGAGGAAATCTAGCATTTCGTGGGACTAGTGAGGAAATTTTGGTTCAGGAGGAACGATGTGTTACATGGAGGCTCTTTCGCTCACCCTAATCTCTTGGTTCGACAAACCATGGCCTTGATGGCCGATTTCTCATCAGCTTAGATTGTGGATGACTTTGCGAAGAAAGGTGAGACGAGTGGGGTTTTGGAAAAATGGGTAGCTCCACCCCTAGGTTGGTACAAGATCGACTAGGATGCCGCCTTATGTTCTTAGACTGGTACGATGGGGATGGGGACAGTGATTTGTGACTAGGAGGGAAAGGTTTTGGTGGCTAGGCGTTTGGCAAAATAGGGTTTCCTTGATCCTTCTACTTCTAAGGCTTGGGCGAGAGTCCACGCATTAGGTTTTGGAAAGGAGATGGGATTGTCTCAAATTCTTCTGGAGGGTGATGTAAAGGTGGTGGTGGATGCTGTAAATTCTGAAGCTACTAACTAGAGCAACATAGGACATCTCGTGGAGGACATGAAGGTGATGCTGTCTACTTTCTCTCATTGGAAGGTGCTTGGGGTGGGCCGTGTTGTCAATAATATAACTCATAAGTCATAACATTGCTAAACTGGTGGTTAGAGAGGGGCTAGATAGGACTTGGGTGCGTGTCTTTCCTAAATGTATTCGTGAGACTATTTTGAGGGAGATTACTGCTCCCTCAGTTTGATTGATTTATAAGAAGTGATCCTGATTATTCTCACAAAAAAAAAAAAAAAAAAAAAAATGTGCATTTCATATAATAAGAGATACATGTCATTTTATTATACTGATTTATATGAATTAACTACAAACCTGTTTATAAGTAATTTATGACCAATTTGTTGCATGATTGTATCTAAGGATAAGAATACCATATCTTGTTAGCAAATTAAAAAAATTGAGGGCATGTTTGGAAAAAAAAATAAATTAAAACCTCTTTTCACTTCTCAAATGTTGGAAACTCTTTTAAATACCCATTAATCAAACAAATTTTCATATGTGATCCCACCACTAACACACTTTTCAAGACAAAATATAAAATTCAAAAACTACAAAACACTTTCAAGTGAGAAAACATAATATTTTCTTAAAATGAGAGTTTTTTCGTCTCGGGGGAGATTTCTGTAAATCGGTGGAAGTTGAGGGGAGGTATCTGAAGTTTCCCCTTAATATTATATTTTTTCAAGAGAGAGATTTTTCATGAACAAGTTTTTTAGGAAAAATCTAAGATAAATCCATAGCTCAAAGATCCATTTAATCATTACAAGAAATATTGTCATAAGTGAGGACAATATTAGCGGTGACTCAAAATTTGTCGCTAATGAGAGCATATCAACATTGACTTTTGAAAGTCAACACTAATAGGTCTTTAGCAATGACATTTCGTCGTTGCTAAAAGTCCAACAATCACTAAAAGTCCAACAATCATTGCTAATGACTTTTAGCATTGATTTGTCAATGTTGATAAGTGATGAGAGCTAAAATATACATACTTTAGCCCCTTAATTTATGTATGTTAATCTCTTAGTTGGGCTATTTTGTGTTGGTTTTTTTTTTTTTTTAGGTGTTTGAAGGAAAAGAAAGCATTTCTGGAAGTTTCGAGCATAAAGGACCGTCTTTGGGAAAATATGAAGCATGGGATCGATCACACTGCAAGCAGGCTCGAGCGCAAGGCAGTGATCGAGCCCACACTCTGTGATCAAGCGAACTCGCGCGGCCCAAATGCGGAGACACACCTATTCAACTTAAAATTAGGTTTTAAGAAGCCTAATTGGACTAGGAAGCTATTCTCCAATTTTATTAGGTTTTATAGGGTTTCTAGGTTTTCCAAACACCTATAAATAGACCTCTAAGATTCTTAGAAAAATATATACAATTCTGGAGGGAGAAAAAGAAGGCTACTTCAAGAAGGGTTTTATGGTTTCTTCTTTCCCTTTTCTTTTTAATTTTCTTATGTGTAACTAAAGTCCTTGTTAGGGCTAGATTGAAGCCCTAATCATGTCTATTTAAGTTTTAATATTAGTGCCTTTGTTTCAATCATATTGTGGTAATTTAATTGATTATGTCTATGTGATTGAATTCCTCATATTTTATGATATGGATTTGTTAATTGAGTCAATTTAGATGACCGAATCTTGGGCTTAATAAAGTGACAAAAGAAGCTCATCAACATGAGGAACAGGGAGTAGATACCATGCCCTAGGATTCATGTGTTTGTCGATCTCAATAGAATTATGTTTCCCTAAAGAACAACTTAGTAGATACCATTTTAAATCCTTTAGGGAAGAAAAGAATTAGAGTAGATTCAATGCCTAATTCATTGCTTTGGGAGATCAATAGCTTAAGGTGTAGATACCATGCCCTTAGGTTGACAAGCATTAAATATAACATACGATTGGAACATTGGCCTAGTTTTATCTTAATTAGTCTGATTTGTGGTGGATGTCAAAACCCTAACTTTGTCTTTATCCTTATCTCTTTTCAACATTGCAAATCTGTGACAACTCTATTATTTTAATTTGGAAAATCAAATCTAAATGAAATCATCAATCCTCGTGGGAATGATATCGTATTTACCACACTATACTATCATTTGATCTTGTGCACTTGCAAGTAAAACGTACCAAGTATTTGCCTATTAATTTAGGTAGGTATTTGGCACAACAATAAGTCCTTGCAAAATGCTTGACCTTATTACTCATTAGTGACGACTTTAAGTTGTTGCTAATAACTCCTTATTAGCAACAATAAATATCATCACTAATAATGTTTAAAGTCGTCACTAATAAATTTAGAACCCAAAATGAGATGTTGTCACTAATAATAAGTTATCAACGACTCTGAGTCGTTGTTTATAAATAAGGCGAGAACAATCACACACAAGATAACACCAAGATTTAAGTGGTTCCCCTAATGTGAGGTATGTCCATCGGCGGAGGCGATCACAAAGAAATTCATGATGAAAAGATGAGTACAAAATATAGTAGAGAGAAAATCATTGAGACCCAAAACCCCAATACACCCAAATCTCACTATCACACAATATAGAATATTCTCCAAAAGAATACAAAAGACAGAAATACAAACTCTTCTTCTTTTGCTAGAATAGGATGGCGGTTGGTCTCTATTTCTTTTTCTCTTCCACAATACCACCCTTTCTTTTTCTCTCTTATTTGGGTTCCTCCAAAATCAAGAAGAAAACAGTCGGGGCTCTTTGATCACACACATAGCAGCCCACCTTTTGTTTTCACCTTCGTGTGGCTCTGTTAGTTTGATACTCAAAGGCTTAATATAAGGCTCCTTATATAGGAGTGATAGGCGGTGGAATAAACCTACTGCGTGTAGGTCTTTAGTTCTTCTACTACAAGTGGGACTTGGATATCATAAAAGAGCACAGCCTTTCCTCTTAAAGAAGGACAACACATTGCGTCCCACACAAAACTTGATGGGCGAAAGTCACCCACGTCAACAATCTCCACCTTGACTTGAAACCCATCAAGTCGCAACAATACGAATCTCCTTATGATGCCTCCACCCAAGCCCCTAAGGGCTATCACAATCCATGAGTGTCACTCAAGTCCAAGCACCTCTTGAACTTGAGCATAGGACCTGGTTTAGATAGACTACCACGCTTCTTTGCTAGTCCTCTTGGCCACACAACTTTCTCTGTTGACCAACATAGAATAATCAACCAAGTTCCCTGACCATACTTCCTTTGGAACCTTGAGGTCTATCCCAGCAGCTTATAAATCTCACCGTTCCAACAATGTTTTATTCATCCTTTCGGCAACTTTGTTTTGCTGTGGAGTCCATTCTCACCGTGAAGTGACGAGTAATGCCCTCTGTTTTGCAAAATTCCAAGAATGCAATGTCTTTGTACTCTAACCCATTGTCGGAACTCAGATACTTCACTCTTCTTCTAATATGATTTTCCACATGTGCCTTCCATTGCTTGAAGATGGTGAAAACCTCTTACTTGTGCTTCATAAAATACACCCAAACCTTTCCTGAAAAATCATCAGTAAAATTGAAAAAATAATGTGCACCTCTTTTTGATGGCACCGCCACTTGTCCCCAAACATATGAGTGAATATAGTCGAGAACACCTTTGCTTGTATGAGATGCCTCCTTAAAGCTGACTCTTCGTTGCTTCCCATACACAGTACTTGCAAAAACCTAATTTACACAATTTTACACCTTTCAATAGATTCCTTTTGTGAAGCTCAAACATGTTGTGCTCGTCTAAATGACCAAGCCGCATATGCCACAAAACAGTGTTATCATTATTTGGTTCTGCCGAGGTGGAGACTGCAACTCCACTTGTAACGATGTCCCTGAGTAACTTATATAAATTGCCAATTTTCTTACCCTTTTATTATCACCATAACACCTTTCATAAATCCATTTTTGGCTGAATAACCTTAGCCCAAAGAATCTAATGTGCTTAATGAGATCAAATATTTCTTAAGGTCGAGAATATATTTGACATTAGTGAGTATCTTACAATCCCATCAATCATTCTGACTTTTATGGTACCTAGTCTATTTGCCTTACACCTAGCATCATTACACATTAGCACTGTACCCGTATTACAGGATTTAAATTTGTCGAACTCCATCCTATTCAGACACATATGATATGGATAAGAAAAATCGAAAACCCAAGAGTCTATGAGAGAGTTTTTAGCTAAGGAAACTTAAAGAATATTTGCATAAGCCTCACTGTCATCAGACTCACCATCGGCCACACTAACTGAATCTGTGGAACCTTTTTTATTCTTCTTATCTTCCAGGTCTTGTTTCATCAGCCTACAAAATTTTATGCAGTGCCCTCTCTTGTGACAATAATAGCACTCCACATATTTTGCATCTGAACGAGATTCTCCACCCTATGCCGATCGTGACATAGATCGCTACTACTTACCTCTGCCATTCTTCCCCTTAAACTTATCTCTTCCACGCTTTGGCTCAAACCATGCCACAAGCCCATCAGCCTGATCATTGATAGGTTTTCTTCGCGTCTCATGTGACAAGAGAGATTCCGTCACCTTTTCAAATGCCATAGTCTCTTTCCCATATAACAATGTCGTAACCAAGTGATCATAAGAAGGGGGAAATGATGCCAACAAAAGTATTGCTTTATCTTCTTCTCCAATCTTCACTACAAAATTCAACAATTGTGTACTCAATATGTTGAACTTGTTGAGGTACTCCAGCAGATCTGTATTTTCCTCCATCTGTAAACCATATAGCTGCTTCTTCACATACATCTTATTCATTAAATTTTGAGCCATATGCACACTTTCCAATTTCTACCAAATTGATTCTGCCTTTTCTTCATCAATCATAGTGTGAATGGCTTCATCAAATAAATTAAGATGGATAATACTAGTAGCCTTCGTATCCATCTCTTCCCAAACATCATTCTCCATCTTCTTGGGTTTCTTCACCTTTCCCAATAGCACCTTGTTGTGGTAAATGCTACCTAAATTAGTAGATAATATTTGCTACGTTTTAACTCGCAAGTGCACAAGATCAACCGATAGTATAGTGCAGCAAATACGAGATCATTCCCACGAGGATTGTTGATTTTGCTTAGGATTGATTTTTTGAATTAAATATCAAAATTGTCACAACTTGATATTATGAAAAAAGAAATAAAGATAAATGAAAAGGCAAGGCTTTGATATCGACCACTAATCATGCTTAATTAATATAACAATATGCCAATGATCCAATCATATTATCAATACTTAATGCTTGCCAACCTAAGGGTATGGGTGTCTACTCCTTAAGCTATTGATTTCCTTAAGCTACAAACTAGGCATGGGTGTCTACTCTAATTCTTTTCTTTCTTAAAGGATTTAGCATGGGTGTCTACTAAGTTGTTCTTTAAGAAAGCATAAATCTATGGAAATCGACAAACACATGAGGCCTAAGGCATGGGTGTCTACTCTCGGTTCACCATGTTGATTAACCCAAGAACCCGTGAGGAGATTCTTTTGTTACTCTATTAAGCTCAAGACTCAATCATCCAAATTGACTTAAATAACTAATCCATACCACATGCATATGCTGGCCACATACATTCATATGAGAAATTCGATAAAATAGGAATTAATCAAGTTAAGAATCACAATATGATTGTCACAAAGGTACCAATATTGAAATATTATATAAACATAATCAGGGCTTCAAGCTAGCCCTACTAAGTATTTAATTACACATAATTAAAATAAAGCTAAAAAGAAAGGGGAAAAGAAAGAACCGAAAATCGCACCTAGAAGTAGCCTCCAATTCCTCTCCCCAAGATTGTGTATATTTTGTCTCTAGAATTGTGTGGCTTAGAGGTCTAGGAGTTAGGAGAGTCCTAGAAGCCCTAGTAATCCTAGAAAATTCAGAGATTTAAGTCCTAGTCCAATTAGGATAGAGAAAACCTAAGTCCAAATCAGAATAGGATTCATCCAGATTTGCATTCTTATCTTGTGAGACGATTTTGGTATACACACGTTCGAATTAGGAAAATGCTATTTCACAATGATTTTTATAATTTTGTGTTAGCTTTCCAATTCCATAAGAATCACCTCAATCTGACAATTGAACTGAAAGTTATGGTCAAAATACTGAGACATTTACATAATCCAAATTTGAATCCAATCTGATTTTGACTATAATTTGAGAAATTCTGATTTAATCATTTCCTTTATTTGGTTAAAATTAACCGTATCTTCTAGGTCTTCCCAATTGGCCCTTTAAGCTTGGAACTTTTTTAGAAACGCTTTCTTTTCTTCCATGACCTAAAAAACACAGAAAACACAAAAATGAAATAAAATTGAACAAAATAACAAAAACTAAGAGATTAACAAATGTTAATTAAGGGGCTAAAATGTGAATATTTTAGCACTCATCACACCTTATGAACTCCTTGCAGCAAATCATTCATCCTTCTCAACCAAAGAGAGAAATTGTTCTTCCCATTAAACTTCTCCACTTCAAACTTGGTACTCGCTATATTTGGTGTCAATTTGATTTTTCGAACCTTAGCTCTGATACCACTTGTTGTGCAAAAAGCACACGATCACAATTATGGTTAAATAAGGCGAGAATGGTTACACACAAGATAATACCAAGATTTAAGTGGTTCCCTCAATGTGAGGTACGTCCACTGGCGGAGGTGATCACGAAGAAATTCACTATGAAAAGATGGAGTACAAAATATAGTAGAGAGAAAATCACTCAAACCCAAAACCCCAATGCACCCAAATCTCACTATCAACGCAATATAGATTATTCTCCAAAAGAATACAAAAGGCAGAGGTACAAACTCTTCTTCTTTTGCTGGGGATACGATGACGGTTGGTCTCTATTTCTTTTTCTCTTTCACAATACCACCCTTTATTTTTCTCTCTTATTTTGGTTCCTCCAAAATCAAGAAGAAAACAGTCGGCGCTCTTTGATTACACATAAAGCAGCCCACCTTTTTTTTTCACCTTTGTGCGGCTCTATTAGTGTGATACTCAAAGGCTTAATATAAGGCTCCTTATATAAGAGTGATAGGCGGTGAAATAAACCTATTGCGCGTAGGTCTTTAGTTCTCCAACTACAAGTGGGACTTGGATATCATATAGGACAAAAGAGCAAAGCCTTTCCTTCTTAAAGAAGGACAACACATTGGGTCCTACACAAAACTTGATGGGTGAAAGTCACCCACGTCAACATAAACATATCAATAAGCAGATACCATCAAACAAACAAACTATAACTGATTTAATGAACCATTTGCAATTTCACAGTATGAATTAGTTCATACTTACACATGCATGACTTAATCTTTGAGACAAGCATATGACTACTGGCAGGATCAATCAGGTAGCATTCCTTCTCGATGCCGACACCGCACAAGACCTTGATACACCCGTAAGGGGTTAAAGATCAAGGGCGGGCACAACAATCGTACGTGTACTCTTGGTTAGGGCAAACAGAGGACATAGGCCCCCTAACCCACAAAACTTTCTACATCCGAGAGCAAAAGATTGCCCACATGATCCATGACAACCACACAACAATGCGTGCTATACATGGTTACACGTAGACAAGTTCAAGGTCCTACCAACCACCAAACAGTGGCTAGCATGAAAAATGCTCAGCAAAGGAACGAATTCCATCAACGAAGGTATGCAACACAAGAACCCCACAAACCCCCTGAGGTATTAATGACACTTGAAGAAACAATGAGGGGAGCACACTCAACATTTCAATGCATAAGCACAGAGCCTACCAAGTCAGACAACCCTACCACCACTCACATGCCATCATGTTCACTCAGCCATAACATCACCAAACGAACCATAACCCCACCAGCCATGAGAGCTAGTTGAGCATGCAGAAGCATCATGTGACACCGAGCCAAGACCATTGGGCATGAAAAATAAGTATCACATGTGAGCCAAAATGAAACTGGGGGGGTAAGCCTCATGGAAGCAAAGCCATAGCGAAAGGATCCCCATCAACTTTTGCCCATGCGTAGCACCAAGCATGTAGGCTCAACTACCATGGGGCCAACCTAAAGCAAGCCAAGGAAACCGAAGGGGGATCAACCCCATGGAAGCAAAGTCATAGCCCAAGCAACCCATCATCTTGCCCATGTGTAGCACTGGGTGAAACTAACACCATCCGCATGCATAGGCATGTTGCCAATGAAACCACCAAGTATGTAGGCTCAACCGCCATGGGGCCAGCCCCAAGAACAATCAAACACAAACACACAAGGCCGCAATTACACCATGATTGACAAGCCAAACACACCCAGTTGCCTCCATCAACAAGCTTGTGCGTAACATTGGGAGAAATGAACGCCACCCCCTTTGGGTAGGCAAAGCCGCAACGAAGAAGCACTCGAGAACGTAGGCATGAAGCTCATGATGGAAATGCTATGAATTTTGAAGGAGACTCCTGGTCACCAAAAAATCCTATTGCCGAAAAATCTCATCGGCCACCGCGCACAACCACCACCAGGCGGTGGAAAGACGATTGATCGGTGTCAAATATTGTATATTGGACCCCCTTTAACTTATGTTTGTTAGGCTCTTAGCTGTGTTAATATATGATGTTTTGTATAGTTTTAGTGTTTTATAGTGTTGCAGGTCCTTGCATTCAAATTGCAGTCAAAAGCGTGGAAATGGCCAAGATGCATATCAAGCCCCTGGACGTGCGTTCGCAAGATCTGCGATCGTGCGCAACTGCGATCGAGCGCATAGGCCACGATCAAGCGCACTCCACGTCAGCCGTAATCCCGCGTTGCCTTAGCCGGCCCTATGCTCCATCGCTTCAATACTTGCGTCATGGGTAGTTACGTGCGATCGATTGCACACATAGTACGATCGAACGCATTGCGGTCGAACGCAACGCCAACGATCGAACACACACTGCACGGTGATGCACCTGCGATTGAACGCACTCAAGGATGCGATCGATCGCATTGCTTGCGATTGAACGCACCCCTAACCTAGCAGGACGATTTATTTTGTCTATAAATAGAACCTTACCTCATTTTTTTTTTCATGTTTTGGGAGGCGCCTTAGGGGCCAGAAGCCCTCTGTTCCTCACTGTGTAACCCCCTAAATCGTCACTTATTTTATTTTAATGCTTTATCTTAGTTTTAATTGGTCTCTTGTTCCCATGGGAGGCTAATCTTCAACTAAGATTGAAGATGAAGCCTCACCATATTTTTATCTACATATTTTTATGCTTAGTTTAATACTCTATTCGTCGTTTACTGTTTTGCTTGTTCGTTTCAATTCAATTTCGTGACAAAATTGCGTTGATTGTTGTTTATGAATCATTAAACATCAACATTCATTGCAACTGGAGATACATCGTATGATTCGTCTTCGGACCAATATCCGTTATGACCTCTTAAAACAGTGTTTGTATCGATTAGTTCGACAAGATTTCGTAATGACAATAGGACATGCATTAGTGCTTAATCGATAGATGGATGTATGAACTAATTAATAGTCAATAGAATACGCCTAGTAGCATAATTGTTTTTGATATATGACTAAGCATGATATTATGTATTTAATATGGTGAGGTGGATTCTAGGCCTTAGTGTTTTTATTTCTTTATTTTTAAGCATTTAATTTAGTTTTTATTTAATGCACGCCAAGTGTTTGCTTTTTGGAACTAGGTTAAGGTAATATTAGTTTAGGCATAGAATTAATTCACATAAACACGATTCTCTGTGGATTCGACACTTGCACTTACACAACCACTTTATTGCAAACGATTCATGTATTTGGCGAGTACTAATTTTTGGTACGACCAACGATGCCCCCCACCATATGCGAGAAGCGTCCGTGCACATGCCTTTCGCATAGCAATGAGAAGCATAGCTAAGAAGGGGGGCACCGGGTGCAGCCCATGAGGCTCCTTGCACTTCTCCCTAAAGAGCCCTTAAGTCTAAATCCTATCTGGCAGGAGGAAACATCAGCATGTACGAGGAAACATAAAGGCATTTTTTGAAGAAGTACTTGAAATTTTGATGAGATGTTTTGCACACATGCTTAGAAATATCATCTTCAAGTAAGGGAAGTTTCTATATTTTTTTGACAAACAAATTATTTTCTATTATTTTTTAATTGAAAAAAATTCATAAATTCATAAAAAAATAGAAAACTATTGGTGAGTGGGATTTGAAGTTGGGGACACCTTTCAAATATCTTATAATGAATTTAGAAACACACTTTGGGCAAATGGCACTGGCAAAAAAAAAAATTGATAAATTGTCGATTAGTTTTGGCATGCCATTGCACCCACCAAGGCACCGAAGTAAACCTTGGATTTGAAGCTTGGGACACATTCCAAATAATGAAATTAGAAACACATTTTGGGCAATTGGAATGGGCAAAAAAAAATTGACACGGTGTCGACTCGTTTTGGCATGCCATGGCACCCACCAAGGAACCGAAGCAAACCTTGGATTTGAAGCTTGGGAAACCTTCCAAATGTGTTATAATGAAATTAGAAACAAACTTTGGGCAAGTGGCATGGGCAAAAGGAATTTGACATGGTGTCGACTCGTTTTGGCATGCCATGACACCTACCAAGGCACCAAAAGAAACCTTAGATTTAAAGCTTGGGACACCTTTCAAATGTCTTATAATGAAATTAGAAACACACTTTGGGAAATTTGAACGGGCAAAAAAAAAATTTGACAAAGGGTCGACCTGTTTTGGCCGTACCATGGCACCCACCAAGGCACTGAAGTAAACCTTGGACTTCAAACTTGGGACACCTTCAAAATGTCTTATAATGAAATTAGAAACACATATTGGGCAATTAGAATGGGCAAAACAAAAATTGACATGGTGTCTACTTGTTTTGGCATGCCATGGCACCCACTGAGGCAAGCCATGGCACCTACCTATGCCAAGGCACCCACCAAGGCAAGCCATGGCACCTATCGAGGCATGCCATGGCACGTACCAAGGCAAGCCATGGCACCCACCAATGCCAAGGCACCCACCAAGGCAAGCCATGGCACCCATTACGATGCCCATCCAAGGCAAGCCGTGGCATGGGTGTGTGGGCACACATGTAGGGCAGGGCCACTAACCTCGGTTTGCAGTGCTACTAACCTCGGTTTTCATTGCCACTAACCTCGGCACACATGGGCAAAATAAAAATTGACATGGTGTCTACTTGTTTTGGCATGCCATGGCACCCACTGAGGCAAGCCATGGCACCTACCTATGCCAAGGCACCCACCAAGGCAAGCCATGGCACCCATTACGATGCCCATCCAAGGCAAGCCGTGGCATGGGTGTGTGGGCACACATGTAGGGCAGGGCCATTAACCTCGGTTTGCAGTGCTACTAACCTCGGTTTTCATTGCCACTAACCTCGGTTTGCAGTGCTACTAACCTCGGTTTTCATTGCCACTAACCTCGGTTTGCAGTGCCATGGCCTTGTCATGGGCACGTAGCGAGTGCCATGGGTGGGTCGCGCAAGAAAGGTCACGAGAGGCACGCAGGCAATGCCATGGGCATGTCGCAGGCTTGTCGGGGGCACTTAGGATGTGTGCCATGTGCGTGTCGTGGGCTCACAAGCTATGCCAATAGCTTGTTGCGGCCATGTAGCAAGTACCACGAGCATGTTGCAACCACGCGAGCAACGCCTTGTGCATGTTGCGGGCACACAAGCAGTGTCATGAGCACGTAGGGATTGTCATGGCCTTGCTTGCAACCACACTTGTCATAAAAGCTAGTCCCCTTCTATAGCCTCAAGATCAAATGGGGGATAAAAGATGAAAATGTGGAGAAAGGGGGAGGGACGAATCGAAGCGACACAGGGATAAATCTTAGTGGATCGTGGCAGCAAGGCCGCTCTATCACTTACAATACCCTGTCGCATATTTAAGTTGTTTACAAAGGATTTTACCTGCCGCTTAGTGGAAATTAAACGTAGCCTGCGCAGCTCGTCCGCCGTGAGGGCTTCACCAATGACACGTGCCTTTGGGGGTCGAGGCCCTTACTTCAGGTCGGCAATCGGGCGACGAGCACACACGTCACTTCTAGCTTAGATTCTGACTTAGAAGCATTCAGTCATAATCCAGTGCGTGGTAGCTTCGCGCCACTGGCTTTTTAACCGAGTGCGATGACCAATTGTGCAAATCAATGGTTCCTCTCATACTAGGTTGAATTACTATTGCGATACTGTCATCAGTAGGGTAAAACTACCCAGTCTCACGATGGTCTAAACCCAGCTCACATTCCCTATTGGTGGGTGAACAATCCAACACTTGGTGAATTCTGCCTCACAATGATAGGAAGAGCCGACATCGAAGGATCAAAAAACAACGTCACTATGAACGCTTGGCTGTCACAAGCCAGTTATCCCCGTGGTAACTTTTCTGACACCTCTAGCTTCAAATTCTTAAGGTCTAAAAGATCGATAGGCCATGCTTTCACTGTTTGTATTTGTACTGGAAATCAGAATCAAACGAACTTTTACCCTTTTGTTCTCATTGAGCTCATCTTAGGACACCTACGTTATCTTTAAATAGATGTGCCACCCCAGCCAAACTCTCCACCGAACAATGTCTTCTGCCCAGATCAACCACCGAGGTGGGCCTTGGATTCCAATGCCCCGTTTTCGATTCATCGAATAAGTAAAATAACGTTAAAAGTAGTGGTATTTCACTTTCACCTTTCAGTTCCCATTTATCCTACACCTCTCAAGTCATTTCACAAAGTCGGGAATATATTCAAGCTCAACAAGGTCTTCTTTCCCCGCTGATTCTGCCAAGCCTGTTCTCTTGGCTATGGTTCCGCTGGATAGTAGACAGGGACAGTGGGAATCTCGTTAATCCATTCTTACGCGTCACTAATTAAATGAAGAGGCATTTGGCTACCTTAAGAGAGTCATAGTTATTCCTGCCATTTACCCGCGCTTGGTTGAATTTCTTCACTTTGACATTTAGAGCACTGGGCAGAAATCACATTATGTGAGCATCAGCAACGACCATTGCAATGCTTTGTTTTAATTAAACAGTCGGATTCCCCTTGTCTGTACCAATTTTGAGTTGACTATTCGACACCCGAGGAAGACTGCTAAAGTGATCGTTCCTTGTCTTTCCCTCGGCCGGTACGCTATGACCCATTCTAGCCGCAGAAGTAGCTTGAGTAGTCCACCGACAGCCGATGGGTTCAGGACTGGGACCCCTGCGCCCAGCCCTCAAAGCCAATCCTTTTCTCGAGGTTACAAATCCATTTTGCTGACTTCCCTTGCCTACATTGTTCCATTGGCCAAAGAATGTTCACCTTGGAGACCTAATGAGGTTATGAGTATGACCGGGCGTGGAAGGCACTCTGTCCTCCAGATTTTCAAGGGTCGTCGGGTGCGCACTGGACACCACACGAAGTGTGGTGCTCTTACAACCACTGGACCCTACCTCTGGCTGAGCTGTTTCCAGGGTAGGTTGGCTATTAAACAGAAAAGATAACTCTTCCTGAGGCCCCTGCCGATGTCTCCAGACTCCCTAACATTGCCGTCAACTGCCACGTTTCGATTTAGGAATTTTAACCCAATTCCTTTTCAAAGCTCGCGTGCAGCACACTATCAAACAGGCTTCCCCCATCTCTTAGGATCAACTAACCCATGAGCAAGTGTCGTTCACATGGAACCTTTCCCCCTTTTGCCTTCAAAGTTCTCATTTGAATAGTTGCTACTACCACCAAGATCTGCACCGACGGCCATGATGAGTGCTTAATATTGCATATTTGGGCCCCTTAACTTATATTTGTTAAGCTCTTAGCTGTGTCTTTTTCTAATGTTTTGGTTAGTTTTGGTGTTTTAGTGTTTTTCAGGTTGCTATGTTGCATTTGGGGCTAATGCCATTAAATCTGGGGCTTAAAACAGTTCGGGGAGCTTTGGCGGCAAAACTGAGTCGAGCGATGATTTGCACCCGACGAGTCCCACCAAAATGGCCATATCTATAGTTGTAGAACTCCGATTGGGGTGATCTTGGTGTCTTTGGAAAGCTAACTCGAAGATCTACAAAATCATGTTTCACAAGATTTGGCCAATTCTGAAGTATGTGCGATTGAACTCACATCGAGTATGATCAATGGCACTTGTGCCCATCAGATGCAGAAATTCATGCACGAGTGCGATCGATCGCACCGACCTCTGAGTGCTGAAACCCTAAATTTAGCTTATAAATATCATCTTTTTTCATTGTAAATGGGGGAAGACGCACTGGGGGCGTCGTTCTTGGTCATTTTCACGTTTTTCTGAGTTTTTGGAGCTTGAAACTCCGATTCTTTTGTAAGTTTGTTAATTTTAATAATGGAATTTAGTTTTCTTGTGATTTATTTTGTCATGAGAGGCTAAATATTCAACTAAGGTTGAAGATGAAGCCTCACCATTGATTTGTGTACATGTTTTTATAATTTGTTCGTACAATTTCGTCATTTACGTAATGTATGTTCGTTTCAATTCAATTCTATGAGAAAATTGTGATTGATTGTGCCAAAGTTGGATATTCATTGTCTTTTGTGCAAAGCATGGATACATTGGATCTTTTGAACTAAATTATATATGCATTGTCTTTCGTAAATACAGATGGATTCATTGAATCTTTCAATAGGAACAATAGAACATATATATGGTTTAATTGTCTGTCGGATGTATGAACTAAGCTTGAGAATGTGTGTCTTTGATTTAGTGAGGTGGATTCTGAAAACCTTGGTGCTTTTATCATTTGTTTATTTTAAATTTATGTTCATTTTGCACGAAAAACCTTTCAAACTTTGGAACTAGGTTAAGATAGAATTGATTTAGATAGGAATCGATTTTCGCAACGCAATTCTCTGTGGATCGACCTTGCACTTGCACAAGCTGTACTACATACGAATCGTGCGCTTGCGAGTAATTATAATTTGCACATCAGGCCGCTTTACTCAAGCTCACACCCCAGGTTTTGCAGAGACCGCCTCGCCCTCCTACTCATCGGGGCCTGGCACTTGCTCCAAAAACTGGGTATAGGTTCTACGCTTTAGCGCCATCCATTTTCGGGGCTAGTTGATTAGGAAAATGAGTTGTTACACACTCTTTAGAGAATTTTGACTTCCATGACCATCGTCCTGCTATCTTAGCCGACCAACACCCTTTTTGGGTTCTAGGTTAGCGTGCAATTGGGCACCATTACCCGACTTCCGGTTCATCCTGCATCGCCAGTTCTGCTTATAAAAAATGGCCCACTTAGAGCTCTTGATTCCTTGGCGCGGCTCAACAAAGCAACCGCGCGGTCCTACCTATTTAAAGTTTGAGAATAGGTTGAGGGCACTGCACCCCCGATGCCTCTAATCATTGGCTTTACCTGATAGAACTCGCACGTGCGTTCCAGCTATCCTAAGGGAAACTTTGGAGGGAACTAGCTACTAGACAATTCAATTAGTATTTTGCCCCTATACCCAAGTCAGACGAACGATTTGCACGTTAGTATCACTGTTGGCCTCCACCAGAGTTTCCTCTTGCTTTGCCCCGCTCAGGCATAGTTCACCATCTTTCGAGTCTCGACAGGTATGCTCACTCTTGAACCCTTCTCAAAAGATCAAGGTCAATTGGCGGTGCAACTCTCTAGGGGATCCTACTAATCAGCTTCCGTGTGCCTTATGGGTTTACTAGCCCATTGACTTACACACATGTTAGATTCCTTAGTCCGTGTTTCAAAACAGGCTGAATGGGGAGCCTGTAGGCTGAAGCCAGGAGCATGCAGATGCCGAAGCACGCCGAGACGGCGCGTGCTACCCACCACGATCACGGCAACGACGTCTCCATGAGCATAACTATAGCTCAGGCTTGGGCCGCCGCTACAATCCACATTGGTTCACACCCCTAGTCGATTGGCAGACCGGCTTGTCATCGTTCCACATCTAACCAGAGCGCATCGCCGGCCCCCATCCGCTTCCCTCCAGACAATTTCAAGCACTCTTTGACTCTATTTTCAAAGTCCTTTTCATCTTTCCCTCACGGTACTTGTTTGTTATCGATCTCCTGCCCATATTTAGCCTTGGATGGAATTTACCGCTCGATTGGGCTGGATTCCCAAACAACCCGACTCGCCGACAGTGCCTCGTTGTGCGACAAGGTCTGGGCACAACAAGGCTCTCACCCTCTCCGGCACCCCCTTCCAGGGGACTTGGGCCCGATCCGCTGCTGAGGACGTTTCTCCATACTACAATTCAGACGCCGTGTGGCACCAAATTCTCAAGCTAGGCTTAGATCCCAATTCGCTCGCTGTTACTAAGGGAATCCTTGTAAGTTTCTTTTCCTCAACATATTGATATGCTTAATTTCAGCAGGTAGTCCCGCCTAACTTGGGAATCGGGGCTGACCTTTAAATCTTTGATAATTAAAAGAAAATTATTTCCATAAATGAGGGATTCTGGATATCATGCATATCTTAGTCAAGAAGGAATTCGACATAGGACCACTAGGTTGTCTTAAACAAGCTACAAAACCATTGATTGTATCTTGCTAGACCCATGAAGAAATGAAATATGTAGCCAAATTCTGTCCTTTCTCACCCCCCCCCCCCCCCCCTCTTGCACATTTGTTCTACCTTGATCACTGCAGTTTTCATTCTTTGAGATTTCATGGCCTAGGTGTGCTCCTAGAGTGCTACTAGTTCATACCATCTCTCACACTTATGTAGAAAGAAACACAAAAGAATGAAAGTAGAAAAAACAAATGCACAAGAATCAAGAAAATCAGCATTTTGCCTTATAACACTCCTAGGTATTGAAATTTTGCCCACAAATGATTGTTATGATATATTGACTCAATATTGGTCCTGCATTTACATGAAAATTTAATTGAGAGGGAACACTACAATTAGCAGCATCAACATTAGCAACCAAAATAAGAACTAACTAAGCCTACTGATCAGCAAATGTTCTTGCGGCAAGCCAAGTTAGACCAAAGCTCATGGGTTACTGAGAGTATCATCCACATGTGTACAACATGTTTGATACCCACAATTCATTGGCATTTACATTTATAATTTATCATCGATATGAGGATTGATGCTCTTGCTCCAACAATTTAAATCATGAAGGAATGAGGATGCACTATCTGCACAACTTCCAATATTCTTGTTTTGAGTAAGAGCATGTTTAAGATTGTGTTTGAAAATTAGAGTTTTTAAGTCAAAATGTGTTTTTTTGGCAAAAGTGTCATTTTTAAGCTTTTGCCAATTGTGCGTTATGGCAATTTTTAGGCTTCTTTTTTTTTTTTTTCATTTTTTTTCAAACGGACTTTAAACAAACTAGATTAAGTTGAAGAGTATAACATACCAAAGAGCAAGTACTCGTATTTGACTCCACTAGACCTCCCAGAAGTATCCATTTTTAAGAATATTATTGCAAGATGGTTTCATTTCCTTAAAGCATGTTTGGGATTGCATTGGGAAGTAGAACTTTTAAAGTTAAAACAAAAAACAAAACAAAACAAAAACAAAAACAAGCAAACAAACAAACAAACAAGGCTTTTTTGGAAAAGCTTCAACTTTAAACTTTTCCCAAAATTGTGTTTTTACCATTTCTAGAGTAAAAAAGTCAAAGTGCTTTTGATATTTTTTACCAAACATGGCAGCTTTCTGTTTGGCATATATTTCTAAGTATTAAAAGTACTTTTTAACTTCCTTAACACAATCCCTAACAGGCTTTTAAGTAGTATGTTTTAAAAAATCCTACTCTATAAAGCTACAATTAGGAAATTTTTTGAGTTATAAACGTAAAGGGTGAAGGGGAATAATCCCTTATAACTCTCTTAAAGTTCTTGCATTGATAAACTTGTGGACATAAAAAGATAAAACTCATTGAACCTAACACCCATAACAAAAATTAAGCATAAAGCAAGCCAAATTTGATGAAAATAACAGAAATAAAAACTTGATGAACCTCTTAGGAAGTGCAATATATGTAAGAGCATATATAGGCTCAACTGTTGAAGGCTCAAAGATTCCAATTTATAGAAATGGCGAGTCCCTTATATTAGGCACTATCATACTTGAGCTCCTCTGATTTCTTCTTCTTACCCTTGGAAGAGTATCTGAAGTCCACAGAAGAAAAAAAAAAAAAAAAAAATACAAACAAACAAACAAACAAACAAAAAAGTAAAATAGAGACAGAGAAGAAGAATAAAGCAATATAACAAAACTTATCCTAACAAAAACAAGAATAAAAAATGATCCTGAAAAGGATAGTATTAGAACTGAAAATACATATGAAATTCAAGATGGCCTAAAAAAGATCTAATCGCCTTCACTGTCTTTGGTAGAGGTAGGTTAGAGATTAAATCAATTTTGGCTTTATCAACCTCAATGCCCCTACAAGAAATGACATGTACCTAAGAACAATCCCTTATTACACCATAAAATCACATTTCTTCTAATTTAACATAAAATTAGTCTTTTCACACCTATTTGTATTCATTGTGATTGTCGAGCTGCCATAGCTCGAGCCAAGAGCAAAAATTTTAATTGTAAAACTCAACATATTTGATTAAGACACAATATTGTGAGTCAGCTTATGGAGACCAGTGTAATGTCCATGGACTTTGTGAGGTCAGAAATGAACTTGGTAGATCCTTTTACCAAGCCACTAGCAAGAAGGCTAGTGAGTGAAACATTAAGGGGATAGGACTGATACCCAAATGATGACATTATGATGGATACCCAACCTTTGTGATTGGAGATTCTATGAATGAGGTTTAATGGGAAACAAAGTCAAAAAGTGATTATGGTGTGGTACTGTCATTCTATGTTTATTCATTATCTTGTTGAAAATACTAGTGATGAGTTCATTCCTATGGTGTATGGTGTAAAACAATACAAAGATGCAGAGTAATTAAGGATGAGTTTAAAACTCTTAATGGATCCATAGTTCCTACCTGTTGGGATGGGGTGTTCCCTTGATGGAATCCCACAACTAATAACAAAAATATATTGATAATAATGACTCCTTTCGGGTAGGAGAGACCACAATAGCTCCTTTCAGGTAGGAGATAAACCACAAACCAGCTTTTGATTAATAATTCCCAATGCCTTCACTCCAAGAAAGGTTCCCACAAGCACCTTTTGAGGCCATCCACTTACATGGTTTACAAGTTGTTTAAACTCCCATTAATTGTTGTTAGATTCTTGATAGCATTTCATCATGATCCTCTATTTTAGTAGGCCCAAAACGGACTAGCAGCTCCTTCTCAAATACTTCCCAATTGATTGTGAGATTCTCCACCCTATACACCTTCTTCATCCATTGCTACCATTGGTTGGCTTCCTCTTCTAAGTGAAAGGTAGCCAATGTCACTTTTTGATCATCATGTATTTGTTGGTAGTTGAAATATTGCACTACTCAATCCAACTAAATCATGGGATCATCCCCCACACATAGAGGAAAATTCAACTTAGTTGTGGACGACATATTCAGATGGTTCTCTCCACCCATCACCTTGGGCCCACTTGAGTTGCCAGAGTTCTCGTTTGGCGAATGAGATGTTGACCCCTGATCGTTGTTGTCCTTTTGTGTTGAGGAGTGAGTTTGGAAAATTAATTCCCTAAACCCATGGAACGAATTCTCCACTTTTAACTCTGTAGCCACCATTTGCATTGCTTCTTTCAACTCCAGGACTTTGGCTTCTAGTTTCTCAATACGATCTTTGTTGGTAGCCATAGCCCTAATACCGCGTTGATGGAAACCCCCCTCCCCCCCCCACCCCAAACTAATAATAGAAATATATTGATAATAATGACTCTTTTTGGGTAAGAGATAAACCACAAACAAGCATTTACTTAATAATTCTCAATGCCTTGACATAGATGCTATGACCTTTACTTATACTAAAGGAATGCTACTTAACGTTGAACTAGTAAAGCAAAATAACATAGGACTCACCAACATAATATCATAGGACACATGCAGGACTTAACTAAAAGACTAATACAAAAGAAACAAGTAAAGGTGTGTTGCAATAGGGCTAGGCTTCCAGAATGACTGGGACTTCCACTTGGTCTTGGACTAAACTCTAACATCCCTAGACACACTTCTGATGGATGCCACCTATGTGAGCATGAAGGTGGTGCTGCCACCTATGAGACTTGGGTAGGTCTCTTCAGCACTTAAGAAACCCAGGGGCACATGGCCTGTTGATGTGGTCTTTTCATTGTGAAAAATTATCAATAATAAAATTACCACTCACAATAAAATGAATCCTCGTAGAATTGGGGATATATTGAAGGTGTCGAACCTTAAGGACTACGTCGATGTTGCTATTAAGCTTGTCAGGATTAATTCTAACCTAATTCAAGAGAAGACAATTGTTTTTTATTGTAAAAATAAATGCATAAAAGTAAAGGCAAAGGTAAATTGAAATGAAAGAAAGAATAGGGGATTGACTTCATCGTTAAGCACATTACAATGGTTAATCATATTTTAACAATGAGAATTCATTCTATGCATGATAAGAATAGTTGTGGGGTTATTTAAGAAAAGCCAAAGGTCTAATTGGCATAATCCAAGTTTGATTAGAATATCTACATTTTGATCAGTAACTCAATGTCTATGCTCGATTACAATGTTTGCATCTTTTATGATTTCTAGCTATCTGAGATTTGTCAATTTCACTTTACTCTTATTCACTCTGATTATTCTAGAGGGGTGATTCCCTACTTAGTTACCAATTAACTATTTTGGGGAAATTACTAGTAACCCTACTGAACTAGTCAAGGCCAAATTTGGAGGCATTACATGGAGAAACCAAGAATGCTAACCCTTTTTTCTCAAGTGGCTGTTAGATCTACCAAGGGTTTGGTTTGTTTTCGAAAGTGGAACATGTAAATGCCCGACCACTTTAGGCTTTTCGCCAACTTGTAGAACTGGAGAAGCTCTTGAACAACCAGTTAGGGGGGCTGACACTCAACATCAGCCATAAAATCGCAACCCATAAGGATCCTCCAACTGTTGGACAATAACTGGCAAGAACTCAAGTGGAAGTGCAAAAGGATAGTCCTAACATGCAAAGGGATGAGAATCTCACTCTCGCCTTAAAAATATCTTCATAAAACATACCTCGTCCAAGTTGTCTGGAGGGAAATTCCCCTTCAAGAGGACTTGCAACCCTCACCTTCATCTGCAAAAGGAAATGGTATCTCATCTGAAAAATAGGGCACTTATATGTACATATTCCCGACCATTGTTCTTGGGTCAAAACAAGCGACAGGAATTGGGAGCAACTATTGGGCCTTGATTCAATCCACTTGGGCCTAGTTTGGAATCTCCCTAGTTCACAAGATCTAAACCATGTACAATGGGTCTATTACCCATGCAAAGGCCACAAAGGTTGTCGGGACGCCTGGTAAAAGAGCCAGACTGGTCGTCTTGCCTGGGAGACCCAAGAATCCATGCATTTATTGTGCCTCGTTGTTGTCTGGGATGGCAAGTAGGGTCATCAATGCCCAATCACATCCCTCGTCTAGAGTTCTATTCACATTTATTATTGGACGAGTGAAGTTTCCTGAAGATGGCAGGTGAAATCATAATTACCTTGTCATCTCCCTTGTTGAGAACATTTTTCGCATTTATTATGATGGCATGTGTTGTGAAATTTTAATGCACTCGCAAGTACATGAATCGTTTTGCAATATATTGTTGCCAGTGTGAGGTCAAACCCACAAGAAATTGTGTTTATGAACAACAATTATGCCTAAACCAATTAAATCTTAACCTAGTTCCAAAGGGTGAGTGATTTTGAATAGAAAATAAAAACATAAAACTAAAGAAAATGAAATTAATCAAAAGATAAAGGACTAAGGTTTTGGAATCCACCTCATAACAACAAATTCTCATGGTCGTCAACATGTCCAAAATTCTCAACATAAAAACCGTGTGTATGTTCTACTTTGCTTCAAAGAATTAATTAAATCATTCAATGAATCCATTCTTGGCACAAATTACAAAAGATATCCAATTTAAATTAAATCATCAAATCTATCTGTGAAAGAAATCACAAAAGATATCCAATTTAAACTAAATCATCAAATGTATTTGTAGAACGAAACACAATGAATATCCAATGTTTTGATAAATGAAAACCCAAGCAAATTAATTAATCGAAACTATCTCAAATCATGAAAAAAAAAAAAATGATTGAACTCATATCCAATAACCATATCACTAATTGAATTAAATTAGAACAATTGAAACTTCAAAACTCATAAATTCGGAAAATATTAACTTACATGAAAATATGGTTGCTCTTTATTGGTGAGGCTTCATCCTCAAATTAGTTGAGAAATTTGCTACACATGACTATGAAAATTAAACTTAAGAGAATTTTGGTGTGCCCTTTGTCTCCACCCTCCAACCTCTCTTCGGCCACCTCTTTTCAACCTTTCTTCTTATAGGGGATTTTTTCTTTTCTCTTTTTCTTTTTCTTCTTTTTTTTTTTTTTTTTTTTTTTTTTTTTTTTTTTTTTTTTTTAAAAAAAAAAAGGGCCCTAGGTCTGATAAGTGGTCCATTCAAATGAGAATTTTCATTGTTCGAACGATAATTTTCATCGTTTGAACAAACTTCACCTATGTGCGCTCATGCACACATTCGTCTGAACTGGACTTTCCACCGTTCGGACGAGTGTTTTCACCATTTGTGCTCAAACACCGGGGATGTGTTGAGCTCAATCTAACTTTGCTCCCAATGATCTCCAAAGTGTCTTAAGCCCCAAAAATAATGGAATTAGTTGCATTTTTCCTTCGGAACCTAAAAACACTAAAACAAAACAAAATCAAACAAATAAAAAATGCTAAGGAATTAACATATGCAAATTAAGGGGCTCAAATATGCAACATTTGACACTCAACAAACACCCTCAAACTTACATATTGCTAGTCTTTAACAATACAAAACTAAAAATAAAATGAAAACTTGAAACATAAATCTTCTGTCATGGGAGAGACAATAGCATTTGGCACATGCAACAAGCCTTTTAAATCCCTAGGCATCCCTAGCAGACGAGTAAAGTCTTGTGAGGGTTTAACAGAAGTGATACCCACAAGCATTTTTAGCATTATGTTATTTAAAAGAATGAAGTTTCACACAAACAATGGTTCTTATTCATGAGCAAGCTTAAAAAGATAAATTCCATCTTCAAAAACTTCAGGGCATCCTAAATCAAATCACTCATAAGTGGACAATTGAGACATCATATGTTCTGATAGGTGCAAAGTGAAATTAGCATACAATCATCAGGCTTCAATCTAATCTCAAGACAAATGGTTCAAAACCTCAAAATTTGTAGGAATCCCTATCAGATGAAACAACCAAGGCATGATATGTATTTTTCTTCTTTTTCTTCCTTTTTTTTGTAGGTTGTGCAATACATAGCTCTCTTAAGCTTTCTAATTGACCCATGTAACAAGTGTTAGGCCAATGACTCCCAAACAGATGGCTTTAGGGCACCAAAGGTAGAAACATCCCTAAGGGCTTATTAGCTCAAGTCAAAAAGTCTTCAAAGCCAAACTAGCCATTCCATCAACCAAACTGAACTTCACACATTTTGATGCAAACACTAAATACTTAATGAGGCAAGAGGTCCAATTACTCAGTGAAAAACTCAAAATGATCTTTCTCTTTTTTTTTTCTTTTTTTTTCTTTTAGCCATGTTATTTACCCATAAGTCATCCAACAAATCTCAAGCTAACCATAATTAAGCTCAAATTTCATACCTCACAGACTATATGCTAATGTGCTCATAATAATTTTACTCAAAACCAAGTGAAATCCTTTTTGCCCAAAAATAGGTCAAAAGACTCTGATTCCTAATGAAATGATCATGTGTTCAACACTTTAAGTAAGCCAATGAAATGCAAACTACATTTACAGCTTAACTCATACTTAACAACAACATAGCACTTTTTTTTTTTTTTTTTTTATTGGAACAAACAAATAAATAAATAGACAAATTAAAACAAACAAACAGACATTTTTTTTTTCCACACCTCCAACCTTGAATTACACATTGTCCTCAATATGCAGTATAGAAATACATTACAAGAAGGAAGGAAACATCCGAGTGTGAAAAAGGCAGGACGTCACTCAAACTTAAATACCTGAATACCTGTCAAAAACTTAAAGCAATATTTTATCACAGGAATAAGCATCATAAGATTAATCATTGTTAAAAAAAAGATGACAAGAAGTAAAATAAAAAAGGAAAAAGAAATTATGACTGGAGGTGAGGAAAATAAAATGGAAAATAAAATTTACAGTGTTTTTCCCTTTCATTCGGATGTCCAACCAATCCCTTCCGCCCTTTCTTCTTTAAGACTTCATAGCATTCTGAAAGAGTGTTTCGCCATCTTAGGTAGCCAACTTGCTTGCTTAAAATGATCTTCTTAGGAAGATAGTTTTTAGATTTATGCACTTGTGTGCATAAGTCCTTGAGAATTTTGGCATACGATGGCTCTTTGAGACATTGAGGAGCAGAAGCTTTGTGTTCATGATGTATCTCAAGAGGGACAATGATCAAGGAAGGATCAGTACTCACTTCCTTGTCATTGGACAAATTTCTATTTAATGGGGGCTCAATTTGCTCCTCTTCTTCCACCTTATTGTCAATAAGTTCCTCACTCCCAACTATGGTGGTGGCTTGGACATGCTCATGATAAGAATTACTGTAATCATACTCATTAATCATGTAGTGCCCTCGTGCCATCAACTGACTTTGAAACCCTTCTTCCTCTATTATGTTGAATTCAGCAACTAGATGATCAACATGTCCTTCTAACTTTGCAATTTCTTGAGTGCTAACCATGGTGGTGGTATGCAAATTTGATTGCACTCGCAATAGCACGAGTCGTTGATCGTGTAGCATTGCAAAATAAGGGATCGAA
The DNA here is from genome assembly GCA_006937295.1 of Carpinus fangiana. Taxonomy (NCBI): domain Eukaryota; kingdom Viridiplantae; phylum Streptophyta; class Magnoliopsida; order Fagales; family Betulaceae; genus Carpinus; species Carpinus fangiana. The sequence continues at coordinate 15,430,532 of CM017328.1, read as the reverse complement.
CCACAGGGAAAGGTGTTTTGTTATAAAACTAATATTAAAGCTAAATTAATCCTATTTTAACCTAGTTCCGAATATGGTCGTTTGATCGAACACTAAACTTGCAAAAATGTAAACTACTCTAAAATAAACTTGTAAAATAAACAAAAGTAACCAAGGTTGAAAAATCCACCTTCCCCACTAAGCACACACAATAAATTCTACAATTATTATTCCGCCTATCGAGTTAGCATTTTTGCTTAACCTATAATTGCTTTTGAAGCTAGTCGAACCATCAAAACGTTTACCGTATAAAGAGTCACTTCGGATGTTAGTTTGAGCTTGAGTCATCCACTGTATCGTTGATCACAGTGGATGCCTCGTCTCATCCCAACCATCCGAAGTACCTCCGGATTGGAATGTGATGACGTTGGACATAGATGCAACAAAAACTATTATCAAATGAGCTTGTCACTTAACCCATAATGAAACGACAAAGCATAAAGTAAGACGGAATGAAATAACGGTAAAGTAAATGTGCATAAATTAGAGGGGAGGCTTCATCTTCAACCTTAGTTGAAGATTAGCCTCCCATAGAATGGAAAGGCAAAATAAAGGTGCAAGAAAACATTAAATAAAATAAAATGGAAGTGCTACAAATAAATGGGCAGAGCAGGGCCTAAACAGTGGCAAATACTCTTAAACATGCGCCCAAAACAAGAACTCCCGTCAAAATGCACTAAGGGTCCTATTTATAGAAGACTAGTGTGCTGCCAGGTCATAGGACTGCATTCGAACGCAGGTCATGCATTCGAAGGCAAATAATTGCCACGGCGCCAGGCTGGAAGCGATGGAAGCTAGGGCCGGCTAGGGCAACTATGCGAGACACGGGTCTACGTGGAGTGCGTTCGAACTTACTCCTTGCGTTCGACCGCACTTGCGCTCGATCGTACCAAGTGTGGTCGAACGCACTGGCAGGAGCTCCATAACATCTCTTTAAGTCCATTTTGCCCTTGGTAGCCATGTGTTGATGCAATGACCTGCACACCACAAAACACTAAAAACAACTAAAAATGTTAGATATTAACAGTGCTAAAGGCTTAGCAAATATAAGTTAAGGGGGTCAAATATACAATATTGGCACCGATCAAATACCCCAAAAATTACATTTTGCTAGTCCCTTAGCAAAACAAAAATGAAAAACAAAACAAACATAGGTCTGCTTTCGTGGGAGAAATGATTGCATTGAACATATGCAACAAGCCTTTTAAACCCCTAGGAATTAAACCCCTAGGAATTCCCTAGAGGACGAGTGAAGTCTCGAGAGGGTTTTCCAAGAATGATACCCACAAACATTTATTTGGCACAATGTTATTGACAGACAAAGCGTTTCACACAAACATATGGTTCATACATCATCAGCAATTTTAACAATTTTGAACAAACCAACCACATCATCAAGGCCTCCAAACATCAATCAAATCACGGCTGAAAGATCGAGACAAAACATGCTCCAAAAAGTGCAAAGTAAACTAACATATGCTCATGGGATTTCAATTTTTCAAAAGATGTGCATCTCAAAAATCATAGGACTGTAATGTGATAAAAACAACCAAGGCTTGAATTGAAAAATGCAATTTTTTTATTTTTTTTTTATTTTATATAGGTTGTGCAATGCTTGACTCCCTTAAGCTTCTAAATGACTTATGTAACGAGTGTTGGGCCAGTGACTCCCAAACTAGAAGGTTTTAGGGTACTAGATGTAAAGACATCCCTAAGGGCTTAATTACTCAAGTCAAAAAGAGTTACGAAGTCTAACTATCCATACAATTACTTGGTCAAGAATTCTCATCTTTTTACGCAAACACTCATTGCTTAATAAGGCAAGAGTTTCGGTTATTCAATGAAAATCTCAACTTATGATTTTTTTATTTATTTATTTTATTTACAGCCAAGGTTTATCATCACACATCACAACAACCCACAAATCTCAAGAAAAATACTTCTCAAGTCAAATTTCGTACCTCACTGACCCTATGCTAGTGTGCATGTGAAAAAATGGATCAAACATGTGAAGTCTCTCTAATTCAACATATGAATTGAAAACTGGGATTTCTAAAGATATGTAGTGTTCAATCAAGTTAAACACACCAATGATATGCAATCCACAGATATGATGTAAGTCATGCCCAATCAATAACATACAAAAATTTTGAAATTTTTACAAAAACAACAAATATGCACAAAGAAAGGCAAAATTTTTTACAAAAATAACAAATATGCACAAAGAAAGGCAATAGTGTCTACCCTACCCCCACACTAAAATAGCACAATGTCCCCAATGTGCCCCGAAATACAATACTAGAGGGATGTCGCAAGTTAGGTAAGTCGTAAGAGAACGCTCCCCCAAACTTGGATGGCAAACACTTAACCTAAAAAACAAAAACAAACAAACAAAATCAAAAGATAAAAAAATAATGAGGGGTGCCTCCCACAAGCGCTAAGTTTAACATCTTCAGCCAGACTCGTCATATGAGACAACAATCCGAATGAATCGGATCCTCCAACAGAGTGTCCTCAACCTCTGAACTCCTCAACTCCAAGAATGGTTTTACACGTTGTCCATTCACCTTAAAGGTGTTACCATTCTTGGGATCCTCTATCTCGATGGCCCCATGAGAAAACACTGTCCTAATGATAAATGGGCCAATCCATCAAGATTTCAGATTGCTAGGGAATAAATGCAGCCGAGAATTGTAAAGGAGGACTTTCTGACCAAGCTCAAAAGATCTCCTTAGAATGCTCTGGTCATGAACCCTCTTCATGTGTGCCTTGTACTTCCTCGAACTGTCGTAGGCATCATTCCTCAACTCCTCTAATTCAGTGAGTTGGAGATTTCTTTGAGAGCCGGCCTTCAAAAAATTGAAGTTCAGCTGCTTGATGGCCCAGTAAGCTCGATGCTCCAACTCGACGAGAAGATGACATGCCTTCCCGTACACCAACCGATATGGTGACATCCCAATCGGAGTCTTGTATACTGTCCTATATGCCCACAAAGCATCATTCAATCGCAGAGACCAATCTTTTCTGCTGGGGTTCACAGTCTTCTCCAAAATGTGTTTGATCTCGCGATTTGACACTTCAACCTGCCCACTCGTCTGTGGGTGATAAGGGGTGGCAACATTATGTGTGATGAAATACTTCTTCATCAGCTGCTCAAAAATCTGATTGCAAAAATGCGTGCCTCCATCACTGATAATTGCTCTAGGTGTACCAAACCAAGCAAAAATAATGTCCTTTAAAAATTTGACCACCACTCTGTGGTCATTGGTCTTGCATGCAATTGCCTCCACCCACTTGGACACATAGTCCACAGCAACTAAAATGTACAGAAACCCGAAAGAGTTTGGGAAAGGTCCCATGAAATCGATGCCCCACACATCAAAAATCTCAACTACCGAAATGGGATTGAGGGGCATCATGTTCCTCTTTGAAATACTCTCGAGTTTCTGACAGCGCTCACAAGATGTGCAATAAGCACAAGCGTCTCCAAACATGGTGGGCCAATAAAATCCACACTGCAAAATCTTTGCAGCGGTTTTGTTTGCACTGAAATGGCCCCCACAAGCATGATCATGACAAAAGGAGATGACATTGGTTTGGTCAAATTCAGGTATACATCTCCTAATGATCTGATCGGGACAATACTTGAACAGATAAGGATCGTCCCAAAGAAAAGTTTTTACCTTGGAAAAAAATTTGATCTTATCTTGTTGCCCCTAATGCAAAGGCATTTGGCCGGTAACAAGATAGTTCACTATGTCAGCGAGCCAAGGTGCGGGATTGTGAGCAATGTGCATCAATTGCTCATCAGGAAAGGTCTCAGAAATGGGGGTGGTGTCCTTGGTGAAATCCATGGTCAACCTAGACAAATGATCCGCCACCACATTTTCAGAACCCTTCTTATCCCGAATTTCTATGTCGAACTCTTGAAGCAGCAAAATCCATCAGATCAAGCGAGATTTAGCATCTTTCTTGGAAAAAAGATACTTCAATGCCGCGTGATCTGAATAGATAATGATTTTAGATCCTAACAAATAGGATCTAAACTTGTCCAATGCAATAACGACCACCAACAACTCCTTTTCTGTGGTGGAGTAATTGAGTTGTGCATCGTTCAGAGTCCTGCTCGCATAGTAAATCACATGGGGAAGTTTATCAATGCGTTGCCCCAAAACAGCTCCAACAGCATAGTCTGATGCGTCACACATGATCTCAAATGGTTCACCCCAACTGGGTGGTCTAATAACTGGTGTGGACGTCAGAATCTTCTTCAGAGCCCCGAATGCTTTCAAACATTCTTCCTCAAATTCAAACTGTGTCTCTTTGGCCAACAAACTGCACAAGGGCCTGGCGATCTTGCCAAAATCCTTGATGAATCGCCTGTAGAACCCTGCATGGCCCAAGAAGGAACGGATTTCCTTCACAGTACATGGGGGTGGAAGGTTAGAGATCAAATCTACCTTCGCTTTGTCTACCTCAATGCCTCTGCGAGACATGACATGCCCCAGTACAATCCCATGCTTAGCCATAAAATGGCATTTCTCCCAGTTAAGCACAAGTTTTTTCTCTTTACACCTCACTAAGACTAAAGTGAGGCGATGCAAACACTCCTGAAAAGATGAACCGAAGACTGAGAAGTCATCCATGAAGATCTCCATAAAATGCTCTACCATGTCAGAAAATATGCTGATCATGCACCGCTGAAAAGTAGCAGGTGCATTGCACAGCCCAAACGGCATGCGACGGTAGGCAAATGTCCTAAACAGACAAGTAAAGGTAGTCTTCTCTTGATCTTCGAAGTCCACTGGGACCTGGTTATATCCAGAATAACCATCCAAGAAACAGAAATACTCATGCCCAGCTAAACGCTCCACCATTTGGTCAATGAATGGAAGAGGAAAATGATCTTTCCTGGTGGCAGCGTTTAATTTTTGGTAGTCTATACAAACTCTCCATCCTGACTGAATACGAGTTGGCACCAACTCATTATCCTTGTTCTTCACTACCGTCAATCCAGCCCGCTTGGGCACAACATGTATCGGACTCACCCATTTGCTATTAGAAATTGGATAGATGATCCCAGCATCTAACAACTTTATCACTTCTACTCTTACAACCTCCTGCATTGCTGGGTTGAGCCTTCTTTGTGGTTCCCTCGATGGTTTGGAATTTTCCTCAAGATGTATCTTATGCATAACCAACGAGTGGCTGATTCCCTTAATGTCCTCAATAGTCCCGCCAATAGCTTCCTTATGCTCTCTCAAAACTTTTAACAATTCCTCCTCTTGAGCATCTATCAAATCTGAAGCTATGATCACTGGCAAGGAATTGGCTGGACCTAGGAACTTATACTTCAAATTATCAGGTAAAGGCTTAAGTTCCTTCTTCGGGGAATCAGGCACTGCTGTCTCCTCCTTCTCTTCGCTCACCAGAGGAGCAGTCTCCAAAAGTGCATCACCTTGCTCCATAAGTTTCTCCAAATCTAGATCTTCACTAAAATGAGCAAGGCATGCTTCCAGGGGGTCCTCTATTCTTGAACTTCATCCATGATCTCCTCAATCAAGCATACTTGATTCATCTGGTCATAATCAAGTGGTTGTTTTCTGATTTGAAAAATGTTCAACTCTACTGTCATATTTCCAAAAGAAATCTTCATTACCCCCGACCTACAATTGATTAGGGAGTTAGCCGTAGCTAAAAATGGTCACCCTAAAATCACAGGGATCTCAGTCCCTACAGCCTAAACTAGCTCCATGTCCAGCACAATGAAATCCAGGGGGAAATAAAATTTGTCCACTTTTATCAGTACATCCTCAACAATTTCCTGTGGAATCTTCACAGACCTGTCAGCAAGTTGCAGTGTCATGGATGTGGGCTTCAACTCTCCTAGCCCTAACTGTAAATAGACTGAGTAGGGCAACAAATTCACACTTGCTCCCAAATCTAATAATGCCCTCTCAATCTGACTAACTTCTATCATGCAAGTAATTGTAGGACATCCAGGGTCCTTGTACTTGAGGGGTAACTTGCATTGTAGGATAGCACTAACTTGCTCGGTCATGAATGCTTTCTTAAGGACATTCGTTCTCCTCTTCACTGTGACCAAGTCCTTCAAGAACTTGGCATATGAAGGGATTTGCTGGATGGCGTCCAAAAATGGAATATTAATTTGGACTTGTTTGAACACCTCCAAAATGTCCTCTAACTTCCCTCCATTCCTAGGTGCTTGTAATCTTTCAGGGTATGGTGCTTTTGGCACAAGTGCCCAAGGAGGTTCTTTAACAACTAGGGTGACCGTAGATGGCTCAGCATCTCCTTCCTTCTGGTTGTCACCCTCTTCATCTTTTGGCTCTTCTTCCTCAGCATGGTTTACTTTTGGGTCAACCACTTGATTGTCCACTCTATTCCTCGACCTCAAAGTGAAAATCACCTGTACATGCTCTTGGTTTGATGAATTTCTGATACTGCATGCCTTAGGGTTGTTCACTACTTGGCTAGGGAGCCTTCCCTTGTCTCTCTCACCAAGGTGATTTGCCAGTTGTCCCATCTGCATCTCCAACTTCTAGATTGCTTGGGTGTTCACCATGGTGGAATGCCTCACGTCACTGATTGATTGACCAGTCATTTTCATAAAGTCCCTCATGGTCTCTTCCAGTGACTGTGTTGATGATGCTGGGGCTTGACAAGATGATGACACTGGTGGAACCAAGCGTCCATGATTTTGATAAGAAGAAGAAAATCCTGGAGGATAGTGATTTTGAGCATGAGGAGCTCCTCCTTGATTTGTGGTGGGTTGATTCTGTTTCCAAGAGAAGTTAGGGTGGTTCCTCCACCCCGGATTATATGTCTCAGAATATGGCCCACTGGATGGCTTTTGAAAGTTGTTGAAAGCGTTCACTTGTTCCATCTCAGCAAAAACTGTCATCGATGGACAATTCTGTGCTTGGTGATGGGACTAGCACAGACAGAACAACTCTCAACTGGAAATGTGTTTACCGCATTGACAGGCTTCCCTACACTCAGAGCATCCAATCTCTTGACAATGGCATCTATCCTTTATGCCAACTCTGTTTCACCTTTTAACTCAAGGATGCCCCCTCTTTTAGGGTTTCGGGCAGATTTATCTCTACAACTCGTGAAATCCCGCTGTTGTCAGTTGTCAACCAATTTATCCAAAGCCTTGTAGGCCAAATCTGCCGTTAAGTTCAAGAATGCCCCTCCATTCATCGACTCTATCATGCTACGATTAGGGTTGGGATGAGACAGCCCTTGGTAGAAGAATTGCACGAGTCGCCATTTTTCATATACATGAAGGGGTATTTGATGAGCAAATCCTTGAACCTCGCCCAACACTCAGAGAATTTTTTGTCCTCATCCTAAGTAAAGGAACTGATCTCCTTTCTTGCCTCATTTACTCTGGACATTGGGAAAAATTTGTTGTTGAATTACATCAACAATTCTTCCCAGGATGTAATAGACCCAGGAGCATTGGAATCCAACCACTCCATAGCTCTATCATGCAGAGAGAACGGAAAAAGTCTGAGGTGGACAGCTTCCTCAGAAAAATTTTGAAATTTGGTGGTGGCATAGATGTTTTTAAATTTCTTCACATGGGAGTATGGGTTTTCATGATTTAAGCCGTAAAAAGATTGTAACATTTGGATTACATGTGGCTTTAGATCATAATGGGTTGCATTAGTCGGTGGCAACACTATGCATGAATGGGAACTAGTCGCAACTGGTGTGAAAAGTTCCCGTAGTGAAGTAGTGAAATCCACGTTGTATGCTCGTCTGTGTTCCATATTCCCAGCTCTAGCATCTTGGTATTCCTCGTGCTCCTCTTGATTTCCATTCCTTGGATTCTCCTCCATCTCAGCTTGAGCTCTATGCGCTCTGCTAATGGTTCTTTCTAAATCGGGATCTAAGGGTGTTAATTCTAAGTTCAAGGATCGTCAACCATGCATCAACTAACAAAAAATTAAACTAAACACTAAGGAAAACAGCAAGCTAAATAAATATGCATGGATAAAAACAATAAAAACAGGGAAACAAAACAGCAAATAAAGAACAACTACAATAACCTAGATGAATTGAAAACACCAACTTAAAATTAAACTACGAAAATAGCAACCTATATGCACTAAATGAATTGAAACTAAATAAGTTCAAACAAATATGAACACAGGCAATAATTACAGTTATAGAACAGAAAAGTATTAACAAACTAACTATGACAAATAAAAACTATCATGGCAAAGCAATTAAACAACTAACTATTTAATTAACTAAACTACAAATAAAAAAGTAAAAACTAATGAATCAATTAAAAACAAAAATAAACTAAACACAACCAACAGCAGCAGAGAACATGCTAAAAATAGGCAGAAAAATCAATTAAAACTAAGTTAACAATTAATCAAAATACTAGAAACAGAAAAAATAACATACTACCTTGAGTATGTTGATAAAGGAAGCAGAGGTGCGCTCGAGCGTAGGCAGCACGTTCGATCGCATACAAGCAACTATGTAGCAGGCTCTGCAAGTGCGTTCAAACGCAACTGAGGTGCGTTCGAACGTAGCACTGCACTGCTTTCTGACAGGGGCTTGCGCTCGCACGCAGGTGCGTAACGAGCATTCGCAAGTATGCGAAAGTTATGGAATAGGCTCAAGTGCGTTTGATCGCAAGTACTACGATCGATCGCACTATCAGTGCCTGATTTTCCAGAAACCGAAATTAACTGAAAAGTAGCCAAACACTATTCTAAAAACTTAACAAAAATTAAGAAAAATACAAAAATAAACTAAGAACATAATTGAAATTGCAGAAAATAAATACTAGTAGAAAAATAAAATTAATCTAAAAATAATATTAATTTAAACAAAAACAACCTATCCCCGGCAACGGCGCCAAAATTTGGTATGCAAATTTGATTGCAATCGCAATAGCACGAGTCGTTGATCGTGTAGCGTTGCGAAATACAGGATTGAACCACAGGAAAAGGCGTTTTGTTATAAAACTAATATTAAAGCTAGATTAACCCTATTTTAACCTAGTTCCGAATATGGTCGTTTGATCGAACACTGAACTTGCAAAAATGTAAACTACTCTAAAATAAACTTGTAAAATAAACAAAAGTAACCAAGGTAGAAAAATCCACCTTCCCCACTAAGCACACACAATAAACTCTACAATTATTATTCCGCCTATTGAGTTAGCATTTTTGCTTAACCTATAATTGCTTTTGAAGCTAGTCGAACCATCAAAACGTTTACCATATAAAGAGTCACTTCGGATGTTAGTTTGAGCTCGAGTCATCCACTGTATCGTTGACCACAGTGGATGCCTCGTCTCATCCCAACCATCCGAAGTACCTCCGGATTGGAACGTGATGACGTTGGACATAGATGCAACAAAAACTATTATCAAATGAGCTTGTCACTTAACCCATAATGAAACGACAAAGCATAAAGTAAGACAGAATGAAATAACAGTAAAGTAAATGTGCATAAATTAGAGGGGAGGCTTCATCTTCAACCTTAGTTGAAGATTAGCCTCCCATAGAATGGAAAGGCAAAATAAAGGTGCAAGAAAACATTAAATAAAATAAAATGGAAGTGCTACAAATAAATGGGCAGAGCAGGGCCTAAACAGTGGCAAATGCTCTTAAAAATGCGCCCAAAACAAGAACTCCCGTCAAAATGCACTAAGGGTCCTATTTATAGAAGACTAGTGTGCTGCCAGGTCATAGGACTACGTTCGAACGCAGGTCATGCATTCGATCGCACTGATGAATGCGTTCAATCATGACTTCTATGATTGAACGCAAATAACTGTCACGGTACCAGGCTGGAAGCGATGGAAGCTAGGGCCGGCTAGGGCAACCGCGCGAGACACAGGTCTACGTGGAGTGCGTTCGAACTTACTCCTTGCGTTCGACCGCACTTGCACTCAATCGCACCAAGTGCGGTCGAATGCACTGGCAGGAGCTCCATAACATCTCTTTAAGTCCATTTTGCCCTTGGTAGCCATGTGTTGATGCAATGACCTGCACACCACAAAACACTAAAAACAACTAAAAATGTTAGATATTAACAGTGATAAAGGCTTAGCAAATATAAGTTAAGGGGGTCAAATATACAATATTTGGCACCGATCAGGTGGCATCTTTGATTTATTGCAAACACTTGCCAGTTATTTTCATGAATGCTTTGAGTGTGTCTTCCAATGATAATTGTTGTGGACGATAATTGTAGGGACGAAGGATGGGAGAATTGGTTATCGAACTGCGGATAGTCTGAATGGTGCAGTTCATGAAATTAGGGAGCATAATTTCCGATAGTTTGAGCTTGCACCGAGAAATTCGAATGGTGGCTCCATTCCAGGTTGTAAAAACTGGAATTTAATTCAAACCCCAGGCCGGAAAAAAGAAGTATTCAATTGCTCATAAGAAAAATTAGAAAATTGTCCAAAAGATGGACAATTTTCAAACTGATGATGAGGATTGGAGCAATATGAACATTGTTCACGTGAGTTAAAAATGTGAGGGGAGTTGGTAAGTGCAATTGTCCTACAACTAGGAGAAGGATGTTGTACAAAAATTCCATGCTTCACTCTCACTCTTTAGCATGTAGATATTCCACATAAATCATTAACCATTCTATTAAAACTCAGAAATTCAAGAACTCACAAAAGGGGCAAAAAAAATTGAATATTTTGCAAAATATTAGCTATTGAACGTTGCTTGTGGTGTCTGCTACGCAAGAGCGTTTGAATGCCTGTTGGTTGCATTTGGACGCCTATTGTTGAGTTCGAACGCCAATGCGTTGATCTACGAAAACAATTTGGCAAAAACTTTTGCACAACAATGCAAAAACAAAGTATACTAAAAAAATGTAAACACAAATTATTATTTTTTTTATTTGTAAGTGCATAGAAAAAAACCAAATTGCAAAATTTAAAAAAAATAATAATAAAAAATCTAAGCTACAACTAGTAGAAAGATAAAATTAATCTAGACACAAATTGTTTCACAAGTACTGCACAAATTGTTTTGCAATATAATGTTGCAAGTGCAAGGTCAAACCCACAAGGAATTGTGTTTATAAAAAATAATTATGCCTAAACCAATTAAATTTTAACCTAGTTCCGAAAGGTGAGTGATTTTGAATAGAAAATAAAACATAAACTAAATAAAATGAAATTAATCAAAAAAATAAAGCACAAAGGTTTTGGAATCCACCCCCACCAAATCATAGCAACATATTCTCATGGTCATCAATATATCCGAAATTCTCAACATAAAAACTTATGTATGTTCTACTTTGCTTCAAATAATTAATTAAAGCATTCAATGAATCCGTTCTTAGTACAAATCACAAAAGATATACAATTTAAATTAAATCATCAAATGTATCCATGAAATAAATCACAAAAGATATCTAATTTAAACCAAATTATCAAATGTATCCGTAAAACAAAACACAATGAATAGCCAATGTTTTGATAAATGAAAACCCAAGCAAACCAATTAATCGAAACTATCTCAAATCATGAGAAAAACATGATTGAACTCATATCTAGGAATCATCTCACTAATTGAATTGAAGTAGAATAATTGAAACTTCCGAACTCATAAATTCAGAAAATATCAACTTACATGAAACTATGGTTTCCCTTCATTGGTGAGGTTTCATCCCTAACCTTAGTTGAGGAATTAGCTACACATGACTATGAAAATAAAACCTAAAAACTAAACTAAAGAGAATTCTGGTGTGCCCTCTGTCTCCAGCCTCCAGCCTCTCTTCGGCTACCTCTTTTCAGCCTTTCTTCTGCTTTTATAAGGCTTTCTATGGTGTTTTTTTTTTTTTTTCCAAAAAAATGGTGCTAGGTCTGATAAGTGGTCCATTCAAACTGGAATTTTCATTGTTTGGACAGACTTCACCCATGTGTGCTCATGCGCACATCCTTCCGGACTGGTGCTTTCACCATGTGTGCTTGAACCCCCTAGATGTGTTGAGCTCGATCCAACTTTGCTGGCAATACTCCCCGAAGTGTCTTAAGCCCCAGAATTAATGGAATTAGTTTCATTTTTACTTCGAAACCGGAAAACACGAAAATAAAACAAATAACAAATGCTAAGGAATTAACATATGCAAATTAAGGGACTCAAATAGTTTCATCAGCATGAAGTCAATGGATTACCCATCAAATAGATGCAAATGTTGGGCAAGTGAAGGATGGGACATCAAACACATGAAGAGAGAAGGGTTTCAAGCGCCTAGGTCCAAGTGTCTAGGGCCAGGGAAAAAGATATGTTAAGGAGAGATTAGGCTCCACACACTACAAGAAATGTTATCTTTAGCGTCCACTGAAATATTCAACCCTACTGCTTACTATTAGTGTCCACTTTATAGTCAATGCTAATATAATCGCGGAAATTATGTCACTCGCAGCTTGAGGTGGGAAAACAATTAGCAACAACGAATGTCAATGCTATTAATAACCTATCAGCGTTGATGTGCTTTCTCAAGAGCCCTATCAAAAGCGACACTATTAGTGGACGCTAATGACCTGTCATCAACCTCCACTTTTGGATGTGGACACTGTAGCACCCCAGTCCCATATTGGGAAGATGAGAAGAAGCCCACTTAGAGTGGGTGGTTTATAAAGATAGTCATGGGTACTACGTCTCACATTGCCTAGTTACTAGGTGAAATAAGGCTTTATAATGAATTCTAGGGAAGCTTCAAATTGACTAGTCCTTTTGGGGTAATAGTGTAGATGTGGCTAGCATTTTTTCCTAGGTCGTTACAAATGGTATCAGAGCCACAGCTTAGCTTGAGATTGGGGAGCGTACACGAGCTATAAGGCAAGCCAGCAAGGACGCTGGGTCTAAAGAAAGGGTGATTGTGACGTCCCACGTTGCCTTAGTGTCGAAAATATGATGTATTTATATGGAATATGCTCTCTCTAAATGGTATGAGGCCTTTTGGGGGTAAACCCAATACTAAAAACAGTGTAGGATTGGCCTAAAGCACACAATATCATATGATTTAGTGTAGTAACCCAAATTATTAACTAGGCGTAAGTAGCTTAGTTGGGGGGAGTAATTTGTGCTTTGGGTCACTAAGGATGCCAAAAGGGTAATTTGGACTTTTGGGCAGATGTACACTATTGTCTGTAGTGTGGACGTACGTGGGGGGACCACCGAACGTACGCTCTGCAAACCGTACAGGCGGACATACGTGGGACCACCGGACGTAAGCTACTTTTTGAATACCCTCTGGTTAATACCTAGACGTATGAGGCAGCCATGGAACCGCTGGGCAAGAACCATCGGACGTACGGCCCTTGGTCGGACATCTGTTGCATTCTGAGCCTATAAATAGCACCCTACCCTTTCATGTTTTTCATATTTTCAGAACGCCTCCAGGCTACCAGAGTGTTCCCAAAGTGTTTCCAAGTGTTTGTGAGTGTTTGGTGAGCGTGTGTGTGAGGTGTTTGCGAGTTTCAAAACGTTCGTGAGATGGAACTCTTGCGGTTTTGTTTCAAGGAGGTAACGTTCGATCTTTGGCTTTTAGTTACGTCGTTATGCTGCTCGTTTTATGTTTAGTTGTAGTTATTAGCTTAGTTGTGCTTTAAGACTCGTTTGGATTAGCGTTTTTGTTAGCTTAGCGTTGTTACGTTGCATGGACGCTATTAACTAGACTAGAAGGCTTTAGGTTGTTCCTAGTAGCCCAAGGAGTCGGAGAATAGGCAGACAGTGGAAGAAAAAATGAGGTTTTCCCTGAGGACCCATATAGCGGACGTACGGTATCATGACTGGACGTACGGCTTGTCGTTGCACGACGGACATACGCTTCTCGAGCCCAGACGTACGGTCACTATATGACAGGGAAACACTATTTTCACCAACCGTCCCGTAGCTCATGTTTTCCTTACTTTAGAGTTGTTTTAGTGGAATTAGGACTAATAGAAGGTTTTCCATAGATTTGGAGAACCCGGATCTTTTGGAGTTTTCAGAAACGCGTATCGATCCAGGTGAGTTTTAACTCATACAATGCGCATTATTATTTTTCGTACACTGCACGTCTATTTTGTGTACTGAGCAAACATGCATATTTTACAACTCTCACGTTTTGTTCATATTGCACATGAACTCTGTTTTTGGGAAAAACGTTGTGCTGAACATGTTAACCAAGTGCGACTTGTAAAATGACATGCATATAAAATACAGACAAGATAATTGCATCGTATGACATGGTACACCGGTACGTGCGATAGAAATGGCCATGGGCTTACTATACATGTTAGCTTTATGGTCATATGTGTGCGTTATGTGCTAGCCATGGATCCATTGGTTTCGTGACCTTGATGCAACCATTCCCAATGGTTTGGTCACTATAGGACGGATGTCATTAAATGGTGTGGGCCACTCGGGGTTGGACCCGATCGTGCCACTAATGTTATGTACGGTATATTGTACAATGGCTGGGGCACTGGCATTGTATTATAGGTCCCTCAGGACAGCATCAATTCTGCTGAGAAGGGGTAATATCTCTGGTAGACCATACTATTGAACTATGACTATTGTTTATATCATATGCATATATCATTACTATATATATATCACGCATAATTAAACTGTCATGATGGAACTGCTTTTGGTTATTAAACACCTGAGTTCATTACTAAAATTGGCACGGGCATTATCTACCTTAAAAGTTACTAAGTCTTAGACTTACCCCCTTTATTTTATGTCTTTCCCCATCATTACGAATAATTGTGCGGTTTAGCTACATTAGACGAGGATGTCGTCGAAGCCTACTTGGGTGATTGCTCAAGACCTGATTCGGGTGATCTTTGAGGATATGGATCCTGTGTGGCTTAGGATGATGTGGGAGGATGGAGGATCTGCCCGTGTAAACATGATAGAGATTCTGATCTCATTAGCTTTGTTGAAGCTTAAGTCTAGGCTTTAATCTGTTGGTCTTTTGTGAACAATGTTGTAGTATCGTATTTTGGGAATGTACCTGTTTGACGGTCTGATGACCGATACATTTGGTGACTCTTTATAATATTATGGATGTAGTACTTTATCTCTGGTATCTTGTGTGATGTTTCATTTACTATCTCTTGATCTCATAGTCTTGGTAAAGTCTTCCGCTGCATTTTTCTCGTTATGACAAGGAAGGTGTTTTTTCGGAGGTCGTGTCTCGGAGGGACATGGCTGGGATGGCGTGTCGTGGGGTCAATTACTAGTTAATTGATATTCCCATTGGGCGGGGAGTCACAGTTGGTATCAAAGTGCTCTTTTGCTTTGAGAACACTATAGGATAGGGGAAAAGAGAACTTATGCCATGATCACACCAGAGATTAGGCTAGATAAGCGATTAGGGCTTAGTCTTCAGGTTTGTTTGCTTGGTTCTAGTAGAGTCGGTTCTAACTCTGCTCTTCACTGCAGAGAATGCCGCCCAGAAGGAACCCTGCAACCGGACCTAACGCGATGGAGATTGGAGAGGGAGGTGTTCACCCTGAGCCTGTGGACATTCCCATTGATGAAGCAACACTCCCTGGAAGTCAAGTGATGGACGCGATTGGCCAGTTGGTTTTGGCCATAGATTGCAATAGGATTGCGAGACAGCCAGCTGAAGGTACTGGAAGTTCTCTAAAGGATTTCTGCAGTCATCACTCGAAGAGTTTTTTTGACGGGATAGGCAACCACATTTGTGCTAAGAATTGGTTGAAGGATGTGGAGGAGTTGTTAGCTGCCCTTGGGTGTACGAATGAGCAGAAGGTGGCTTATACTACTTATAAGCTAACAGGAGAAGCTAAGCACTGGTGGCAGGACAAGAAAGTAGTGCTTGTCGCTGACTTGGGTTCAGAGACTGCCATTTCTTGGGAGGTCTTCAAACACGAGTTCAATCGGCACTTCTTTCCTAGAGTCGTGCAGGAGGTGAAGGCACGTGAGTTTTTAGATTTGGTCCAAGGAGGGATGTCGGTGATCGACTACGCTATGAAGTTTCTACAATTGTCGTGCTTTGGGTTGTACCTCATCCCGACTGAGGAAAAGAAAGCGAAGAAGTTCGAACAAGGTCTGAACTCTCGTATTCGGATTATGATGAGTTGTTTCAACATCTAGGATTTCTCCCAGTTGGTCGATAAGGCGTCGATCTATGAGGAAAGTCTGAAGTAGAATTCGGCTGAGTACGCAGACCAGAAGAGGAGGACTCAAGGAACTGGTACTTCGGTCGGAGGAGCCGGGCCAGCTAAGAGGATGGCGGTGGGGAGTTTTCCACCCTAGAGGTCACAAGGACGTACCTTTGGTAACAGTCCAGTTTCGTCGCAGAAGAATCAGATGTCGGAGCTGTGTAAGAAATGTAACTGTGTGCACTGGGGACCCTACAGGATGGCAACTAGAACTTGCTATCGTTGCAGCCAGTTTGGTCACTTCAGCAAGGACTGTGTGAGCAAAGGGGTTGCTCAGAAGCCTTTGGCGCCAACTTGAGTTTACTCGCTTGTTCCAGGAGAATCGGAAGGAGGATTGGAAGTAGTGACAGGTACCGCCTCTATACTTGGATTTGAAGCTTCAGTTTTGTTTAATTTAGGGGCTACCCACTCTTTCGTATCTTTAGTGTTTGTAAGGTTGTCTAGACTTGTTGTGAGAACTTTGGAACTTGGTCTAGCTGTAACTACCCCCGTAGGGAAAACTGTGGTCTGTAAGCGTGTAGTTTACGAATGCCCTGTTAGCATTTGTGGAAGAGTACTTCCNTCCAAAGGATCCAATGTGAAAATGATACACTAACTACAATGGATAAATGGACGTAACCCGAACGATGAAATGTATCCATCGGACGAAACGCAAAGACTAAACAACTACGACACGATCGATGCAACTTTGTCACGAAATTGAATTGAAACGAACTAACATGGCAAGTAATAAACGGATTAAATGTAAAACTAACTATGAAAACATTTAAGTAAATCTAAAGTGAAGGGAATAAGAGACTAAATAAAAGTAAAATAAATCATAAATTAAATAAATGACAATTTATGAGGGATTTACAGTGGAAAACAGAGGGTTTTGGGCCCTAGAGGCGCCTCCCAAACGTAAGAAACAAATGATACATCGAGGTCCTATTTATAGGCTGACGGGTCACTGAAGTGTGTTCGAACGCACTACCTGCGTTCGAACGCACCAGTTATTTGCGATCGAACGCAAGGCGTGCGGTCGAGCGCAAATAACTGCTTGTGGCGGCTAGGGCTGACTAGGCGTGCGTTCGACCGCACCTACTGCGTTTGAACATAGATAACCGCTAGGGCCGGCTGTGCATGCGTGCGACCGCAGATCCTGCGTGCGACCGTGAGTGCGTTCGAACGCACTAAGTGCGGTCGAACGCACTTTGGCAGGAATCAGCTTCTTCTCTTTCAGTACACTTTGCCCTTTGCTCGCCATGTTTTAATGCAATGACCTACACAGCACAAAACACTAAAAACTATACAAAACATAAGTTATTAACACAGCTAAAAGCCTAACAAACATAAGTCAAGGGGGGTCTAATAAACAATATTTGACACCGATCAACTATCGGGTGTTGAATAAGGTGACGATCAAGAATCGATATCCTTTGCCAGGGATTGACGACCTGTTGGATCAGCTGCAAGGAGCGCGAGTGTTTTCTAAGGTCGATTTGCGCTCAGGCTATCACCAAGTGAGGGTGAAGGAAAAGGACATTCCTAAAACAGACTTTAAGACTCGTTATGGACACTACAAGTTCTTAGTTATGTATTTTGGACTAACTAATGCGCCGGCAGTCTTTATGGACACGATGAACAGAGTCTTTCATGACTATTTGGATCAGTTCACCGTTGTTTTTATTGACGATATTTTGATCTACTCAAGGACGTCGGAGGAGCACGCAGAGCATTTACAGAAGGCATTGGAGAGGCTTTGGAGGGAGAAGCTCTATGCTAAACTTAAGAAGTGCGAGTTCTGGCTGGATAGCGTGTCTTTCCTTGGACATGTGATTTTGGGTGAAGGAGTAGCAGTTGACCCGGAGAAGGTGAAGCCCGTGGTGGAGTGGACAAGACCAACTAGCGTGTTTGAGATTCGGAGTTTCTTAAGACTCGCTGGTTATTATCGACGCTTCATTGAAGGTTTTTCAAAGCTGTCGGAACCACTCACTGCTTTGACTAGGAAGAATGCTCATTTTATTTGGACGAAGGAATGTGAGCAATGTTTCCAAGAGCTGAAGAAGCGATTGGTGACTGCTCCAGTGTTGGCATTACCTACGGAATCTGGTAATTTCGTAGTATATAGTGACGCTTCTAAGAAGGGTTTAGGTTGCATGCTGATGCAGAACGGCAATGTTATTGCCTATGCTTCACGCCAGCTAAAACCATACGAGCAGAACTATCCTACACACGACCTGGAGTTGGCAGCGATTATGTTTGCTCTTAAGATTTGGAGGCACTACTTGTATGGCGAGCAGTGCGAGATCTACACGAACCATAAGAGCTTAAAGTATTTCTTCACTCAGAAGGAATTGAACATGAGGCAGAGGAGGTGGCTAGAGCTAATCAAGGATTATGATTGTGAGATCAATTATCATCCTGGTAAGGCTAACGTTGTGGCAGACATGTTGAGCAGGAAATCAATGGTGGAGCTTGCTGCCCTTGGGATTTCTCAACCCCAGTTGATTAAGGAACTCACTGGGATGGGATTGGAAGTAGTAGGTGAAGGTGTGCCTATACACCTGGCTAACCTGATGGTTTAGTCAGAATTGCTTGTAAGAATCAAGGCTGCTCAACTGAAGGATCCTGAGTGTGCCAAGATCAAGCAATTGCTTGCGGAAGGTAAGGCAAACGAGTTTTGTCTTAAGGAGGACGGGTTGCTTACCCATTTCAAGCAAGTGTGTGTGCCAGGAACCGGAGAACTAAGGAAGGAGATAATGAGTGAGGCTCATCATTCTCCATACACTGTGCATCTTGGAGGCACCAAGATGTACCGTGATGTGAAGGGATCATATTGGTGGAACAATATGAAGAAGGACATTGCAAAGTTTGTGGAGCAGTGTTCGACCTACCAACAAGTGAAGGCAGAGCATCAGAGACCGGCGGGGACTCCTTGGAAGTGGGACGAAATTGCGATGGACTTTATTTTGGATTTACCAAAGACACCCGCTGGAGAAGATTCCATTTGGGTTGTTGTCGATCGTTTAACGAAGAGTGCTCACTTTATTCCCTTCAAGGTTAAGGATCCGATGGATAAGTTGGCCAGACTATATGTTCAGAATGTAGTCCGTTTACATGGAGTACCATCGGCAATCATTTCGGACAGAGACTCCCGTTTTACTTCAAGATTATGGCAAAGTCTTCAAAAGGAAATGGGGACGGAGCTAAAGTTCAGTACTACTTTTCATCCTCAGACAGACGGTCAGTCTGAGCGGATGAACCAGATCTTAGAGGATATGTTGTGGGCATGTGTGTTGGAATTCAAAGGTAGCTGGGTTCAGTACTTGCCTTTGATTGAGTTTGCCTACAACAACAGTTATCAGGCGACTATTGGTATGCCGCCGTATGAAGCACTTTATGGACGAAAGTGTTAGTCGTCCTTGTATTGGGACAACGTCGGTGAGAGACAGACATTAGGGCTGGAACTGATTCAGGACACTCGTGAGAAGGCGTGTGTCATCAAGGAACGAATGAGTGCCGCTCAGAGTCGGCAGAAGAGTTATGCTGATAACTGAAGGAGGCCTTTGGAGTTCGAAGTGGGGGATCGTGTGTTCCTGAAGGTGTCACTGATGAGGGGAGTAATGCGGTTTGGGAAGAAGGGGAAGCTTAGCCCAAGGTTTGGCATATAGGATTGCCTTACCCCCAGATTTGGTCGGAACGCATGACGTTTTTCACGTATCGATGTTAAGGAAGTACATCGCTAACCCTGACATAATTGTGGAGTATGAGCCGTTAGAAATCCATGAGGAATTACCTTATGTGGAAGAACCGGTTAAGATTGTGGATAAGAAGGAGCAGGTGTTGCGTACCAAGACGATTCCTATTGTCAAGGTACTATGGCGCAACCATGGAGTGAAGGAAGCATCGTGGGAAGCCGAACACGACATGCGGAGTCACTACCCGCATTTTTTTAAATGATTGTTTATGACTCTTTCTTTCAAGATTATACTTGGACAATATACCTATTTCCATTTTGGGTAAGGAAACATGTGACTAAGAAAGGGTTGTTTCTTTTCAAGATTATGGCACCTATACCAATTGACCCAGACTGCGTGTGGAACTACTCCTTCTGCGAGTGGATAGATTTGGGAGTAGAGATTGACGAGGATTGGTATAGTGTGGGTAACATCGAGTACGATGCACTCGACGACTTACGAGGCAATTTTCGGCAACTGTTTGAAGAGGATGATGTACTGTTAACGGGTGGGACGAGATAAGCCAGGAACTTACCGAGCATGATGAAGAGGACTCTACAGACGAAAGGTAACATTCTACTCCTCATTAAGTGTTGTTCTTTTGGTGTTTGTCTCAGAATTTCGAAGACGAAATTCTTATAAGGAGGAGAGAATGTAGTGACCCAAATTATTAACTAGACGTAAGTAGCTTAGTTGGAGGGATTAATTTGGGCTTTGGGTCACTAAGGATGCCAAAAGGGTAATTTGGACTTTTGGGAGGACGTACACTAGGTCTGGCAGACGTACGCTGCTGTCTGTAGTGCAGATGTACGTGGGGGGACCACCAGACGTACGCTACTTTTTGAATACCCTCTGGTTAATACCTAGACGTACGAGGCAGCCATGGAACCACTGGGTAAGAACCACCGGACGTACGCCCCTTGGCCGGACGTNTCGGAACTGATTCAGGACACTCGTGAGAAGGCGTGTGTCATCAAGGAACGAATGAGTGCCGCTCAAAGTCGGCAGAAATGTAACATCCCACCCCAATGACACAATATTGTCCGCTTTTGGCTCCCCGGAACCAGACTTCCCAGGAGGTCACCCATCCTGGTACTACTCCAGCAGAAGCACGCTTAACTGCGGAGTTCTAATGGGACCATTACCATCACGGCTTTAAAACGCGTTGTTATCATTAAGGGTGAAAGTATACATATAAGCACATCTCCATCTCCATACCCAGGCGATGTGGGATGTCACAAGAAGAGTTATGCTGATAACCGAAGGAGGCCTTTGGAGTTCGAAGTGGGGGATCGTGTGTTCCTGAAGGTGTCACCGATGAGGGGAGTAATGCGGTTTGGGAAGAAGGGGAAGCTTAACCCAAGGTTTGGCATATAGGATTGCCTTACCCCCAGATTTGGTCGGAACGCATGACGTTTTTCACGTATCGATGTTAAGGAAGTACATCGCTAACCCTGACATAATTGTGGAGTATGAGCCATTAGAAATCTAGGAGGAATTACCTTACGTGGAAGAACCGGTTAAGATTGTTGATAAGAAGGAGCAGGTGTTGCGTACCAAGACGATTCCTATTGTCAAGGTACTGTGGCGCAACCATGGAGTGAAGGAAGCATCGTGGGAAGCCGAACACGACATGCGGAGTCACTACCCGCATTTGTTTAAATGATTGTTTATGACTCTTTCTTTTAAGATTATACTTGGACAATATACCTATTTCCATTTTGGGTAAGGAAACATGTGACTAAGAAAGGGTTGTTTCTTTTCAAGATTATGGCACCTATACCAATTGACCCAGACTGCGTGTGGAACTACTCCTTCTGCGAGTGGATAGATTTGGGAGTAGAGATTGACGAGGATTGGTATAGTGTGGGTAACATCGAGTACGATGCACTCGACGACTTACGAGGCAATTTTCGGCAACTGTTTGAAGAGGATGATGTACTGTTAACGGGTGGGACGAGATAAGCCAGGAACTTACCGAGCATGATGAAGAGGACTCTACAGACGAAAGGTAACATTCTACTCCTCATTAAGTGTTGTTCTTTTGGTGTTTGTCTCAGAATTTCGAAGACGAAATTCTTATAAGGAGGAGAGAATGTAGTGACCCAAATTATTAACTAGACGTAAGTAGCTTAGTTGGAGGGATTAATTTGGGCTTTGGGTCACTAAGGATGCCAAAAGGGTAATTTGGACTTTTGGGAGGACGTACACTAGGTCTGGCAGACGTACGCTGCTGTCTGTAGTGCAGATGTACGTGGGGGGACCACCAGACGTACGCTACTTTTTGAATACCCTCTGGTTAATACCTAGACGTACGAGGCAGCCATGGAACCACTGGGTAAGAACCACCGGACGTACGCCCCTTGGCCGGACGTCCGCTGCTTTCTATGCCTATAAATAGCACCCTCATTTCGTGTTTTTCATATCTTCAGAACACCCTCAGGCTGTCAGAGTGTTCCCAGAGTGTTTCCAAGTGTTTGTGAGTGTTTGGTGAGCGTGTGTATGAGGCGTTTGTGAGTTTCAGAATGTTCGTGAGACGAAACTCTTGCGATTTTGTTTCAAGGAGGTAACGCTCAATCTTTAGCTTTTAGTTACGTTGTTATGCTGCTTGTTTTATGTTTAGTTGTAGTTATTAGCTTAGTTGTGCTTTAAGACTCGTTTGGATTAGCGTTTTCGTTAGCTTAGCGTTGTTAAGTTGCATGGAGGCTATTAACTAGACTAGAAGGCTTTAGGTTGTTCCTAGTAGCCCAAGGAGTCGAAGAATAGACGGAAAATGGAAGAGAAAATGAGGTTCTCCCTGAGGACCCATATAACGGACGTACGGTATCGTGACCGGACGTACGGCTTGTCATTGCACGACGGACGTACACTCTCAAGCCCGGACGTACGGTCACTGTGTGACAAGAAAACCCTATTTTCACCAACCGTCTCGTAGCTCCTGTTTTCCTTACTTTAGAGTTGTTTTAGTGGAATTAGGACTAATAGAAGATTTTCCATAGATTTGGAGAACCCGGATCTTTTGGAGTTTTCAGAGACGCGTATCGATCCAGGTGAGTTTTAACTCACATAATACGCATTGTTATTTTCCATGCACTGCACTTCTATTTTGTGTACTGAGCAAACATGCATATTTTACAACTCTCACATTTTGTACGTATTGCACATGAACTCTGTTTTTGGGAAAAACGTTGTACTGAACATGTTAACCAAGTGGGACTTGTAAAATGACATGCATGTAAAATACAGACAAGATAATTGCATCGTATGACATGGTACACCGGTATGTGCGGTAGCAATGGCCATGAGCTTACTATACATGTTAGCTTTATGGTCAAATGTGTGCGTTATGTGAGGGTTGTGGATCCATTGGTTTCGTGACCTTGATACAAACATTCCCAATGGTTCAGTCACTACAGGACAGACGTCATTAGTTGGTGTAGGCCACTCGGGGTCAGACTCGATCGTGCCACTAATGTTACGTACGGTATGTTGTACAATAGCTGGGGCACTGGCATTGTATTATAGGTCCCTCGGGACAGCATCAACCCTGCTAAGAAGGGATAATATCTCGGATAGACCATACTGTTGAACTATGGCTATTGTTTATATCATATGCATATATCATTACTATATATATCACGCATAATTAAACTGTCATGATGGAACTGCTTTTGCTTATTAAACACCTGAGTTCATTACTAAAACTGGCATGGGCATTATCTGCGTTAAAAGTCACTAAGTACCCGCTTTATTTTATGTTTTTCCCCATCATTACGAATAATTGAGCGATTTAGCTGCTTTAGACGAGGATGCCGTCGAAGCCTACTTGGGTGATTGCTCAGGACCTAATTCGGGTGATCTTTGAGGATATGGATCCTGTGTGGCTTAGGACGATGTGGGAGGATGGAGGATATGCCCGTGCAGACATCATAGAGATTCTGATCTCATTAGCTTCGTTGAAGCTTAAGTCTAGGCTTTGATCTGTTGATCTTTTGTGAACAATGTTGTAGTATCTTATTTTGGGAATGTACCTGTTTGACGGTCTGATGACCGATACATTTGGTGACTCTTTATAATATTATGGATGTAGTACTTTATCTCTGGTATCTTGTGTGATGTTTCATTTACTATCTCTTGATCCCATAGTCTTGGTAAAGTCTTCTGTTGTAGTTTTCTCGTTACGAAGAGAAAGGTGTTTTCCCGGAGGTGGTGTCTCGCAGGGACATGGCTGGGATGGCGCGCCGTGGGGTCAATTACTAGTTAATTGATATTCCCATTGGGCGGGGCGTCACATTTGGTCCTTTTGCGGTAATAGCACAAATGTGGCTAGCGCTTTTTCCTAGGTCGTTACAAATGGTATCATAGCATTACCCAGCCTGAGATGGTAGAAAAGTGCACAAGCCTATGAGGGTCACTAGTGGACATGCGTTGGGATGCCAAAAGTGGGTTATATTATAAGGGTGTCAGTTAAGATGTTGAGATATTTATAAGGGCCAAAAGTTAAAGGCCAAGAATGAAGAAATTCCATGAGGATTGCCAACGGTGACACTGGTGCCCAAGAAGAGTGCTTGTGGTGTCTCACATTGCCTGGGTATGGAACATGTTATGGCATTTATTATATGAACAGATTGAATTTTAAAGCTATATGGTAACTTGGGTAAGTTATGATTTAAGTATGATTTTTTTTTAAATTTAGATTGCTCAATTTGAAAGATGTGATAATTTATGGGCTTTAAATTTTGAGGATGAAATTTTTTTAGGGAAGATTGTAGCGCACTAGATTTTAAAAGTCTTATTTTAGAGATATTTATTTGATGATATATTATTCATATTAGGTAATGATATTTATTCTTGAGGAATTTATTAGATCTTATGAATATTATAGAAATGAATATTGATTTTAGGTTATTATATTATGATGTTTGATTTTATAGGAGAGATTATATTTTGATTATTTTATTGGGAGATTTAAGAGATATGATAATTGATGATTAATAATTATAATTTGGAGTAGGTATAGTTTCCGGTATGGTGGACCCAAGGGTTGAATGGCTATATTGGGCTGGCACTTCCTTGATTCCTGGAAGACAAGAACACATGTTAAGAGGACGCGTCGGATGGTGGCCGGTCGTACCTCCTCTGATGCTTAAGTTAGTGTATGTACAAACTCAGTATAGAGCTTAGTGGAGTATGAATCGTGTACCTATCTCCTCTGAAGCGAGACCTTTTAAAGTTGGTCATGTCGGTGCAGCTATGATGACCGAACGGAGGATCCAGAATCCAGGCGTAATGGTTGGAGGAGTTAATATTCTCATTCCCTGCCCATTATGGTCATATGAAACCATTATCGCCATAAGTAGGATTCCGAGGATGGCGCATAACTGTCGAGGGGTCTTTAAATGTTGATTGTAACCGTTCCGATGATCTGGGCATATGTGAACTGTCCGCATCGTTGGAGCATATTCTGACTATAACAGACATATCTGGATATTTAATCGTAAAAGATTATAGTCGGTCAAGTGTATTCTCGGACCTGAGTAGATCAACTGGTCATTTCATCGTACGATGCCTTGTTAGCAAACTACTTATTTGGATTAAGCCTACAAAGCCCGAATGAGTGTATTGGGTTCCCATGGGTTGTCAGGTCTTAGGCCCATGGGTCTAGGTGACAGATTTATGTGTAACAAGTATGATTATAATAGTTGGTGATTTATTGAGGAATTTGTTGGTTTAAGATTATTAATGGAAGTTAGGATTTTATTAGATTTGGTTTATTAAATTGGAGCCTAACCCACTTATTCTTTCCTTATATTTTCTTTTTCCTACTTTCCCCACCTTCCTTATTATCTTTCTTTTAACCTTCATCCTCTCACACATGTACAGCTCTCTACCCCGCTGTCAAAATATTTATTTTTATTTTCCTTTATAGCCCCATTGAGAGATTGAGAATAAGATGTATCATAGAAGGAGACTAAGGGTGAGAAGGTGAGAAAGACAGTTTGGGTGAGAGAGAGAATGTCAGTGATCATGGGAAATTATGGGTAATGAACAATTTCAGCAGAATGAGTTCCAACAAGTAATTACCTTTGATGATTCATTCCGGTAACCCACTGTAAGTATTCTTACTTATTGAGTATGATATTGATATCAAATAATACGGATTCTTGTATATATATATATATATAACAATGATTTATATTATCGGGAATCAACTGAGTCACTACTTCACAGTTTTTGTAGTGCTTGCAGGAATGGAAAGCCAAGGTAATTATGCAGTTGTGATTAGAGATTCATATTGAGATGTACAGAGATTCCAAGTTGGTGATGTTTTGTCTAGAGTTTAGACGATCAGATAGATTTGTATAAATACCATTTTCGGCATACCTTTGGGTATTTTTGTATAAAGAAAAGTATTTTAACGGTATTGTTTTGTATTGATAATTACAGTTTTTCCGCTATCTAAGATTATTTCAGCGTAACACTCCAATTTATTTACAAGATAAAAGAAGAGAAATATGCGATTTTCCCTAGATTGTTACAGACGCTGATAGTAGGTCATGAGTGTCCACTTTTAATGGCGTCCACTTTCAAATGTGGACGTTGATATTAGGTCATTAGTGACACTTTTAGTGGACACTAATAGTCCTCTATCATAATAAATAAATAAATAAATTGAAAATCGAAGAGAAATAGCATCCACCGAAAATTGGATGCCGATGACCTATCATCAGTGTCCACTTTTGGATGTGGATGTTGAAAATAGGTCATCAACGTCCACTTTTAGTGGACACTAATAGTCCTCTATCATTATAAAAATAAATAAAAAAATCGAAGAGCAATAGCGTCCACCAAAAATTGGACGCCGATGACATATCATCAGCATCCATTTTCGGATGTTGATGTTGATAGTCGTCTATCATAATAAAAATAAAATAAAAATTGAAAATCAAAGAGCAATCGCATCCACCAACAATTGGATGTTGATGACCTATCACCAGCGTTTTGAATGTGGACGTTCATAGTAGGTCATCAGCGTCCATTAAGATAGTCCTCTATCATAATAAATAAATTAAAAAATAATAATTGAAAATCGAAGAGCAATAGCGTTCACCAAAAATTGTACGTTGATGACCTATCATTAGCATCCACTTTTGGATGTGGACACTAATAATAGGTCATCAACATCCCCTGATAGTCCTCTAATCATAATAAAAATAAAAATAATTGAAAATCGAAGAGCAATGGCGTCCACCAAATATTGGACATTGATAACCTAGCATCAATGTCCACTTATGGATGTGGATGCTGATAGTCCTCTATCATAATAAAAAATAAATACAAAATTGAAAATCGAAGATCAATAGCGTCCACCAAAAATTGGATGCTGATGATCCTCCATCATAATAAAATATTGAAAGCCAAAAAGCAATAACGTCCACTTTTTGATGCAGACGTTGATAGTAAAAATAATGAAGGGTCATTGGTGCGCCCAAGCCCATTGCTTGAGCATCTCAATAAGTCATGTTTTAAGCTCAAGATCAATGGTATACGATCAAACTTGACACAATTAAAGGTTCAATTGAGCATCCAATTGATTGTGATACGATCAAATTATCGATCAAACTCTATAGATTTTGTATGATTCTTATGCACTAATTTGATTGATTATGATAAGAACGAATGTGCATTAGTTCAATCGATCATGATACAATTGAAGGTTCGATCGAATATCCAATCAATCGTAGTGCATTAGTCTAATCGATAGTGATACAATCAAATAATCAATTGAACTTTATACGATTGTAGGTTTGACCAATCGCCCGATCAATCATACTGCATTAGTCTGATATATTATGCTATAGATTTACTTGCGTATGTAAGTAAATCTAATAGCATAATCCAGTATTTTCTCTCTAAGGAATACCAATTACTAAATCATGCATCATCAAAGTCCCTATCGGAATAGGCCGATAAGCTTCTATGCCTTGTGTGTTTGAGAGCTTGCAAAAGTAAGGCAGAAGACATCAAGAAGAGAGTTAGTGTGGTTACAGGAAAAGCATGATATTCTAGAACCAACAAATAGCTTTCCTGAATTCCTAATATTAATTTGTGTATCTTATGGTAACGCTAAAAGTTACATATTTGGATTAGTTCTTGTTTATAAATAAATAAATAATTTCTAAGTTGATTAAGATTGCCACGTAAGCATTGTGAATTATTTATGAAATAAAAATGTGATATATATATAGATCGTTTGCTTGACGATCACATTAAATTTTATTCTTAGAGTACTATTACAGACACTTTAAACCTCATTTACTTTCCTAAATGTAAGAAAAATTCTTAAAAACTCACGTGCAACAGATTTCCATTTCCTTCTCTACAGCTATAGTGCTATCCATTATTTAGGAAATACTTTAGCTTCTTCTATTCTTATATATATATATATATATATAACTTTATTTCTTATCATTTTTCCTTTCTCTTTTTTTATATTTTATTTTATTTTTTAATTTTATCTAGCATTAGTGCAAGAAAATGATTTAAAAAATTTTTTTTAAAAAAAAGAAGAAGCAATTATAAAGTGTATTTGAGTAAAGAAGGAAGAAATAGCTTAATTTCCTAAATTTAAGAACAATCTATTCTTAAGAAAGTAGGGTTTAAGTAAGTACATATTTTTCGCCGAACTCACTTTTTGATCCAACATTAATAATAAACTAAGATTTATTTATTTTTCCCTGGGCAGAATAATAATAGCCTATGAAAATATGGGATGACTTTTTCCCTCTGAAATCCATTCTCTTCCTCTCAGAAGAAGAAATTAAAAAAAATTAAAGATTAAGTACTTTTTTAATACTTTAATTTGCACTTTTTTCTATTTTTTATCCCCTAAGTTTTCAAAATAGTCAAAAATGATACATGGCCTATGAGAAAAGACAAAAGCAATACATCTATTAGTTTCCATGAGAAAAAATTAACATCACGTGTCACTTCCAAAATATGCTATGCATCTTAATAATAATAATAATAATAAATAATTTTTAAAAAAAAAAAATTTGAAAATCCGCCCAGCCCATTTTGGCCATTGAAAGCCACCACAAGGCCAATTTGAGGGTGGCAGGGCCTTGGAGCGGTTCGGCCACCCCAAATTCCTTGGGCTGTGTTGCACTATTCCCATGCAGCGTCGTTTGGTCAAGAAAGCCTCTCCCCACAAACCCAATCTCAAGACCCTCACTTCCCGCATTATCCACCTGATCACTCGCCGAAGCCAACTTCGCCAGGTCTATCTCTTTCTCTCTCTCTCACTCTCACTCTCACTCTCTGAATAAGAATTCTGAAATTCATTTGCTAATTATTTGTTCCATTTTGTGCGTTGCAGATATTTGAGGAGATTGAGCTTGCAAAGAGACGGTACGGGAAGCTGAACACGATCGTCATGAACGCCGTTCTGGAGGCCTGTGTTCACTGCCAGTGACGTTGATTCGGCGCTTAAGATGATCGACGAAATGTCAAAGCCGGACAGTTGTGGCGTTGACAGTGTCACATATGGTACACTTCTGAAGGTACTTACAAGAAAAGAAAAATGGGGGTGGCTAGAAAGCCCTTGGGGTGCTTCGGCCACCCCATGCAATTTTTAATTTTTTTTTTAATTATTTTTTATTTTTAAGACGTGACATATTTTGAGAATGATACGTGACAAAGATCGTTAATTTTCTTTCATAAAAACTAACAGAGTTATCAATCAATTTTGTCTTTTTCCATAGATCAGGTATCATTTTTTATTATTTTGAAAACCTAGTGATAAAAAACTAAAAAAGTGCTTAACCCAAAAATTAATCCCTTCTCTTCCCTGTGGCGTTTCCAAAACCCACTCCTTGTTTCGCTTAGGCTCTACAAGAACCTTTGCTTAAGAAAAAGAAAGAGAAAAGAAGATGGAGTCTTGTTGCAGGAAAAAAACAAAACAAAAACAGCAGGCTGGGTACAGAAATTTGAAGATTCCACTCCAAATACAAAGCTAAGAACAAAAGGAACCATCTAAAGATCAAAAGCTCTTAATTTCTAACAAAATAGGAAAAAAAAAGAAAAAAAGAAAAGAAAAAAAAAGTGAATACAAGTGTTTTGCTATACATGCTCCATAAACGAAAGGGAAAAAGGAAGAGAAGAGAAAAAGTAAAAGGAATTGAAGGAGCTCCCCATTTCAATCATGCCAGCAGAGAAGCATGATAATACATCTTTTAAATATGTAAAGCCGACCTCTTGCTTCTTTAAGAAGCCCACCAACACCAAGCCCTTTACATGAAAACTTTCTCTTATTAGCAGTAGCACTAGCACCCTTCATCTTCATCATCGATCTGATCCTCCTCCTCTTCTCTCTCTCTCTCTCTCTCTCTCTCTCTCTATATATATATATATATAGATATTGTGGGCTGTGGGTTCTTCTTCTTTTTCTCTTAATTTCACTGGGTTTCTCAATATCTCTTCTGACTTCTCTCAACTGCATGAATCATCACTGGATTCATGTTATAGTAATGATAAAAGGGGGGAAAAGGCAGGGTGTTGTTATATATAGAACAAGAGAATAAAGAAACAAATGTCATTTGTGATCACCAGGCAGTGCACTAGTTTGGGTTGGGTCCCAACTCACTGGCAACCAATACTATTCATACAAGATGGAATGTGTTGGAAACCAAACAAAACTCTCTCTCTCTCCACGGAGTTTTCAAAGAAATGGGAGGACATTTTTGGTCATATTATCAGTCCACCTACATTTATAAAAATTTTAAAAAATAAATGAAAATTTTGAAGTAATAACATCTCATGTGGTATTTTTTTTAGGGTTAAATACCTAATACCCCTTGGGGTTTCACAACTTTATTATTTCCTCCTTAGGATTTGATTTTTATCATAGGAGGTTCATGTGGTTTTGATAAATGACCAAATTGATCATTCTGTTAGTTAATCGTTAGTTGACTTAACGGACTGACACGTGGGTGAATGAAAATTTAACACTTGACACAAGTGGCCACATCATCAGTAATGATGTGGCCACCTAATTAAACTTTTTATTTTATTTTTAAAAAAAAAGAAGAAAAAATTTTGGGTGGCCCTTGGCACCAAGGAGCCACCCCCTTGACTCCATTGGGGTGGCCGAGCCACCCCTTGGTGCCCAAGGGGGTGGCTACGGCCACCCCAAATTTTGTATCTTTTTTTTTTTTTT
>CM017328.1:15315770-15399187 GCA_006937295.1 Carpinus fangiana | reverse complement strand
CGGTTAGCGGTTAGTGGCTAAAACCGCTAACCGCTAACCGCCTAGGCGGTTAGTAGAATCTACTAACCGCATCCGCTAACCGCTAACGGTTAACCGCCTAGGCGGTTAACCGCCCGGTTAGCGGTTAACCGGATGCGGTTAACCGCTTTTTCTACTAACCGCTTTTTATTGGGTTTTTTTTTTTGCCGGTTTTGGGCTCACTTTAAACCATTGTTTTGCTCACTTTAAACATTTTTTTTCCTCTATCATGGCCATTTTAGCATTAAAAATTGTTGGTTTAAAGTGAGCATTATATGTTGGACCATTATACCAAAATTTGGTTGTTCACCTTCTACAACATATAACATACGAATAAAATTACAACAAAATTATCGTTTTGAGTTAGAAATAAATGAATATATAGAAGTGCAAAACTACGTCGTTTTGCACTTCTATATTATATAAATAATAAAAATAAGGTGGGGAGAATTAAAATTGGGACTCCTAAGTAAAATAGGTGCACAATAACCACTAGGCTACAATAACTTATTGTTATTTATTATATGAAATATATAGATAATATAAATATATATTATATTTTAAAAAAGGCGGTTAGCGGTTAACGGTTAGCGGTTAGGCGGTTTTACAAAATCCACTAACCGCTAACCGCTAACCGCCTAACCGCTAACCGCCTAGGCGGTTAGCGGTTTTTACTAACCGCTTTCAAAGCGGTTAGCGGTTAGTGCGGATAGCGGTTAGCGGTTAGTGCGGTTAACGGTTAGCGGATGCGGTTAGGCGGTTTTAAATTTCACCCCTAGTAACTAGATAATGTGGGACTTAGAATTCATGACTAATTTTATAAATCATACACCCTATGTGAGTTATTCCTCATCTTCCCAATATGGGATCAGAATGTTACAAAAATAGTACTATTTAGTAGCTATTATACAACTATCATACGAATGTGATGACATATCAGTGAAAATTAGTCTTCATTTTTTTTCATTTTATAAGCCCTTAATAATCCAAAAAATGATTTTCATTGTTAGAGCATTCACAATGGACTTTCTAAATTCTACTTTCAATCAAATTTAGGCTAATTTACAACAAAAACATGCTTCAACAAATTTCCTACTCCCCTCACTATATTTAGTTTTGTTAGAAACCTCCTTACATTTGAACAGCCAAAATTTACTCCCTACTTTTCTTTTTATTTATTTATTTATTTATTTATTTATTTAATGTTATCTTCTCTCTCTCTACCTTAGAGCATTCCCAGCAGACTCCCAAAGGGAGTCTGTTCCCTATGTATAGGGAATACGTTCAAAAAATCGCAAAAATGGTCTCACAGCAGATTCTCTAAATGGTTCTCTAAACCATCAGATGTTATAGTGAAACCCTAAGTATAAGGTTTCACTGTATCAATCCTTATGAATATTATACTCATAAAAATAAAAATAAAAAATAAAAACTCTCTCTCTCCTCTCAAGCGTTTTGGGTCTCTGATTTTGGGTTTCCACTGTTCTCTCTCTCGCACCACCACCGTTTCTCTCTCTCACATCACCAAATCGAGCCGGTGAAGGACATCTTTGTATAGCCGTGTTCACGTTTTGGCGGTGGATGAGGGGCAAGGACATGCTGGAGACTCAATTGTTCTTTCCCGCCGATGAGTTGGGTGGGCAAATTATCATCGCCGGTGGGCACGACGGTAGCAAGAACGTGTTGCGGTCAGCTTGGGTTTACCACCTGACGAGGGACGAGTGGGCCGAGTTGGCCCCGATGAGTCAGGAGCAAGACGAGTGCAAAGGGGTCGTGATCGGGTCCGAGTTCTGGGTGGTGAGTGTAGTGACCAAAATATTTAACTAAGCATAAGTGGCTTAGTTAAAGGGTTAATTTGGACTTTGGGTCACTAGGATCAGGCCAGAAGGGCATTTTAAAAATTTTTCTTCTGGTTTGTCTTTTAGTGAGGGCGTACGCTACTTTCTGGTGGACGTACACTCTTGTCTTTTAGGGCGGAAGTACGCTAGGATTGGCAGACGTACGCTCTTGTGGCGGACATATGCTCTTGTCTTTTTCTGCAGACGTACGCTACTTTCTGGTGGACATACATTGGGAAACCACCTGACATACGCTGACATATAGTACGCCGTACTTTGTGAATAGTCCACGGACGTACGCCCAAAAGTATAGGACGTTCACTACTTTTTGGAATACCCTTCGGGTAATACCTAGACGTACGAGACAGCCTTTGGACCGCTGTGTAATAGTACCAGACGTCCGCTGCTTTTGGCCCTATAAATACCCCATCGCCCATTTCACACCAAATATGCCCCTCAACCCCCCTCTTCGCCCCTAGGCTGCCATTATTCCGTTTTGTGAGTGTTTGTGAGGTTTCGTAAGTGTTTCAGTGCTGCCGGAGGAGGAACTCTTAAGGTTTTGCTTCAAGGAGATAACACTCGGTTTCCTTAGCTTTTAATACGTCGTTATGCTGCTCGATTATAGTTCTACGTTACTGGTTGTAGTTGCTAGCTTAGTTATTCTTTAATCTTGCTTAGGCTAGCGTTTTGTTAAGCTTAGCGTTGTTACTTTGCATGGAGGTTTCAATCTGTGTTAGGAGGCCCTAAGAAGCCTTTGTTGGCCTTAAGAGTCGAAGAATAGGCGGACAGTTGAAAGAAAATGAAATTCTCCTTGAAAGATGTTGGAGCGGACGTACGGTCTCGTGACCAGACATACGGCCCATCATGACTCAGCGGACGTACGGCCTCGAGCTGGATGTATGGCCAAAGTGTGACAAGGAAACCCTCTTTTCACCAGCCGTCCCATAACTCTTGTTTCCTTGTTATAGAGTTGTGCTTTAGTAGAAATAGAATTGATGATAGATCTTTTCTCAGTATTCGAGGTTATGGAGCCTCAAGGGAATTACATGGAGGAGCTTTACGGCCCGAGTGAGTACAAACTCACATGGATGCTTTGTTGTTACTTTTCTTACATTGCACATATTTTATGTATATCAAACATGTATATTTTGCAACTCTCATGAAATACACTTTGGAACTACTGGGAACTCTCTTTTGTGAAAACGTGTGTTTGTTAACAAGATAATAACGAGACTTGTAAAACTGTGCATGTAAAAGACTAATAAGACTAATTACATCATATGGCATGGTATACCTGTATGTGCGATATAATGGTCATGGGCTTACTATACGGGTTAGCTTTATGGTCAATGTGTGCGTGTGTAGGGGCTTTGGATCCAATGACTCATGGCCAATGATGCAGCCATTCCCAATGGATG
Source organism: Carpinus fangiana (assembly GCA_006937295.1). Classification (NCBI taxonomy): domain Eukaryota; kingdom Viridiplantae; phylum Streptophyta; class Magnoliopsida; order Fagales; family Betulaceae; genus Carpinus; species Carpinus fangiana. The sequence continues at coordinate 15,395,913 of CM017328.1, read as the reverse complement.
GTCACTATAAGACGGACGTCATTAGCAGTGTGGACCACCCGAGGTTGAACTCGGTCGTGTCGCTAGTGTTACGTATGGTATGTTTCGTGCAATGGCTGGGGCACTGGCATTATACTATAGGTCCCTCGGGACAGCATCAACCCTACTGAGAAGGGGTAATATCTCGGGTAAACCATATTGTTGAACTATTACTGTTACTCATGATTATAAGCATATATTATATATATATCACCTGCATGATAACTGTCATCTCATAATGTTGCATGTGTTTTATAAATAAAAGAATCCACAAATTAATGACGAGTACGTCATGTGGATTTCTACTCACTAAGTCGTTGGTCTTACCCTTGTATTATTTTCCTTTTTTCTCCATATGTACGATTATACTGTTATAGATAATGGATACCGTGAAGCATCCGGTTCTTGTGGAGGATTCGATCCGGGTGATGCTTGAGGACTTATTGCAAGCTTAAGCGGGTACTCATGGTAACTAGTACTTTTGAGTTATGCTGTAGACTTAGGGTTTGATGCATGCTTGCATATTAAGGATTAGTATAGATCCCTTGTACTGATTTTATGTTATAGTATGATTTTCGCTGCTTTGATGATCTTTGGTTAGACGCTCTGGTTATACTGATTAATGTTTATAGTACTTTATTACTTATGCTGCTTAGTATCCTCTGTTTATGAGGAGTAGAGGTCCCAGAGGTATTGTTCGGAGTGGAACAAGGCTGGGAGACAAACCGTTGAATTAATTACCAGTTAATTAATTCTCGGGGCGTTACAATTGGTATCAGAGCAGTTGCTCTTCGGACCATAGAAAATGGATCTATTAAGAGTTAGATCTGGATTCATTAGAGCTTTTTGCTCAGCGGAATATAGGACATGATCTACTAGGTGCTAGGATATGATCTACTAGAGCATAGGATGGATTATATGTATACAAGGAATACCGAATTTTGATACGTATGATCTTAAGGATGTTGGACTTGAGGACTTTAGGGATTTGATACAGTATTGCAATCTAGACTAGGACCGCTTTCAGGGGCGGAACCAGACTTTTAAGGGTGGGGGGACAAAATTTTATAAAGTAAAAATTTAGGGGTAAAATTTTAATTTTTGGGGGACATTTCTTAAAAAATCCTAAATTTTAGGGGTAAATTTAAAAATTTTAAGAAATTTTGGGGTAAAATTTTAATTTTGGGGAGACATTTCTTAAAAAATCATAAATTTTAAAGGCAAATTTTAAAATTTTTAGAAATTTTGGGGGGACGAGCCACAACACAATTCCGCCTCTGACCGCTTTGATGGTGCAACCTTGGAGATTAGGATTGATCTGCACTAAGATAGTTGCATAAGGTCTTAAGCTTAGATCTGCATTAGGTCTTTGGCTAGGATAGTTGTAGTTTTGGGCGCTTAATACGGATAGGTTTGCAATTAGGTTTGACATTTGAGCGAGGTTTAGCGTAGCGCTTCGAAGTAAGGGTTGATGATCGTTGTGACTGCAGAGATGTCACCATGACACGATGTCATTGGGAGCAACGATGGTAGGAGACCATCCCAACCCGATGAAAGGACGAGGAACGTTCTGAACGCTACCCAAGCATTGGAAGCTGTGGCAAGTCGTCTTGTGAAAGCTTTGGTCAATGTACGAGGAGTCCCTACTCCAAGTGAAAGCAAAGGTTGCTCTTTCAAGGAATTCTATAAGCATCATTTCCGTATGTTTAAGGGGAACCTAAATTCTGGAGAAGCGAGGGAGTGGCTTACAAGCTTGGAGGAGCTGCTACAAGTTATGGACTGCACTGAAGAGCAAAGAGTCAAGTACGCAGCCTACAAGTTCTCTGGAGAAGCAAAGCGATGGTGGTACGCTAAAAGGAACTCGCTGGTGATGGAATTAGGAAGCGAGGAGGCTATTACATGGACTCGATTCAAGGAAGAGTTTTATCGGGAATATTCGTGGAGCTTAAGGAGGAGTACACCCTGAAAGTTGCATTCCAGGAAGGAAAAGAGTCGTTGGTGGCATAGGTATGGCAGACTGCATTTTGGGAAATGTAGATCAAGGAAGAATTTGTGCTACGGATGTGGCAAGGTGGGACACTTCATTCGGAACTACAACCAAGCGAAAGAGAATGGTACTGGTCCACCTGGAATGAAATGATAGCAAGACAAGGGTTAAGCGTAACCACTAAAGTTGTTTAAGGCATGTGGATTCACCTTATTTTGTAGTTAAGGGCTGGGTTACTGGATGTTTGCTCATACATCAGTCAGTTGTATTTTGTTTGTATTTGCACTTGATTTGGGGTGTTGGACCTAAAAGTGTAACATTAACTAATAGTTTTGTTAATGCATGATGCTTGTTACCCTTTGTTAATGTGTTGATGATAAGATTTTTGGTTTTGTACATTGCCCATTAAAAGTATGTTAAGGCATGATATTTTTGGACTTGGATTCTGACATAGGGCAATTAGTGAATCTTGTACCCATTGATCTTGTATTGGATTACATNACAAGGAAACCCTCTTTTCACCAGCCGTCCCATAACTCTTGTTTCCTTGTTATAGAGTTGTGCTTTAGTAAAAATAGAATTGATGATAGGTCTTTTCTCAGTATTCGAGGTTATGGAGCCTCAAGGGAATTACATGGAGGAGCTTTATGGCCCGGGTGAGTACAAACTCACATGGATGCTTTGTTGTTACTTTTCTTACGTTGCACATATTTTATGTATACAACTCTCATGAAATACACTTTGAAACTACTAGGAACTCTCTTTTGTGAAAACATGTGTTTGTTAACAAGATAATAACGAGACTTGTAAAACTGTGCATGTAAAAGACTAATAAGACTAATTACATCATATGACATGGTACACCTGTATGTGCGATATAATGGCCATGGGCTTACTATACGGGTTAGCTTTATGGTCAATGTGTGTGTGTGTGGGGGCTTTGGATCCAATGACTTATGGCCAATGATGCAGCCATTCCCAATGGATGGTCACTATAAGACGGACGTCATTAGCAGTGTGGACCACCCGAGGTTGAACTCGGTCGTGTCGCTAGTGTTACGTACGGTATGTTTCGTGCAATGGCTGGGGCACTGGCATTAAACTATAGGTCCCTTGGGACAGCATCAACCCTACTGAGAAGGGGTAATATCTCGGGTAAACCATATTGTTGAACTATTACTGTTACTCATGATTATAAGCATATATTATATATATATCACCTACATGATAACTGTCATCTCATAATGTTGCATGTGTTTTATAAATAAAAGAATCCACAAATTAATGACGAGTACGTCATGTGGATTTCTACTCACTAAGCCGTTGGTCTTACCCTTGTATTATTTTCCTTTTTTCTCCATATGTACGATTATACTGTTATAGATAATGGATACCATGAAGCATCCGATTCTTGTGGAGGATTCGATCCGGGAGATGCTTGAAGACTTATTGCAAGCTTAAGCGGGTACTCATGGTAACTAGTACTTTTGAGTTATGCTGTAGACTTAGGGTTTGATGCATGCTTGCATATTAAGGATTAGTATAGATCCCTTGTACTGATGTTATGTTATAGTATGATTTTCGCTGCTTTGATGATCTTTGGTTAGACGCTCTGGTTATACTGATTAATGTTTATAGTACTTTATTACTTCTGCTGCTTAGTATCCTCTGTTTATGAGGAGTAGAGGTCCCAGTGGTATTGTTCGGAGTGAAACAAGGCTGGGAGACAAACCGTTGAATTAATTACTAGTTAATTAATTCTCGGGGCGTTACAATTGGTATCAGAGCAGTTGCTTTTTCGGACCATAGAAAATGGATCTATTAAGAGTTAGATCTGGATTCATTAGAGCTTTTTGCTCAGCGGAATATAGGACACGATCTACTAGGTGCTAGGATATGATCTACTAGAGCATAGGATGGATTATATGTATACAAGGGATACCGAATTTTGATACGTATGATCTTAAGGATGTTGGACTTGAGGACTTTAGGGATTTGATACAGTATTGCAGTCTAGACTAGGACCGCTTTCAGGGGCGGAACCAGACTTTTAAGGGTGGGGGGACAAAATTTTATAAAGTAAAAATTTATGGGTAAAATTTTAATTTTTGGGAGACATTTCTTAAAAAATCCTAAATTTTAGGGGTAAATTTAAAAATTTTAAGAAATTTTGGGGTAAAATTTTAATTTTGGGGAGACATTTCTTAAAAAATCATAAATTTTAAAGGCAAATTTTAAAATTTTTAGAAATTTTGGGGGGACGAGCCACAACACAATTCCGCCTCTGACCGCTTTGATGGTGCAACCTTGGAGATTAGGATTGATCTGCACTAAGATAGTTGCATAAGGTCTTAAGCTTAGATCTGCATTAGGTCTTTGGCTAGGATAGTTGTAGTTTTGGGCGCTTAATACGGATAGGTTTGCAATTAGGTTTGACATTTGAGCGAGGTTTAGCGTAGCGCTTCGAAGTAAGGGTTGATGATCGTTGTGACTGCAGAGATGTCACCATGACACGATGTCATTGGGAGCAACGATGGTAGGAGACCATCCCAACCCGATGAAAGGACGAGGAACGTTCTGAACGCTACCCAAGCATTGGAAGCTGTGGCAAGTCGTCTTGTGAAAGCTTTGGTCAATGTACGAGGAGTCCCTACTCCAAGTGAAAGCAAAGGTTGCTCTTTCAAGGAGTTCTATGAGCATCATTTCCCTATGTTTAAGGGGAACCTAAATTCTGGAGAAGCGAGGGAGTGGCTTACAAGCTTGGAGGAGCTGCTACAAGTTATGGACTGCACTGAAGAGCAAAGAGTCAAGTACGCAGCCTACAAGTTCTCTGGAGAAGCAAAGCGATGGTGGTACGCTAAAAGGAACTCGCTGGTGATGGAATTAGGAAGCGAGGAGGCTATTACATGGACTCGATTCAAGGAAGAGTTTTATCGGGAATATTCGTGGAGCTTAAGGAGGAGTACACCCCAAGAGTTGCATTCCAAGAAGGAAAAGAGTCGTTGGTGGCATAGGTATGACAGACTGCATTTTGGGAAATGCAGATCAAGGGAGAATTTGTGCTACGGATGTGGCAAGGTGGGACACTTCATTCGGAACTACAACCAAGCGAAAGAGAATGGTACTGGTCCACCTGGAACGAAATGATGGCAAGACAAGGGTTAAGCGTAACCACTAAAGTTGTTTAAGGCATGTGGGTTCACCTTATTTTGTAGTTAAGGGCTGGGTTACTGGATGTTTGCTCATACATCAGTCAGTTGTATTTTGTTTGTATTTGCACTTGATTTGGGGTGTTGGACCTAAAAGTGTAACATTAACTAATAGTTTTGTTAATGCATGATGCTTGTTACCCTTTGTTAATGTGTTGATGATAAGATTTTTGGTTTTGTACATTGCCCATTAAAAGTATGTTAAGGCATGATATTTTTGGACTTGGATTCTGACATAGGGCAATTAGTGAATCTTGTACCCATTGATCTTGTATTGGATTACATGATTTTGGGTTACTTAAGAGCTGAGAATGGACTAAGGAGATCTTGTATTGAATCTTTCTGTACTTAAATGGACTAAGGAGTTCTTGGGTACAGTTGTCTGTAGAGACAAGGAAGTGACTAGAGCTGATCTAAGGGTTATGATCAGGCTAGTGTAGTCATTGATGCCTTGGGTAGAAAAGCGACGGTGAAGCTTACCGCTCTTGGAATTTCCCAACCCTAGTTAGTTATGGAATTCGCTAGGATGGGAATAGAAGTGATAGATGAAGGTGTGTCGGCACGATTGTCTAATTGGGTGGTTGGATTAAGATTGCTTGCTTGAATTAAGGTCACTCGGTTGAAGGACCCTAAGTGCACCAAGATCAGGAAATTGATAAGGCATAAGGGTTTTGCCTTAAGGATGTTAGGTTGCTCACCCATGAGTGTGTGTCGGAAGGTGAAGGACTAAGACAGGAGATCTTGAGCAAGACTCATCATTCTCCATATACTGTTCATCCTAGAGGTATCAAGATGTACAAGGACAATGAGAGGTTAGGATTGGAGTTTAGTACCTACCTTTCATCAAGTTCGTTATAGGCGACTTTTGGATGCCACCTTACGAAGCACTTTATGGACATAAGTGTCAGTCGCCCTTCTATCGGGACAATGTTGGAAGGAGACAACATTGGAAGGAAACAATGTTGGAAGGAGACAACGTTGGGGCCTAAAATGATTCAAATGCTTATCACCGGACCAAGGGTGAGTGCATCCTAGAGTCGGCAGAAGAGTTACGCCGATAACTAAGTATGACCTTCGAAACACGAAGTAGGAGATCGTGTGTTCCTTAAGATGTCATCAATGAGGGAAGTGATGCGATTTGAGGAGGAAGGGGAGACTGGCATACAAGGTTGCCTTACCCCCAGACTTGATAACTCTTTTCTCAAGATTATACTTGGACAATATACCTATCCCTGTTTTGGTTGAAGGGATAGTCGTGTATAAAAGAGTTTGTTTTCCTCTATAGGGTTATGGCTTGGATGCCCATCGGCCAGGACTGTATGTGGAATTACTCGACTTGGGTGTTGTGATTGTTAAGGATTGGTATAGTGTAGGAAACACTGAGCATGATGTTGTTACATTGAGGTTCAAGGATTTTATTTGTATGGTTAATTTCTTTTGGGCTGTGTGGCTATCTGTTATGGTTTTGGGTAACCGTTACATTTGGATTCTCTAAGAGTAGTCGATTAAGGTAAAATTGCTTCCGGCTAGGAAGTATGGAATCATGTCAAAGATACCCACGGACTTGACTTGTGTTGGTGTATTTAGGAGTCGTTGGTTTGGTGATGATTGATATAGTGTGGGTAACATCGACTACGATACCCTTGGTAACTTACGAATGGATTTGTGATAGCTTGTAAGGATGCCGACGTGGATCGCTATATATTGGACGAAGGAGGTTAGTGCTTTAAAGACAGACGGGATAAGATTTTTCCAAGGACGGGGCTAAGCAAGAACCTTGTAAAACTACAGACGTTAAAGTGATGTTATTGTCTCTTCTTATGTTTTGGGGCTACGAAATTTCGAGGACGAAATTTTTATAAGGAGGGGAGAATGTAGTGACCGAAATATTTAACTAAGCATAAGTGGCATAGTTAAAGGGTTAATTTGGACTTTGGGTCACTAGGATCAGTCATAATGGCATTTTGAGAATTTGTCTTCTAGTTTGTCTTTTAATGAGGACATACGCTACTTTCTGGCAGACGTACGCCCTTGTCTTTTAGGGCGGAAGTATGCTAGGGTTGGCGGACGTACTCGCTTGTCTTTTTCCGCGAACGTATGCTACTTTCTGGCAGATATACTCCCTTGTCTTTTAGGGCAGAAGTACATTAGGTTGGCGGACGTACGCTCTTGTCTTTTTCCGCTAACGTACGTTGCTTTCTGGAAGACGTACGCTGGGGGACCACCTGATATATGCTGACATATAGTATGCCGTACTCTGTGAATAGTACACGGGCGTAAGCCCAAAAGTATCGAACGTACGCCCAAAAGTACCGGACATACACTACTTTTTGGAATACCCTCTAGGTAATACCTAGACGTACGAGATAGCCTTTGGACCGCTGTATAATAGTCCGGACGTACGCCCTTAGGACCTGACGTCCGCTGCTTTCTGGCCCTATAAATATCCCCTCACCCCCTCGCCCATTTCACACCAAATCCGCCCCTCAACCCCCTTTTTCGCCCCTAGGCTGCCAGTAGGCCGTTTCCTAAGTGTTTGTGAGGTTTCGTGAGTGTTTCGGTGCTGCCAAAGGAGGAACTCTTGAGGTTGTGCTTCAAAGAGGTAACGCTCGGTTTCCTTAGCTTTTAATACGCCGTTATGCTGCTCGATTATAGTTCTACGTTGCTAGTTGTAGTTGTTAGCTTAGTTATGCTTTAATCTTGCTTAGGCTAGCGTTTTGTTAAGCTTAGCGTTGTTACCTTGCATGGAGGTTTCGATCTGTGTTAGGAGGCCCTAGGAAGCCTTTGTTGGCCTTAGGAGTCGGAGAATAGGCGGACAGTGGAGAGAAAATGAGGTTCTCCTTGAAAGACGTCGGAGCGGACTTACGGTCTCGTGACCAAACGTACAGCCCGTCGTGACTCAGCGGACGTACGGCCTCAAGCCGGACGTACGGCCAAAGTGTGATAAGGAAACCCTATCTTTACCAGCCGTCTCATAGCTCCTGTTTCCTTGTTATAGAGCTGTGCTTTAATAGAAATAGAACTGATGATAAGTCTTTTCTCAGTATTCGAGATTATGGAGCCTCAAGGGAATTATATAGATGAGCTTTACGGCCCGGGTGAGTATAAACTCACATGGATGCTTTGTTGTTACTTTTCCTACATTGCACGTATTTTATGTATATCAAACATGTATATTTTGCAACTCTCATGAAATATACTTTGGAACTACTGGGAACTCTCTTTTGTGAAAACATGTATCTGTTAACAAGATAATAACGAGACTTGTAAAACTGTGCATGTAAAAGACTAATAAGACTAATTACATCATATGACATGGTACACCGGTATGTGCGGTATAATGGCCATGGGCTTACTATACGAGTTAGCTTTATGGTCAATGTGTGCGTGTGTGGGGGCTTTGGATCCAATGACTCATGGCCAATGATGCAGCCATTCCCAATGGATGGTCACTATAAGACGGACGTCATTAGCGGTGTGGACCACCCGAGGTTGAACTCAGTCGTGTCGCTAGTGTTACGTATGGTATGTTTCGTGCAATGGCTGGGGCACTGGCATTATACTATAGGTCCCTCGGGACAGCATCAACCCTACTGAGAATGGGTAATATCTCGGGTAAACCATATTGTTGAACTATTACTGTTACTCATGATTATAAGCATATATTATATATATATCACCTGCATAATAACTGTCATCTCATAATGTTGCATGTGTTTTATAAATAAAAGAATTCACAAATTAATGGCGGGTACGTCATGTTGATTTCTACTCACTAAGTCGTCGGACTTACCCTTGTATTATTTCTCTTTTTTCTCCATATGTACGATTATGCTGTTATAGATAGTAGATACCGTTAAGCATCCGGTTCTTGTGGAGGATTCGATCCGGGAGATACTTGAGGACTTATTGCAAGCTTAAGCGGGTACTCATGGTAACTAGTACTTTTGAGTTATGCTGTAGACTTAGGGTTTGATGCATGCTTGCATATTAAGGATTAGCATAGATCCCTTGTACTAATTTTATGTTATAGTATGATTTTCCCTGCTTTAATGATCTTTGGTTGGACGCTCTGGTTATACTAATTAATGTTTATAGTACTTTATTACTTCTGCTGCTTATTATCCTCTGTTTATGAGGAGTAGAGGTCCGGGAGGTCTTGTTCGGAGTGGAACAAGACTGGGATACGAACCGTTGAATTAATTACCAGTTAATTAATTCTCGGGGCGTTACAGTGAGCGGGTACAAGACCGAGAGCCAAGGAGGGATCGAGGGAAGAACGACTCGGGGACGGGTCAGTGGAGGCGCTAGACGCGTGGACAGCGACTCAGTGTCCAAAGTCCTGTATCAGTGTGGGAAAGATGGCTACGGGAAGAAGAAGATGAGGGAGAGAGAAAGTTTGTTTAATAAATTAAAAAGTAAAATAAAAAAATAATATTTTAATGATATAGGGAATAATTAAGGGAAGCTATTGTAGTATATTTTAACATAGGGAAGCAAAAAGTAGTTTGAATCCTTAAATATAGGGAATATGATGAGAAAGCTGCTGGAAATACTCTTAATGCAATACACTTCTTTCTTTCAAGTCTTGATCTTGTTTCAACACACTCTAAAACTAATAAAAAAATATTAAATTAAAGTGGATTAATATATAAAGATTTTGCTATTTAATTTTTAATTGAGAGGCTCACTATGCAGGAGCGGATTTACTTGAGAGAATGCAGGGGCTGGCGCCCCTACTTAAAAATTTTTTTAAAAAAAATTTCATATGTTTTTATTTCAAAATTTTTCCCATCCCATAGCTCAGCCCCCCCATTTTATAGCCCAACCCTCCAAAAATTAGCACAGCCCATAGCCCGGCCCAAAAAAAAAATTTTGGTCAGAATTTTTTTCTCTTCCCCATCATTGTCGTATCCCACTTTTTTGTTGTTGTTGTTGTTGTGATTAACCGCATCCCCCTTTTGGGCCTTTTCATTTCTCTCTAGTCTCTTCCCCCAAAGGGCCAAACCAAAATTCCTAAAATTTCACCCTCTCCTCTTCCTCCCTCGCTCACTTTCTCTTTTACTTCGAGCCCCGGCGACGACGAAGAACCACCACTCAGTCTCATCCTCTGGCTCTGGGAGTGGAAGATTGGAGATAAAGTGTGAAGAAGCTGAGGCTTGTGAGTTGTGAGTCTTTTTCTTTCCTTGCTTGCTTGCTTGGTTTTTTCCTTTTTGTCCTTTTTGCTTTCCGAGAAGGGAAAAATGAGTGAGAGAACCTGCATTAAGCATTAAACTGCTAAAGAGAAGAGAATAGATATTCTTTGTGGTAGTACATATTGTTTTCAAGTTTTTATTTTTATTTTTATTACCTTTTACTTAATAGGCTACTGATAAAAATTATATATCCATAAAAATATGTGCTAAGTTACTACATGACCATTTTAGAGCATGTTCCTATTTCCTTTTTCTTGTTCTACTAGCTTTGTATCCGTTTGGCAATTAATGTGTATTATTTAAATTTAGGGTTTAATTTGGGGATTTTCATTGTAGACTTGTAGTTTAAATTGAGTTGAAGAATTCTGATTTGGGATTTAAATTTAGGGTTTAATTTTGGAGCATGTTCCTATTTCCTTTTTCTTGTTCTACTAGCTTTGTATCCGTTTGGCAATTGATGTGTATTATTTAAATTTAGGGTTTAATTTGGGGATTTCCATTGTAGACTTGTAGTTTAAATTGAGTTGAAGAATTTTGATTTGGGATTTAAATTTAGGGTTTAATTTTGGGATTTCCATGCTAAATAATAATATATTGATTATAATCAAATAATTTATCAATTAATTATAATCAATTATATTTGTTGGCTTTGTTGTAGACTGTCAGACTTGATATATATATATTAATAAATATATTTTTTGTGATATACATATCATGTTATAATTTATATTTTTAATTGTATTTACAATATTACAATAAAAATATAATATATAAAGTAAACAAAAAAAATTATCTTTTATTTTATTATTTTCTTCACGCCCCTACATTGATGAAATCCTGGATCCGCCACTGTCACTATGAATGCTCTTATATATCATCCTAGTTGTATAATAGTCAAATAAAAATTTACTAAAAAACATCGCTCTTCAAAAATAAAAATTAGAAAGTTAGAATATAAAACCCTTTTTTATAGGATGCATGTTGTCATCTTTGCAGTAATGGGACTGTCCCACTTTGGTTAATACTACAATTAAAGAGGTGGTCCCGGGTACAGTAAGTTATTAATAATTAAAAATTTAAAATGATAAAAAAAAAATTAATATGGTAGAATTATCTTATCAACAATATGATTTTCTTCATTTGGAAACATTTTCTTTTATTAGAAGAAGAAAAATTATATATTAAAAAAAAAAAGAAGAAGAATATTGAGAAGAAAATTCAAGGGGGGGACATAAAAGGAAGAAGCATAGTAAATGGATAATAGAAAAGACAGAGAATAATTAAAAATTTAAAATGATAAAAAAAAAAAAATTAATATGGTAGAATTATCTTATCAACAATATGATTTTCTTTAATTGGAAACATTTTCTTTAATTAGAAGAAGAAAAATTATATATTAAAAAAAAGAAGAAGAAGAAGAAGAAGAAGAAGAAAAATATTGAGAAGAAAATTCAAGGGGGGGACATAAAAGGAAGAAGCATAGTAAATGGATAATAGAAAAGACAGAGGTGTTAGGTGTATGGTACGGACAAGATTGGAGGTACACGTGATGTTCACGAGCGGGACATGGTGAGTGTCTGGCGCGTAGATAACAACATGGTTTATCGCTTCTCTTTGAACCACGTACCCTTGGTTTATTTGTTAGATTGTCACCTCTTCTTTCTCTTTTCTTCTTCCCATTGCTTTCCTTTTTTAGGGAGATGTTGCTTTCAATTTTGAGGTGTCAAAGTACTTGTAGTTTCTTCATGGATGAGATGACCTCACCACCTAAAACATCAAATCTCCTCCATGAATTATATTATTCAAAAGTATGAAACAGGATTTGGATTTTTAAAATTTGAAGAATTATTGTACTATATCTTAATTTTAGTTTGTCAAATAAAAATGATTGAAATTTTGTCCAATTGGCAATTATCACTTTTACCAGCCCAACATTTTTTTAACATATTGTTCAAGTGATATCTTAAAAAAATAAGGATTAAATACCTAATTTTCCCTAAGTATTTAACATTTTACGTGTTGTGTTCGTGTAGGATTCATGTATCACGGGTTAAATTGCTAGCCCTAGTTTCGGCCACCCCCAAGATGCCAAGGGTGTGGCCGAAACCACCCCCAATGGGTCTTGAGCCACCCCCCAAATGGCCAAGGGTGGTGGCCATCAATTTTTTTTTCTTTTTTTTTTAAAAAAAATAATTAAATGACACGTGGCGACATTTGAATGAAGCTGACGTGGCGTTTCGTTAAGTTTTGGACAAAATTTTCACAGAGGTGTCATTTTTTGTCTTTATCAAAACTACAAGTACCTCCTGTGATTCAAATAAAACCCTAAGTGGCAAAAATAAAGTGCTGAAACCCTAGGGCTAAGGGGCAAAAAATAAATTGTTGAAACCCTAGGGGAAATTAGGTATTTAACCCAAAAAAATAAATCATGTTGATGAAGTGCACAATAACATATTAATAAATATACCACATCCATAATCATTCTCCATATGACTCATTCCTGCGCTTTTCCCTTCACGATAGAGTTTGTGTGTCCCATGGGACATATGGTATAACTCTCGTGTTTTGGTGAAGTACAATAACTAGCCACTCCTTAGTTACTCAACCGGGTCAAAACCTCAGGAGGCAAGTAACTACTGATGTCGTAAGGGTAGTCTCACTTGTGGGTGGTTGTGCTGGTCACAATAGCCTTCGGATTACAAGCCTTAGTCACATTTACGTCTTAAGAATCCTAGCTTTAACACAAAACCCCTTAAAAGTTAGTTTTTTTTGTACATATTTACACTTTAGAAGAACATTGCCTTGTGAAATAGGTTGTGTGTGAGGTATAACACTGTTTTAGATCAAACCACAATTTATCTAGCCATATAATTTCATGTGGTACAAAATTCTCTGCCTTTCCCCATAAATGACCCATAATAAAGTTTGTTCCACACTTTTGACATGTTAAACAACTTATTAACAAAAGTAAACTAAAACTTTATGAAATAGAGACTAGAGTTTTGGATTTTACCCCTTGATGGTGTGGATTTGTAATGCCCCAAGAATTGTTCGTCTCCCAGCCCTATTCCACTCTGAACAAGACTCAAAGACCTCTACTCCTCGAAAACAGAGGATACTAAGCAGCGGAAGTAATAAAGTTCTATAATCATTAAATCGTATAATCAGAGCATCTAGCCAAAGACCATCAAAGCAGCGAAAATCATACTATAACATCAGTACAAGGGATCCATGCTAAACCTTAATATGCAAGCATGTATCAAGCCCTAAGTTTACAACATAATTCAAAAGTACTAGTTACCATGAGTACCCGCTTAAGCTTGCAATAAGTCCTCAAGCATCTCCTGAATAGAATCCTCCATAAGACCGGATGCTTCACGGTATCCACTATCTATACAACATAATCGTACATATGGAGAAAAAAGGAAAATAATACAATGGTAAGTCTGATGACGTAGTGAGTATAAATGCACATGACGTACCCGTCATTAATTGGTGAACTCAGTTGTTTATAAAGCACATGCAACATTATAAGATGACAGTTTATCATGCAGGTGATATATATATAATATATGCATATGATATAAAGAGTAACAGTCATAGTTCAACAGTATGGTCTACCCGATATATTATCCCTTCTCAGCAAGGTTAACGCTGTCCTGAGGAACCTGTAGTACAATGACTGTTCCCCAGCCATTGCACAGCATACCGTATGTAACACTAGCGGCACGACCGAGTCCAACCTTGAGTGGCCCACACCGCTAATGACATCCTATAGTGACCATCCATTGGGAATGGCTGTATCTTGGTCACGAAACCATTGGATCCAAAGCCCCCCACACACACATATTGACTACAAAGCTAACCCGTATAGTAAGCCTATGACCATTATACCGCACATACCGGTGTACCATGTCATACGATGCAATTAATCTTATAAGTCTTTTACATGCACAGTTTTACAAGTTTCATTATTATCTTATTAATCGACACACGTTTTTACAAAAGAAAGTCCCTAATAGTTTCAAAATGTATTTCATGAAAGTTACAAATTTGCATGTTTAATATATATAAAATAGATATGCAATGCAGGAAAAGTAACAACAAAGCATCCATATGAGTTTGTACTCACCTGGGCCGTAAAGCTCCTCCATGTAATTCCATTGAGGTTCCATAACTTCGAATACTGAGAAAAGACTTATCATCAGTTCTATTTCTACTAAAGCACAACTCTATAATAAGGAAACAGGAGTTATGGGACGGCTGGTGAAAATGGGGCTTCCCTATCACACTTTGGCCGTACGTCTGGGCTCGAGACCATACGTCTACTACGTCACGACGGGCCGTACGTCGGGTCACAAGACCGTACATCCGCTCTGACGTCTTTCAGGGAGAACCTAATTTTCTCCCCACTGTTCGCCTATTCTTCGATTCCTAAGGCCAACAAAGGCTTCCTAGGGCACAGATCAAAACCTCCAAACAAAGCAACAACGCTGAGCTAACGTAATGCTAGCCTAAGCAAGATTCAAAGCATAACTAGGGCTAAACTATGACTAACAACGATCGAGCAGCATAACGACGTATTAAAAAGCTAAGGAAACTGAGTGTTACCTCTTTGAAGCAAAACTGCAAGAGTTCCCTCCTCCAACAGCACCGAAACACTCACAAACGGCGAACAAGCAACCTGGGGCCGAAGAGAGGGGTTGAGGGGCAGAAATGGTGTGAAATGGGCGAGGGAGTAAGAGGGTATTTATAAAGCCAGAAAGCAGCGGACGTCCAGTCCTAAGGGCGTACGTTTGGTACTATTACACAGCAGTCCAAAGATTGTCTCTGATCGGTGCCAAATATTGTATATTCTTATGTTTGTTAAGCTCTTAGCTTTCTTAATTTCTAATGTTTTGGTTAGTTTTGGT
Organism: Carpinus fangiana; assembly: GCA_006937295.1. NCBI lineage: Eukaryota > Viridiplantae > Streptophyta > Magnoliopsida > Fagales > Betulaceae > Carpinus > Carpinus fangiana. The sequence continues at coordinate 15,380,591 of CM017328.1, read as the reverse complement.
GTTTTAGTATTTTGTAGGTTGCTATGTTACATTTGGGTGGGGCTAATGCCATTAAATCTGGGGCTTAAAACAATTCGGGAAGCTTTGGTGGCAAAATTGAGTCGAGCGATGATTTGCACCCGATGAGTCCCACCAAAACGGCCATATCTAAAGTTTTAGAACTCCGATTGAGGTGATCTTGGTGTCTTTGGAAAGCTAACTCAAAGATCTACAAAATTATATTTCACAAGATTTGGCCAATTCTGAAGTATGTGCGCTCGGGAGCACATCGAGTGCGATCAAGTGCAATTGTGCCCATCAGATGCAGAAATTCATGCACGAGTGAGATCGAGCGCACCTAGAGTGCGATCGAGCACACTTAGCTGACTTGACAGTGCTGAAACCCTAAAATTAACCTATAAATACCTCCCCTTTCTTTTGTAAACGGACCCAGACGCTTGGAGGTGCCTTTGGGAGCTAGGCATCCCTGTTTGGCAGTCTTGAGCTCCTCAAAACGTCAATCTTTGTATAGTTTAATTTAGTAATGCTTTTGCTTTCTTTTCATTTTCTCTTGTTTATTATTATGATTATAGGCTAATCTTCAACTAAGGTTGAAGATGAAGCCTCACCATTTATTTATCTTCATGTTTTTATACTTAGTTTAATGCTTAATCTGTCGTTTAATTTTATGTATATTCGTTTCAATTCAGTTTAGTGAAAAAGTTGTGTTGATTATTGTTTACAAATCATTAAACATCAACATTCGTTGCTTCTGGAGGTACATCGGATGATTCATCCTCGGACCCATATCTGTTGCGACTTTTTGAACAGTGTATACATCGATTAGTTCGACAAGATTTTGCAATAACAATAGGATATGCATATGTGCTTTATCGATAGATGAAAGTATGAACAAAGTGTTAGCGCTCAGAATATGCATAGTAGCATAGTCGTTTTGGAAGTATGAACTAGCATGATTATATGTTTATTAATTGTGGTGAGGTGGATTCTAGACCTTAGTGTTTTTATTTCTTTGTTTTTAAGCATTTTAAATTAGTTTTTATATTCTGCACACCAACTGTTTGATATTTGGAACTAGGTTAAGGTAATATTAGTTTAGGCATTTTAAATTGGTTCTTGACCTACCCGATTCTCTGTGGGTTCGACGCTCGCACTTGTACAACCACTTTATTGCAAAACGATTCGTGCTATTGCGAGTACTATTTTTGATACAATCAGTCTCATATATCCAGATATTACCCGGCGGTCAATCCAAAAAGTAGCATATGTCTAGTACTTTTGAGCGTACGTCTGTATACTATGCACAGAGTACGGTGTACTATCTGTCAGCGTATGTCAGGTGGTCCCCTTGCGTACGTCCACACTAAAGACAAGAGCGTACGTCCGCTTAACCTAGCATACGTCCGCACTAAAAGACAAGAGCGTACGTCCGATCCAAAAGTCCAATTCTCCAAAATGCCCTTTTGGCAAATTCTAGTGATCCAAAGTCCAAATTAACCTTCTAACTAAGCTACTTATGCCTAATTAAATATTTGGGTCACTACAGGATTACCCTCCCTTGGCCTCAAAGCACCACAAAAATGGTCATCTCTCTCCCTCTCTCACTCTCTCTATTGGGTGCTAGTCGAACAAAAAATGAGTTCTCTAGGCCTCTCTAGTGTTTCTAAAGTTATAAAAGAAGCCCCAATGTTTTCCAAGGTTTTGAATGTATTATATTCGCATGTAGATTTAACACCAATCGATTGATTGTTTGTACCGATATATTGGTGGTTGTGGATAATGTGTTGACGTGGCATTAATCGATCACCCTCAGTGTGCTTCTCAATTAGTCTAGTTTAAGTTTGATGTTTTGTGTATTTATTGATATTTTTGTATTAGGGTTGTATATGCAGATGCGATTATTGGCAATAACTGCGTTTGTATCTGCATTATGCAATTATCACTTTTAGGTAACTACATCTACGTCCACTTCATGTGATTACTAACCACTATCCAAGCGATTATTGCAATTATTGAATTTGGCTATTAATCGCTATCCACATATCAAGTAATGGGCCTTTTGGGCCCATTTTAGTCTTTTGGGCTTTCTTTTAGGTTTCTATTAAAACCTATTTTAAACGATTTTTTAAAATGTTTTAAGCTTGTTTTTAGTATTTTGGACTTGTTTTAGTGTTTTTTTAAGCCACAATGTTTTTTATGAAATTCATATTTTGATTCCACACGATTTCACAAGACCCCGTTCAGTTAAATGGGTTAGACCCCTTAACTTTGAAACTACATATTTAAATAAGTGGGTAACACAACATGGCCTATTTATAAATATGTCATGTTGGGTAGACCCGACACAACCTGACCCGTATCGCCCATTTAAAAAATGTGTTTTGTTGGGTTGACCCAAACACAACCCATTTGACTTGTTATTTGAAAACTAACTTGAGAGTAATATAACAGACTCCAAATACACCTAGAGATGGGGTGAATAAGTGTTTATCACAAAATATACGAAATTAAAAATATACAGCAATCAATCACCAAAATATATAAAGTAGTAAATCATGCAGACACATATTTTGTTAACAAAGAGGAAACCTTTTAGAAATTGTTCTAAAAGTAAAACCTATCCGGGGCATCCAAACCCAAGATTATCACTATCAGACAAATTATCAAGAGATTACATATACGGGGATACTTACAACCCTAAGTCCTTGGCTCTATAAGAATCAACAAGCCTACAGCTCGTTTTCCTAGCTCACAATCTTCTTCAAGTGATTTTCCTTTACCGGACCCTTCTAATAGGCTTCTTCTTCTTCAAAGTTGATTACACAAGTATAACTCTTAAACGAATACAAACACTCTAAGAGAGTAAAGCTTTCTAGCTCACATACATAAACACTTTCTTAGCACACAAGGATTATCACACAAGCATCTAAAGATGTTCTCTCAATTACGTGCTTCTGGTCTCCCAAAATCCCTGATCAAAACGAATGGCCCAAGTCCCATATTTATAGGCTCAAAAGAGATGCAATTTCTACCTTCATTTAATGCATCTTCTGACTAGTCGTCCGGACGGGTAGAGGGGGCCGTCTGAACGAACTCTTGTCAGTGCAATGGCCTGATGACTCGTGGACAGCATCTAGAAAATTTGGCAAGCATTTATTGCGCAGTGTTAACTTTCTAACAACAGGCCGTCTAGACGGGCTAGGTGGCCGTTCCGTGATTCCCAGGAGCTGTAGTGACCCAAATATTTAACTAAGCTTGAGTAACTTAGTTAGAGGATTAATTTGGACTTTAGGTCACTAGGACCAGCCAGAAGGACATTTTGGAGAAATTGGACTTCTGGACCAGACGTACACTAGGGTTGGCGAACGTACACTTTTGTCTGTAGTGTAGAAGTACGCTATTGTCTTTTAGTGCGGACGTACGCGGGAGAACCACCGGACGTACGCTGACAATAGTACGCCATACTCGTGTGAATAGTAACGAACATACACTCCAAAGTACTAGACGTACACTACTTTTTGGATTAACCACTGGATAATGCCTGGATGTACGAAGCAGCCTTTGGACCACTGGTGAATAGTACGTGGACGTACACCCCTAGGACTCGACGTACGTTGCTTTCCAGCCCTATAAATACCCATTACCCCCTCACCCATTTCACACTCAATCCGCCCTTAAACCCTCTAGAGACCCTGTGTGAGTGTTTTGTATGAGATTTGTGAGTTCGGAACTAGTGGAATGGAGGTTCTTGAAGTTTCGCTTCAAGGAAGTAATGCTCTTAAGCCTAGCTCGTTTTTACGTCGTTATACTGCTTAAGTGCTTTTCATAGTTAGCGTAGCTTGTTGGGCATATTTCTTCTTGCATGAAAATGTTATTTTGAGATAGGTAATCTTAGAAATCCTTTTGGTAGCTTTAGAAACCAGTTTGGGAGGGTAGGAGGATGGTTGAACCAAATGAGGGTTCTATTTGAAACCCTCTGAGCCGACGTACGGCCACTAGTGTTATGTACGATAGTCATGCAATATCCGGGGCACTGGTATTGTATTACAAGTCCCTCGGGACACCGTCAACCCTACTGTGAAGGGATAATATCTCGGGTAGACCATATGGTTGAACTATTACTGTTACTCATGAATTATATATATATCACATCTATGATAAATTGTCATCTCATAATGTTGCATGTACTTTATAAACAACTGAGTTCACCATCTACTGACGGGTATGTCATGTGCATTTCTACTCACTAAGTCGTCGAACTTACCCTTGTATTATTTCTCTTTTTTCTCCATATGTACAACTATGCTGTTATAAATAGTGGATACCGTGAAGCATCTGATTATATTGGAGGATTCGATTCGAGAGATGCTTGAGGACTTATTCCAAGCTTAAGCGGTTACTTATGGTAACTAATACTTTTGAGTTATGCTGTAAACTTAGGACTTGATGCATATTTGCATATTAAGATATAGCATAGATCCCTTGTAACGATGATATGTATAATGTAATTTCCGTTCCTTTGATGATCTTTAGCTATATGCTATAGTTGTAATGATTCAATGTTATAAAACTTAATTACTTTCCGCTACTTAGTATCCTCTGTTTTCGAGGAGTAGAGGTCCCTGAGTCTTGTTCGGAGTAGAATAAGGCTAGGAGACGAACCATGAATTTAATTACCAGTTAATTAATTCTTAGGGTGTTACAGGAGCATTTAATGTGTTGGGTAAATTTTCAACACTTCTTTGACCTTAGTCTGTTCGGATGGGAAAAATGCCTGTTCAGATAGCCTAACATTTATGGCACCGAACCCGTGTCTCCTAGAAGCATTTAATTTGTCGGGGGAATTTTCAACGTGGTTTGACCTTAGTCTGTTCAAACGGCCTAGCAATAAATGCTGCAAAAGCCGTGTCTGCCAAAGAGCATTAATTATGTCAGCGACTGTTTTGAACATTGCACCTTCCTCTGTCTGGATGGCCTACGTGCGGACTACGAGCGGCCTTCTCCGAAACTGCTCCTGAAGGTGCCAAATTTTAAGTGAGATGCAATTACAATGTTTTGATCACCGAAATTAGACAATTACATATTTGACAAAAATATCTAACATAACTCAAATAGATGAATAACCGCATCCCTTATAAATAAAAATTAAATCAAGTATTCACATCAAGTAACTTGAATGTTCATCATACATCATGCTAAGTGTTCAAGTTACACAAATTACATATCAATAAAAACTTACCTTACACTGTGTAGTTACATATCAAGTTACACAATAAAACAAATCACAATGTTCTTAGCCAAAGCGATATTTGGTATCGTCCATGAAAATAATAATGATTATGTATCCCACGATACAAAATCATTTCATAAATTTTTTTGGCATAATTGAAAAATGAGAAGAATAGTTATTTCTTAAAAAATATATTGCATTTAAAAAAAAAAAAAAAATCCATGAAAGAGGCAGGGGTGGTGTGGTGATCCTAAATTGATTTTTACCTTTTCTTTATAATAATAATAATATAAAGTGAAATAAATGGACTGCAGGTAGCCTTGAGCATTCAATAAGATATTTGAAGAGGTAGGAATCTCTTGCATAAGCAAAAAAAACAAAAAAGTGGCGGAATCGATATGAATTTTCATCTGAATGACTTGCTCCTCAAGCTTTTTCGCAGAGGCCTTAGCCGGACCCCTACCAAAAATTGACTACCAATTTTTGGCAAATACTGAAACTTGTACCACCAAGGCCTGGAAATGGACCCCTACACAAACCAAATTTCCACACATCTAATTGAGGTGAAATCAATGGATAGCAAGAATTGTTAGCAATTTTGAAGATATATATAAGACAATTTTTATAACGCCTATTTGTTTGAAACAAATTTACCTATTAAAACAGGTAGATCTCATAAGAACTCTCTTATATTTTCTAGCCGAATTATTAATTATTTTATTAGATAGAATTCAATTCGAAAATCACACCTTTTCATCGTTGAAGGTGATTTCCAAGTTCTTATAATGGGCTCTTCATCATCATTCCCATATTAGGACTTCAAATTTTCTTTTCTAATTTTAGATATCATCGACTCTATTCTAGCTTCTTTTTTTTCTGGGTTATAAAAGTTAATAAAAATTAGACTTTCTACGCTCACTATGCAACAAAATAGATGTTACATTAATCCCATCCTCATATCTTTTCCTCCTCCTTTCTCCTCAATCAAAATTTCAAGTAAAAAAGACCAACCATTTCTATAGTATGGTTGGATTTTTTTATTTTTTATTTTTCTATTTAACTAAAAAATAATAATAATAACAAATTTGAAAATTGTCCCAATCAAGGCTAGCATTTCAAAATCCATGCGTCAGGTAGCAATTATTCATGGAAGTCAATAATTTGACTGGCTTCTCTTCAAATGCCAAGATAAGAAAATGCCAACTGTCTCCAAATAGCAAACGCTGCATCACTGCAAAAGCTTTTACCTGGAAAGCTCCTGCTCTCGCCAGGTTTATGAAGGAAAAGGTTTGACCAGAACAATCATGGACCACACTTACACCTTTCACATGAGGAAAAAAAAATATATATATATATATATATATTAGCTCTCATTATAATTTTAAGTTAGCATTTCAGTTTCCAATTTTGATAATTAATTTTTTTTTCCAAATTAGTCTCTCTATTAACCTATCATCCAATTAATTATTAGTATGTCACATCAAGCCAATTAATCAATCAATCACCAACGTAATAGAGTTCATTATACCAAAGGTGGACGATCTAATGAACTGGGCAAGGTGAATGTGGTATTTTTGGTAGAAATGAGTTTTAAACCGAAATGAATAAATAAAGAATATATATATATTTGAATAATATATATATTTGAATAATATATATATATAAGTCAACTGAACTAGAAAAACTAATAGATTTAGATAAGCCATTAAAAATCCTCTAAGCTTTAGCAAGCCCTTTTAACTTCCTAGAGGTGATTAGAATTCCTACAACTTTTTCTCATACGAATAATTATAAATACCCCAACTCTTATTTTACTGGGCTAATGTAGCAAGACTCATCCCGTCATCCGTCCTAAATTGTTTATTTTAAAATTAAAAATTGTTCTAAGAGCTCATGAACATTTAACACCTTCCATTATTTATCCAGTTAAAAGTTCAAAAGCCAGTACTCAGTAAGTACGTTATGAAGGCTTTGAGTATACAGCTAGACTCATTATCGGCTCGTGGATAAACATGCACGCAAGCGGAAACATGAAAAGGACGTAGCTCTAAATTCCCTCCAAACTTGAAGAGAAATGACAACCTAACCACTTCGTGTACGGTTGCTTCTATTATTTATAGGGTAAATTTATTATATGCATTTATGAATTCGGTAGGATCAGGGCTGCAAATCAATGATTCTCTGTTCACATACTTTTGGTCTTAAAAACAGGGCTTTCTTTTGTGTGAACATATATATATATATATAAAATAAAAAAAACGGGGCTTAAGAAGGATGGATTGTGCCCAGAACAAGATAAGTGCTCCTTTTATTGCAGCCATTCACAATGACTCGATGAGATAGCACGTGATGAATATGCTCTCAAAACAACCTCTGCCACATGTGAACTTTATCAGTCTGCCTGTCCAAACAAACTCTGAAAATGATGTAATAGAAAAGATCTCAAAAGAGATTATTAACATTTCACATTCCTACCGTAAATATAATGGAAAAACTGTACTTACTACTTGCAGTCATATCCTTAAATTCTAAGAAGTGTTAATTTAAGTTTATTATCGTAAATATAATGCAATTATACCCTTAAACTTTAAAAAGTGTCAATTTAGGGTTATTATTTTAAAAAAGTTTACAATGTCAACCCTTATATCTAAATTTAGTGTTAAATCCTAATGATCGATAAGTAAAATCCCCATAATACCTCGAAGATGTTTATAAAATTACAAAAATACCTTACATTTAGACGGAGTTATTTTGGGGATTTCACTTTCTCTTATAGGATGAACGTTGAATTTGAATATGAGAGTTGATATTGCAAACTTCTGAAAAATGATAACCCTAAATAATAATTTTTAAAGTTTAAAGGTATGATTGAAAAAATGATGAAAGATCATGAATGGTAAGTAAAATTTTCCCAAATATAATTGATAAAAGATTACAACGCCTTCTTTTATTTTTCTTTTCATACAAATAATGTGCAGAAAAATAATAAAAGTATGCATGACAGATATTGTATGTGCAAACGTATCTAATGTGTGTGCATTTGTGCAACAAACTATAATCTTGAGGTCATTTATGCATGTTCTTTCTGCTGTGCAGCCACTTCTGATCAAATTCTTCTCAAATAAAAGTTGGTTAAATTACTCTCTTGGTCCTTACGTTTATAAGAATTCTAACTTCATCCTTGATTTTCAGCAATATATTCCTTCCATCCAATACCATCATAGAAATTGCTAATATGGCAAACGTAAAGACAAGCGATATCAACAATTTTTGTAACTGATGGACAAGACTATAATTCAAAAAAAAAAAAAAAAAAGAAGAGAGAATTAAGAATAAATCAAAACTTCTCAAAACCTTGGGACCAAACTGGAACATGTCATATATTAAGAACCAAAAGAAATTGCCGAAAAGAGCGTATTAAAAAGAAAAAATCTTCTATGAAAAATTTGTTCAGCTTACCAATGATCATCATCAATCATGGCTGTTCAAAGTAGGCTGTCCTTAAATCATCAATGTCCTTGAGCAATTTCTCATTTTCCTCATTCCCAGTCAATATCTCGACTTGTAAAGCTGCATTAGCAACGTGTGATGACGTATCACAGAATCAATGACAGTGTGCTAGCAACATTAGCGGAGAGTGTAAAAGTTTATTTCATTTGTTGCTACTCATTATCTAAGTATTTCTTTGCAAAATATTAGAAAGAAATTTCTAGCAACATTTATATCCATTCATCTCATTACAGTACCCCAAGGAGGAAAAAATGAAGAAGCGTGAGTGACATCTTATGACACATGCATTTCAAAGGTTAAGAGTTGGGGTCTAGGAAGGACAAATTAATTAACCATATAATCCACAGCGTTTTGAAGACCTCCAAATTGAACTTTACACATCTTCTCATAGGAAACACCAATGGTCTTCACTAGCTAAGTACATAGGATAGATACTATATCCATAAAATCTCCCACAGTTTCTTGCTCACCATCCTAAATGTATCATTCTTGCCTACAGTCATAATTAATCATTCCAAGCCTTTGCCACATTCACTACATGTTACCATATATATTGTGTCAATTAAAAAAATATTTTCCCTCAGAAGCGAGACATATTGAACCATCAGCAGTTTAGGTGTTAATAAAATATCAGAAACGCTTTCTTTCTGCCTGATAACTCCACAAAAACATACAAACTAAGCCTTCCCCACAAAGGAGAAGTTGGATGCAGATGCCAAATGTTTTGATGTATATACTGGATTATTCTGAACTACCATTTCCACACGATTGGCAATCTTTGAGGAAGTTGCATTCCAGTGGTTTATGTCTTTCTGTAGCTTAATTTTGAAATTAAAAAACCTAAGGAACTATTTAGCTTTAATGAATTATCTCACCAATCAACAGTATGTACCCAAGCAAAAGAGACAAAAAAGCTGTCAAAGAGTAGTACAGTTCTAGATAGTCATTACAACCGCCTAACATTTTTTGTTTGAAAAGTCCAAGAAAAAGAAATCAATCTTTTATACATCAAAGGAGCTACAGGGCTTGTGATTTGATTTCATCCCTGCTTTATATAAATGAGATAAAAAGAATAAGCTGAAGCACTTGAAGCATATTCTTACCCTTAATCTTTTTACCCAAATCTAAAAATCGGTCAAACACAAATTAACTTATTAATAAATCATTGAATGAATCAACCGTGAAACCACAGATGTAAAATGCTATTAGAAAAACTATACTTGTTTAATTATAAAAGAAGCAATTGCTTGATAAATATACAAAGAAGCAATACACATACAAATAGATATTCAATAATTATGGCAAAGGAAATAAGAAGTGTACAGTAATTAGTGTTTGACCGAAAGAAATAACTTTATGTCCATATGCTTTTAAATGATAAGAATGTAGTAAGGCAATAACAATTAATATTACCAGCGTTAGAATTATGAAGATCTTCAAGAATTTCTTCCACAAATGCCGACATTGAATTTTTCAAAGCATTATTGTTCTTATCCAAGAGATGGATTTCATTTTCAAGTAACTCTTTCTCTGACAACAACGTCACCAATTCATTATTTTTTCCTTTGTCAATGTCCCTCTGGAATTCTAGGCAGAGTGTGGTAAATCCTTCCCTGTACCAAAACAGTTCATTCAGTCATCAGTGTCTTAGCTACATACCAGTTAAAATCAAACTTAGAGATTGAAGCTTCTAGTTTGCTGGTACTTCCACAGATTAGAATGAAACAAATATTATGAGAAGCTCCGACTGGAAGAAGATGATTCTGCAGTATAGGACAATGATATGACAACATACAACCACTACCTAATTTTGTGAAATTTTTTCATTAGCTCTTATTTTAGTTTTAATGTCTTTGGGATTTTAGTTGTGCGATCTATTGGTTATTTAGTTTAAAAGCTTAATAATCAAAATCATTATAACCTGAGACTTATTACAGTCGAAGTCATTTTAGGAGTTTAATTTTTATTAGGGTTAAAGGCGGAACTGTTTTACGGGATTAGGGCTTCTTCATGTTTTATGGGGGTCTTAACTTCTCTTTTTTTTTTCAGCGTTCTCTTTTATATACTTCCAGTGTACAAGGGTCACACCCGTTTGTGCTTTTGATATGCAACATTATTTATAAAAAATAAAAAATAAAAAGTTTTTTTAGGGTTAGGTTTCCAAGTCTTACCAAGATTCTAAGCTTTACTAGGAAATTGGGTATTTCTTTTATATACTTCCTGTGTACTTAAAGGTGCCTTATGCTTTTATTGATATTAATCAATTACTTATAAAAAAAGAATAATGTACGCTCACTACTATTTATAATATCAATTCTAAATCCTGAGAGGATTGTGAACTCAAATGTGAAGTGAAGGTCACTTTGATGCATTTAAAAGTAAAACCTTTATTGCAGTCAAATTCACAGTGCGCTGGGTGATCGTGTGTAGGGTTTAGGAACACTATTCTCAAGGAATCCAAATCCTTTAATTAAGTCAAAGAGATAAAAAATTCCCCTATGAGATAGATTTAATACAATTAATTATTCTCAGTCTCTGGTCAAAGCATTTTTAGTAAGAGTTACTAAAATAATTACGTGCATGGTGAAATGAGATTTTACAAGTACATAAATAATTAAGTGATTAAATTGAGTACTCAAAAATAAGATGTAGTAAAATAAAGTGACCGTCAATTATGACTTTAATTCAACTACAAAATATTTCATTGAAAGATTACATGTTAAAATAAGTATAATTTATGAGATTAATTGATCAAATCAAAAATATAAAATAAAGTGCAATTACAATTGTTAAGTGGAATCAATTGTAATTAATAGTAACTCATGATAAGTCATGAGATGACAAGTGTCATAAGCCTATTGGAGTTAGTTTCCCCTTAGGTTTCTCTTCAAGCTAATATAATTTGACCAGTGATAGGCTTTTATTTATTTATTTAAGCTATGTTTTATTTTAAAACATGGACTAGTGTGACACACTGGCATAGTGACGTGTAAGTGGGAATAAGTTAATCCTAGCATGGGGGGCCAATTTTTTTGGGGAACTTAGGCTAGGGATAAAACCCTAGCCCTAGCTGTGTTTCTCCAAGAGGAGAGGCTAGGGATAGAGCCATCCACTATGGTGGTGTTTGGAGATTAGTTTTATGCCTCCTCTCCAAGCACTCAAGAGCCTATAAATAGAGGAGCTTGTAGGCATTGGATGCACACACAACATTGTATAATACCGAATACTCTTGAGAACCAATCAGCCAACTCTATTGGTCATGTTCAGTCATTGAAGAGAAGATCTCAAGGCTCTAGAAATCCCAGAGGCAGCCATGTACGAGAAGCAAGAAGCAAAAAGATTTTTCCCAATAGACAATGAGTCGCCCATTTTTCCAAGTAAAAGTGATTCTCTTGCCTTTAATTTTTTAAAGCATGATCTTTCCATATTATCTTGAAGTTGATCAATGGGATTATTCCGCTATGCATATGATGTACAAAATCCCAACACACCCATGGCCATGCAAAAAGGAACTATATTATCACCTGACACCATATAGAGAAAGTTTGTTTCAGCTTTAACAGGAATTCTTTCATCAAAAACGAGAGAGAGAGAGAGAGAGATTAAAAATTGAGGCTGCCCCATATAGCATTTAAAAATCTCAAACATGTAAAATCAGCCTACAGATATTCTACACTACACTTACAAAGACTTCTTTCAATACCGCTTGTCATTTATTCTTTTCAGCATCTGATCCCGCGTCATTCTTAGACAACATAACTCGTGCTCCAAGAAATTCAGTGAGGTCCTTGAATTATCTTTAGTAAAGAAAAAAACATTATTAGAAGCCCAAGACAAAGACTATTCTCCATCAAAGATGTGCAGAAAAGGAACAATATGCAAAAGATCCTTGATTGTAAAACGCATAAGTGAGAACAACTGACGCCTTAAATGTCAAACAAAATGAACACCAAACACATAGACATGTATGTCTATTGAAGACATACATGGATAAGGAAACCTTGAAAACCGATTCTCATGGGATAACTCAAGCTAATGTTGGTAAGTCTCTGGGGCCATCTAAATTGTAGATGATAATATAATTTGTATTTCAAATGTTTATACAGTGTTGTAATCTTATTACCTTGTAATTTTCCTATAAATGAAACATAGTACACTCTCATAAGGTAGAGAGAATTTTACATTCATTTTTATGTCTTGTTTATTTTCTTTCATGGTATGAGAGCATGTAGACCAAAGTCACCATGTCCTGATGGCTTTCACCACTTCCAGCAATGATTCAACCAATTTAAACGCCAACCCAAACACCTCTTCTCCCTCTACATCGCACCATTAACCAACCTTCATCATCTGGTCACAATGTAGCACAACAATTATCTGTTTTGGAAGGCCCAATTGGTGCCTTACCTTCAAGGACAACAATCTTTGGTCATGTTGATGGTTCCACCCCACCGCCGCCACAAACTATAGCAAATCTGAACAGTGCCGACCGTGAATCATCGACAATTGCCAATCCCAAGTTCATGCCGTGGCTTGTCCAAGATCAAAATAGTTTTGAGTGCTATCATATCCTCCTCTCCAAAACTGTTTTATCTCAAGTAATCGGTTGCTCCACTTCCCGTGAAATATGGGGTGCACTGGAAAAGATGTACTGCTCTGAATCAAGGGCAAGGGTGATGCATATTCATCACCGGTTAGGAACGACAAAGAAAGGCAGCACCTCTGTCGCAATATATTTTCACAAAATCAAGTCTTTGGCAAATAGCCTCACTGCTGAAGAACTTTAAAGTTGTCATTTTTACTCGCATGACTCAGATTAGATTACGATCTATTTGTCATCTCAATTGTCACTCAAGTTGATCCTCCAACCCTTGAAGAACTCTATGGGCATCTATTGACTCATGAGCAGCGCATAGAGCAAACCTCCAGGCAGCTTGATTTGTATGCCAATATTGCCACCCAACGACAATCTGGAAATGGAACAAACCGTGGTGACTAGAATTCATCACAAGGAGCAAATAGCTCAGGGGCATAGGAATAATAGAGGACGAAATAACCGATCTGCTTCAGCCTACAACACTACACCTCATTCAGTGTGTCAAGTTTATGGAAAGGTAGGACACACTGCCTTGATATGTTTCCACCAATTTGATCTAAGTTATTAGATTGATAACAACAGTGCACAGTCCAGCAAGCCACAAGCCTTTTATAGTGCTCCACACATCAGTCATCTGACCTCATCTGTTATCTAGAGTCAGGTGCAACAAATCACCTGACATCATACTAGAACAACCTCAACATTCAAACAAAATAATCCACTGGGCAGGATCAAATTTGTGTGTGCAACGACTTAGGTTTGAATACATCTCATATTGGTTCTTCTCGCATTTTACTCCATCGACTTTTTTGTTCTTGTTAAATCACCACTTGTCCCAAAAGCTTAAGCTCATAAAAATAGGTAAATTTAATCATTAAACCAATACTTTAACACTCTTCTTCACGTGTGGGCTCAAACTCCCTTTTAATAGGTAAGGCCCAACATGTGTAATATTTTATTGAAATACGGGGTGAATTGATAGAGTCAAAGTTTGAACTCATGACTTTTGGCTTTGATACCATGTAAAAAAATAGAGAATAAGAATGACGGAGCAAAAGAAAAGAGAATCAGAGAATGGTATTCTTATTCCTTGATATTTTCATACAACCTTACACAGGTTCAATAGAAGAGACCTACGAACTAATATGGAAAGAAATAATGACATATTACAATAAGATCAAATCAGAATAATAATTGGCATAAATCAATGAGGGCAAAATCATATTGATAGTTTCCATTTCCAACACTCCCCCTCAAGCTAAGTCATAGATGTCTCACATGCTTAGCTTGTATAAGGCAAAATGAAAAACATTGCTAGAAACCCACTTGTCAAGATATCCACAAGTTGTTCTCTTGTCTTCACATATGGTGTCCAAATGATATCTTCTTAATGACCCCCTTGATTTCTTGTAGGATGGAACACAAAATCTCCAACAAGTCTACCGACACCTTGAGCCTTTTTGTTTGGAGGGTTGAATTCTCAATATGAGAGGTCACATGACTCTCTATCCCCATTTTGTGAGTTTCCGACATCCCACTAAATAGCTCCAATACAAAAGAATTGGGCTCAAGCTCAAGGGAGATTAAAGGAACCCTTGAACCGATCATCAATACCACCAATGACAGAGAAACTAACAACAATGACAACTTGTAAATTACTCTAGTATGTTCTGCATGTTAGCATCCTAAGAGTTGTCAACTTCAAAGTCTTCTTCGTTTAGGTCAAAGAGTCCTTTGGACTTAATTTTTAGTTATGTTTGGAGGCCTCCCCTACTTTATCAAATAACGGATGCCATTTTTACGTGTCTTTTGTAGATGGCTTCAGTAGATTTACATGTATTTTTCCTATATGTGCTAAACCGGACGTCAACAATATTTTTCTGAAATTTCAGGCCCATATCCAAAGATTTCTTTCCACCAAACTTAAAGTAATTCAAAGTAATTGGGGCAGAGAGTTTTGTTCCCTAAGCCCAATTTTTACCGCCGGGTGAATTTTACACTACAATACGTGTCCCCACACCCACCAACAAGATGGGTATGTGGAATGTAAGCATAGATGTCAAAACGAGCTTGGCCCTTTAGCCCAAGCCTCGGTTCCACAAAAATATTGAGACAAGGCTTTTCAAACCGCTTGCTACCTTGTTAATAGACTACCCACTCCAATTTTTGGCAATAAATCACCATTTGAAGTCCTTTTAAGCAAAAGCCTAACTACAATTCTTTGAAAATATTTGGTTGTGCATGTTATCCCTACGTACAGCCCTATAACAACCTTAAAATGAATTTGGGGTCCAAAACTTGTGTCTGTATGGGCTATAGCATGACTCACCATGGTTACAAATGCCTTTCCCTAGGTACAGATCACCTCTATGTATCTCAACATGTGGTTTCCGATGAAACCCAATTTCCTCTCTCATATTGTATTGTCACCTACGGTCCCAGCCCATGTTCAACCATCCACTCATATATTGCCACCTATGTTACTTCAATCTTCACATTCACTTCCTAGGCCATCTACTTTTAATCGGCCCGCAAGTGTTGATGTGTCAAATGTAGGGACTCCTTTGTGTGCTGCTTGTCCAGAGAATACCCAACATCAGCAAGATTCAGCTGCTCCTTTATACTCACAGTCAGACTCGGTTCCAGCTGTATCTTCTACACCTCAGCCCACTCGCACTCATCCTATGACCCACACAATCTCAAAATCAAGTCTTCAAGCCAACTCAATTCACTGATGGCAGTATAAGATGGCCACTTCCTCATGCTTTGCCTGCTGCCACTTCACCAGGTGTTTCAGAACCAACATCATGCACTGCTACCTTCCATGTTGTCAAATGAAAGAAAACCATGCGAACTGAATTTGATGCCTGATTAATAATCAGACCCGGGCACTCATTCCTCCTCATGCTCATATTAATATAGTGGCTGCATGTAGATGTTTAATATCAAGAGGAAAGCGGGTGGTTCTATACAGCGGTATTAAGCTTGTCTAATGGCCAAGGGATTCCATCAACAGAAAATAGTGTATTTTGACGAGACATTCAGGCCCATTGTTAAACCTACAGCGGTGCTAACTGTCCTATCTATTGCAGTCACGGCTGGTTGGCATCTTCGACAAATTGACATTCCACAAACTTTCCTTCATCTTTCGTGAGAAAGTTTACATGGAGCAAACCCTAGGATTTCAACATCCTAAGTTTCCTCAACGTGTATGCAAGCTTCGGAAGGTGTTATATGGTTTAAAACAAGCCCCTAGGGCTTGGTTCTCAAGACTAAGCACACAGCTACAAGAACTCAGCATTGTTGCATCCAAGTCAGATATCATCTATAGGTCTTCTTCGTTGGTTATTTTTGTTCTCATATATGTCAATGATATTATTATAACCAGGCCTAATAAGCTTCCTATTGATTCACCCATGGTGCTTTACAAATTGTTGTTAGGCCTTGGTCCTATTAATTTCTTTCTTGGCATTGAGGCTTTACTGGTATATGAAGGCCTTTTCCTTACTCACCGTTGGTACGTTACTGATTTGCTTAAAAGGAGCAATATGTCACTTGCAAAACCAGCCATCACACCCAGGGAAGCAGCTTCTCAACTTTTGGCCACTATTGGAGATGTGTTACCCAATCCAACATTACATAGAAGCTTTGTTGGTGGACTTCAATATGTGTCCTTCACTTGTCCAAATATCTCTTTTGTGGGGAACAAAGTTTACCAATTTATGCACTATCCTCTTGTTCCTCATTGGCAAGCTGTCAAGAGAATACTACAGTATCTTAAGGGAGTTATATCATGTGGCCTTCTTCTACGAAGGGTTTCTTTTCTTTTTTCTTTTTTTGATAATTAATGTGAATATTATTGAAAAAGCGTAGAGGGACTCAACCCTAATACATAGGATATATACAATAGAAACCCCTACGGAATATATAGAAAGCACATATTCAAGAACTCTTCTATAGTCGGGACAATAATACAGTGGTGAACCAACACCCACATGTGTAGCGTAGTGATCATATGCTTCCTCATCTCATCTACTGAACACTCATTATCCTCAAAAGTTCGGGCATTCCTCTCCCGCCAAATACACCAAATGACGCACAAAGGAACCGTCCGCCATATAACTTTAGAGAGATCCCTACTCCCCACCCAATTCCAGCAAGCAACCCTTCTTCTACGAAGGGTTTCTCTCTTCACCCGCAAGCATTTTCTAATGCCAACTGGGTGGGGTGTCTTAACAACCGTAGGTCTACAAGTGGATTTTGTATCTTTCTTGGTTATAATTTATTGTCATGGAGTTCTCGGAAACAATCCATTGTTTCTCATTCGAGCACAGGATCTAAGTATAGATTGGTAGCTAATTCTACTGCTGGTCTTATTTGGATACAATCTTTGTTGTATGAACTTGAATTTTCCCTTCCAACACCGCCCAGCTTATGGTTTGATAATCTTGAAGCTATATATCTCACTATGAATCCCACATTTCATGCTCATACCAAGCATATAGAAATAGAATATCTAGATTTTCATTTTATTCGTGATCATGTGGCGTCAAAGGCATTAATTGTTCGATTCATTTCCAACAAAGATTAGATTGCGGACACACTCACTAAGCCATTGCCTACCAATCTATTGTTGCTGCTTGTGACAATCTCAACGTTCATCTCATACCATTACAATTGAGGGGGCGTACTTAAGACATACATGATCACTTACATAAGAAAACCTTGAAGACCGATTCTCATGGGATAACTCAAGCTAATGTTTGATAAGTCTCCTAGGCCATCTAAACCATTGTAGTTACTTATCAAAAAACAAAAATTTAAACCATTGTAGTTGATAATATAATTTGTATTTCAAATGTTTATACGGTGTTATAATCTTCTTATCATGTAATTGTCCTATAAATGAAACATGGTACACTCTCATAAGGTAGAAAGGACTCCACATTCTTTTTCTGAATCTAATTTACTCTATTCAGTCCAAAAAATAAATCTAAGAATTCAAAAGGAATTGACCTTCATCAAGATTATCAACCCTCAAACACCCATATAACATGGCATAGTCAATAAAGCATCATCTTGACCTTCTTGCCACCGGTCAGTGTATCATTTTTTTTCTTTGTGATTGTCAACAAAGTTAACAAAGTGAACAAACAATATACAAACTCTATCCTTCTTCCAAGTAACCAAAATTATGTAATAACCTTGACTCAACGGTCATCTCAATTTGATATTTACATGCTCGGGCAGATCAAGAAAGGAAGCAAAGGAACATCTTCGACCAAAACCACATAATGAGGGGAGGGTCAATAATTATTATCAACCTTATTCGACATTTCCTAAATTCACCCCGCTCTTCTAATAAAAAATGTCAGCATATTCATCTTAATCTACACTACTCGCATGGCTTTTCAGGCGAATACATTCCTGAATTTTCTCCAAAATCAGATTTCCAATATCTTGCAAACAAAACGCATGCATCTCATTTCGTTCCTATTCCCTATGATTCTTGAATCCTCAATTAAGCATTGTACTGAAAACTACGAAAAATAAATAGAAAAGCGAACAAGGAATAATAAGAAGAATGAACATACTGGTGACGGTGGCCAATCCATTGATTTCAAACTGCGAAACGTAAAGCGTCTTTGTTAGCTCCGATTCTCTCGCAGCAAAAGCGCTCTCGATCTCCGAGCATTTCACGATCTCCGATTCAATCTCGCGCGTAATCTGAATTTTCGCCTCAATTTCTTCATTCACCTAGAAGTTTAAGCAATTTTTGGCGATGATTTTACTGGTTGCTGAGGAAGTAGCAGATGGAGCCCTAGCTAGGATGAAATTTGGTTGAGGAAGAAGGGAAGGAGTTGTACCTGGTCAAGCATGTCCTTGAAGGAAGAGATCTGGCAGAGGATCGTTCCCGAGCAGTCCATTCTCTCCCTCTCTCTATGCGGTAAAGTTTGAACACCTAAAAATCCTGTGTGTATTTCCCGCGTTTTATTCCACGAGGTTTTTGAGAGGAGGTGGAGTTGATGACATTTACTGTTATGGGCTTGGATGAAAGCCACACGGCTTTCAAGCATCAGCATCAAGCCGTTTAGTTCGTGTCTTGGTCCGTTTTGATTTCCGATTTTATAAAGTGCATATTTTAAAAGGAAAATGCTAGGGGGTTTTCCCTTAGTGTTTTCGTAGCGTTCTCTTAGTCTTACGTAGAATATGATTTAAGAAAAAATAAAATTGTAATAGCCTCAACCACTGATTTTTTTTAGCATTAGTACCAAATTTGAGGCATTAACACGAAATTTAAGATGATTAAATCTATTTTGGGTGATACCATCCCTAAAGCCTAAAGGATTAACTTTCCACCCTTGATTTTAGTTTTGAATCAAAAAATAAGTTTTAAGACATTAGAACCTAAATATTAATTAATTTAATTCATAAAAATTAATCTGTTGGCAAAAAAATGTATTACAATTTTATTTTTTCTTAAATCATGTTCTACGTAAGACTGGGATAACGCTATGAGAACACTAGGAGGAAAACCCCGACAAACCCCATTTTAAAATATGCAATTTAAAAGCATAATTTTTAAAAATGTAGTCAAAGGTTTGACAAAATCACCGTCAGTGGCGGATCTAGGAATTTCATCCATAGGGGGCATGATTTTTTTAATGATTTTTTTTTCATATTTTTTTTCTTAAGCTGGGATCTCCAGGCAAATTTGCTAAATCTACTTCAACACGAGGTCGTTTAAAATTTGATTCTATCTCAATAAAATCGTTATTTTTCTTCATAATCTCAGATAACTACAAATTATATATTTATACAATTAAAATATGAAACAAAAATATATAAATTCATAAATAATTAAATATAAAAACGATTATCAAGAACAGGCTGAATTAATAGCAATATAAATTTAATTACATATTTACAATTTTACATACCTCAATTTTCTATTGAAGTTGTTATTAAGAATAACTGAATAGGCTGAATCCTGATTCCTGAATAGCAAATTAGCAATATAAATATTAAAACAACTAAATTAAAAGAATCATTTAAATCTAAATCTAAAAATTTAATTACATATTTACATACCTTAATTTTTCTTTAAAGTTGAAAAACAAAAGAAAATTAAGGTTTAATTTTATTGAAGTTGAAAAATAAAAATATAATTTTTTTTTTTAGTTGCAAGTTTGCGGCAGAAAATTGAGGCACAAGGAGTTGAAAAGTGACCGAAATCCTTCCTTTTTGTTCTTAGGGTTTACTGCAGCGCCTTTTTAGTTTTTTTAGTTTTTTTTTTTTTTTTTTTGTTAAAAAGCTGGCAGCAGCAGCTTTGAGAAAAGGCTCAAAGCCTTTTTAGGTTCAAAGCTGGCGCAAAGGCTCAAAGCCTTTTAAGAAAGCTGGCGTAAAGGCTCAAGGACTTACTTTTTTTTCTTTAAGTCTCCATGGACCCCACACTAGTACACACCAGTAGATTTAGCAAAACGCACCGTTTGCTTCAAAGCAATATTCATCATCTTCTTTCTCTTGTTTCTTCTGCAACTAAAACTGAAAATCTAAAATGATGCTTTCGATTTTTTTTTCAAATTTTAACTTATTAAATGGCATAATATGGCTTAAACATGAGGGTAGAGGGCATAATCATGGTTAAGAGAGGACATACTAAGGACAAACAATTTTTTTACCATGGTAAAGGGGATTTTTAAGAGTTGAGGGTGGGCATACGACCCCCCCCAGATCCGCCCCTGATCATCGTTTCACCTTTAGAATCACAGTTTAGGTTTTAAAATTGTGCATTTAAAAAAAAAAAAGCATATCATCACATGCGATTTGAAAAAACAAATTTTCTAGGTTTTCAAATCATAGTTTTTTAAAAACCCAATCCCAAAGAATTTATTTTTTGCAATTTAGTTTAAAATTGTATTTTTTTTATAAAATCGCAATCTCAAACGCATCCTCTTTCCACTTACTTTCAGTTGCATTTCCAATATTTTTAACAATAGTTAAGTCATGAGGTAGTGGGATGTCAGTTATCTTACTTATTTGTTGTATTTAATTTAGTTTTTTTCGTATGAATGAACTAACACATAAAACTATCCGGTGTTTTGTATCTCCTAACCGTGAGTTAGAGAAAGCGGAGGGATTGGCCCCTTGAAGTGCCAAAATTGTTATCTTTATTGTCTTTTATTGTTATTTCTTTACAAATCACATCCTCAAATATCTACGACCATAACAAGTGGTATCAGAACTATGTTCCTGCGACAATGGCTAAGGGTACTCGCTTAGATCAACTTGCTGAAATAGTGACTAATATTCATGAAGATAATGAAGAAGCTGAGTTTCAAAGAAGGACCAATGTGTAGACTGCTCTTGGTAAGCACAATACCTTGTACGTTTGATTCCATCAAGACCCAACTCTCTAGTCTAGTTGCAAGCTACAACAATCTTAGAAGAACTCAGACTCAGGGTGAGACTAATGTTGAAGCTAGTAATGCTAGAGTTCTACTGCTGTGAGAGAGGTGGAATACAAGCTAAGTTGGAGTTTTCCAGATTTAATGGAACTGAGCCGCATGATTGGATTCTTAAGGTTGAGCAATTCTTCTCCAATGGCAACACCCTGATGATGAGAAGGTGCCAATTGCTGTTCCATATGGAAGGGCGAGCTCTTTCACGATACAATTGGCTTCAGGACTCGGGGCCAATCCAAGGATGTGAAGTGTTTGTAGATGCTCTTAAAGTGCGGTTTGATCTTGTTGGGAGCTTTCGGTAAAGCTCAAACAAGCATCAACTGTGGATAAGCATCAATCAAAATTTGAGATACTATATAATAAGATCACTGGGTTGAGTAAATTTTTTAGTGGACATAAGGAGGAGGGGAGGATAATAGTCACCATGCTCAAGCCCACTTCGTTGTCAGCAGCATTCGGTGCAGCGCCCCAACAAACCCCCCTTGGCCATCTCAAAACAACGGATCACCTACCCAAAACTACCCATAACCCCATCTGCCATGCCACTAACCAATTTCTCCTCATAAATCCGAAACACCAGCATCAACCAATTCAGTTAGAACCCCCCAACAACTTTAACAACAAACCCAGCTAACCCATTTGGAGGATATCATCTTCTCAGATGCAGATGCAACAAAGGAGAGAGAAAGGTTTATGTTATTATTGTGAATGAGCTTACAACCCGTGCAATGTGCGAGATTCTTCATTATAATTTCATTTTAAAATTTAAACACATCATTTTTCATTATAAGTTAAAAAGACATATAAAAATATATCTCAGCTATTTAAATAAAATAAAAAAATTAAATATTTATTCCTATAAGTATATATGATTTAAAATAAGTAGTGTTAAAAAAAATTAGGAAGAATAATACATGGATTATAATATAATTAACGCAACTAATGACATATGAATTATATTAAAATATAATTAATTACATTAAATATAATTAAAGTAATTAGTGATATCATATAGATATATAGATATAATTAACGCAATTAATGACGCTAATTAATAACTCATTTTTTAAGAATAAACCAGTTTTATATATATGTGTGTGTGTGTCACATCTTTTTCTTTTTCTTTTTTAGAATCCTAAACGTATTATTACATAATAATTTGATTTATATTATATATGTGTGTGTGTATGTGACATCTTTTTTTTTTTTTTTTTTTAGAATCCTAAACGTATTATTACATAATAATTTGATTTATATTATTTGTTTCCCTATTTGATTCAGACATTAATAAGATTTGATTTATTTAATAATTTAAATATGAAAAACTCTTGAAATATAATTAACGTAATTAATGACGCTAATTATTGATCAATTTTTTAAGAAAAAATCGGTTCACTCTTAAAAAACCGATTAAAAAATTATGCCTTAAAAAAACGGTTTAGCCTTTAAAAAAATGGGTTCACGCCACATGTCGCAATATTAAGATACTTTTAAGAATAATTCGGCTTTTATATATGAAAAATGCTAGGGGATCTCCTGGTGTTCTCCCAACTGTGATATGCCTTTTAAAATCACTGTTAGATTTGAAATTATTATTATTGACTTTTAATCTATTTGTAATTTTAAAAGCTACATCACAATTGGGAGAACACCAGGAGAACCCCTAGGGGTTTAGGAGTTCTCCTCATAGTGTTCTCCTAGCGTTCTCCCAGTCTTACGTACAACATGATTTAAGAAAAAATAAAATTGTCGTGGCCCCCACCATGGGTTTTTTGGCTAACACATTAATTTTTATAAGTTAATATTTATGTTATAATACTTTAAAACTTGTTTTTTTATTCAAAACTAAAACTTAAGGATGAAAAGTTAACCATTTAGGGATGATATCATCCAAAATGGATTTGATCATCCTAATTTTGGTGCTAATGCCTCAATTTTGATGCAAATGCCTCAAATTTGGTGCTAATGCCTAAAAAAATCGGTGGTAAAGGTCACTACAATTTATTTTTTCTTAAATTATTTTCTACGTAGAACTGAGAGAACGCTAGGAGAACACTATAGGGGAAAACCCCTGACATTTTTCATATATATATGATATGATGGATTGGCAAAACGGGTTGACGGATCAACCCATTTACGACCCATAATAACCCACCACCCGATTAGTCTCCACCTGGACATGACCCGTTCAGTTAAATGGGTGAAAATCTCCAACCCGAACACAACATGACAAAATTAGCGGGTTACCATGTCAATCCAGAGACAAAATCAATGCAAGAGAGAGATATTGAAGACAAAGGGAGAGGGAGAGGGAGAAAGAGCGCAAGCTATGAGAGAGGGATGTGGCAACAACACAAGAGAGAAAGATAGAGGCGAGGCTAGCAAGCGGCAACGCGCGAGAGAGAGATGGAGATGCAAGTGACAGCGGCGCAAGAGAGGGAGGTGAGTTTGGTGAGCAACAATCGAGAGAGAGAGAGAGAGAGAGGTCTGAGAGTGAGAGGGAGAAAGAAAGATTTTAGGTTTAGGCTTTTAGGCTCTTTAGAGTTTATTATTATCATTATTATTATTATTATTATTTTTTAATAATTTAAACAAGTGTGGTGCCAAGAACAAAATAAACGGGTCATAAACAGGTTGACTCATTTATAACTTAAACCCATTAAGGATAAGCCCAAACCTAGTAACTTTGTGTCATGTTCGTATCGGGTTCACAGGTCATAAATTGCCAGCCCTAATTGTGATGACAAATACTAGCCAGAGCAATAGAGCATAGGTACAATAGGCTTAAATTATCCTTATAGGAAGGGTTGGAGAAAGAAAGGATAAACCCAAACCCAATAACGTTGTGTCGTGTTCGTGTTGTGTTCATGGGTCATAAATTGCCAGCCCTAATGGTGATGACAAATACTAGCCGGAGCATAGGTACAATAGGCCTAAATTATCCTTATAGGAAGGGTTGGAGAAAGAAGGGGAGAAGGTGAAAGAAGGGGTGCTTGGGACTGAGTGGAAGAAATAAATGATCAAATAATTTAATCATTAAATAACGACGTATATTCATTACAAACTTAAATGTCAAACAAAGAAACCACCTAAAGGGCATTTCCCAAGTCCAAAGCATTACATAATACGGGTAGCAGCCTACTGCATACATAAATTAAAAAGGAAACTGAGTTTAAAAATAATAATAATAATAAATTAAAAAAAAAAATCATCAATGTTTGGTTCCTTCTTAAATTGTGAATTTACCTTTATAAGTTATATCAAAGATGCATAACAAGGAAAGAATAGAAACTTAAAACATCACATTAAGGCTAAAATCGTGTGACAATATTTTTTTTGTTTTTAATTTTATTTTTTAAACCCTTGGAAGTGACAAAAACTTAGATGCATCCAATTAAATAAAAAAAATACATGATGCATGATATCCAATTAAAGCATCCATTGCAACCTCTTCAAAGCCATTTTTTGGTTATTTTGGTGAGACAATTTAACCAAAAGGGCTTAAAATACCACTTTTTAACCTCACCATTTTAACCAAAAAAATAAGATAAACAATAAATCATCAAATATAAAATTTACTATTCACTCGCCTATTCATTAAACAAATATATTTTCTCTTTCTTCCTTTTTACTTTTCATTTCTCTCTCCTTTTTCTTTCCGTGGCCCATCCCTCTCTCTATCTCTCTCTCTCTCTCTCTCTGTGGCTACGCCACCACCAGGTCAATTTCTTTTGTAATCCTGATTTTTCTTCTTGGGATGGTGTTGTTTGTTTTTGTGTGTGTTGTTTGGTTTGTGGGTATTTCTTCTCTTTGGGGTTTAGATGACGTATTGTGCATGTGAAAATTTGAAAGGCAAGGTCTTTGCAAAGGTACCCCATTTGGGGTTTCTTGTAGAGCTTCTATGTTTGGGCTGCCATGGCGAGCTTGTTGTTTGGTTGCTAGGGAAATTGAGGGAAAGTGAACGAAATGAGATACTGGATTTGATGGTTTCTTTTCTTGGTTCATTAAAAAGAATAGAGAAAAAAAAAATTAAAACAAAAAACAAAAGAAGCATGAATTACTCGCTGAAACTAGTTTTGGTTGGTTTCTTTACTTGGGTGTTGAAAAATGGTGGAAAGAATAAACAAATCTTCGAGAGAAAGAATAAACAAATCTTTAAAAAATAATATTTAAATGAAATAGTGAAAGTAAATTGTTAAAGTAATGAGGCTGAAATTGGTGCTCTAAAAATGTGAGTTGTCAAAATAACTAAAAGTGTACTTTTGATTATTTTGGTGAGTAAATTTTGAAGAGGCTGTTGTGGATGCTCTTACAAGTTCACAGAATTGACAATCAAATTTTTGCTGATGCTGGTGCCAAACTGGACAGGTACAACTACGCCTCTTCAAATAGCTTGACACTCTTATTCAAAAAAAAAAAAAAAGCTTCACACTCCATTTTATAGGGGATTTGCTGAAAGCAAAGATCTCCTGAAGCAACATCGGCAATAACATGCAACTTACATTTCTCTTTGCGAGGGGATTGTTAAAAAAGGAAATTCAACTATTTAAAATTTACATGAACAAATTTAGAATGCATCCACACTTAAAAAGATGGTTGTGGCTTCATAGTTCCAACTATTTTCAGTACAGAAGTTCATGGGTGTTAAATTAAACAATTATCAGCTAATCATCATTCATGGTAGTGCTTTTCTATCATGGTTTTTACTTTTTTCCCATGATGGGTTACTACATAATTGAAAATATTAACACATGAATGTTGTTTACTAGCACAAGAGTGGAGCATAAAGTATATCCATAACAAAAGCAAAGGACAAAGAGAACGAGGTTTTGAAAAAGAAAAACACGCACATAACATTGTATCTTCCTCATGGAGACATTGTTTATATCGAATTCAAATTATTCTCTTCAAGGCTTTTGGCACAATAACTAGTTGATAAATTCGATTCTCATGACATTAGCAGTATCAATTTATGTGCAAGTGGAGATTTTTTAAGCAAACAAATGTTGATTTGCTATCATTCTATATACATGATAATCAGAAGTAACCGTTGACCCAGAGCTGTATAAAACTTCAAGCAGATAAAGATAAACTCTCCAACAACCATGTAATAGTTTTGACCCACTTAACGCTGTTACTAGGATTCCATCTTGATGATTCCTAACCACAGGAGGGTGCGAAAAGGGCAAAATTCACTCCCCTCCAAATCTCATTGAAATTCATAAAATGAATTCCTCTTTTTTCATTTCTGAGGAACTGTCTATAGCTCATCCCCTTACTTTGTCAAGAAAATACCCAACATTGATCAAGTTCCTCTTCCCACATGTTGGGACTTCTAAGCAAGCAGAATTGCATGTTTCGTACATTATATTGAACTCCTTAGAGACAAAAGAGGAGCACACTAAAGAAGTTATAACCCGATAATACCAAAGATCCTACTAAACCTTTCAACCGGAAATTCCAAATCACTAAATCTCCGGATAATCTCTTCCTTTCACCATGCACTATTATTAAAGCATTGCCTCATCAGAGAGAACTTCCTTGAAAAGTTTGAGGCTAGTGATTACAATCCAGATCCTTCAATTGATAGACTTGTGCAGATATTGAATCTAGATCATTTTGGACAAACTGAGCCCTTAAAAGTGGTCAACAGAATGAACAACATAAATTTTACTTTTGCCAATTGAAAATGCCAAAATGATGCAAGCCAAGTACATGGGATGTAAACAAGACCAATGAACACAAAACTTTGCTTTATCCTTTCAATGAAGTAAAATGTATAAATTGAAGTCCTAGCACACCTGGAAGAAGCACCGACTGTATCCTAAGGGGGCATACACCTTGCTCTTGTTGTTCTAATGCTAGTTCTCATAACCATTATCGTACATCAAAAGAGCATATGTACATATGCACTTTAGAGATTGGTCTACGAACTCTAGGTACACAAAAAACAGTGATCAACCAACTACTAATTTTCTTGTCATTTCTATGTATATACTACACATAAAGAAAAGAAGCTTACAAGCAGCAAACAGACAACAAGACTGTGAAGCAAGCCCTAGGCTTTTTCCTTTTATCGATTTCAGGACAAGTAAGATTGTGTAGAGCTACCTACGCTTGTTATTAGTTATTTTCTAATATAGCAACAGCAAAGAACATCCAAGGAATGCGAACTAAAATATTCAAAGCTAATAGCCCTTAAAATGCAATCAAACCATCAAAAACTACCAAAAACCACTTACTGTGTATCCAGCACTCAATCAAGACAGAATGCAGCAAAGAGAGAATCTTTTACCTTTTTGGTTCTCAGTCTGATGGAATTGCTTCAACACAGCAAGCCCTCTTGATCTCCTACCCCACAGCTTGTGCCCTAACAACCAAAAGACAAAAAAAACACAAAGGGTGCTCTTTTGGCCCCAAAAAAAGGCTTTGAAACAATACCTCACAATAAAATTGAACCCAATACTATCGCTAAGCCTAGTTTACTAGTTTAGTTGAGCAAAGAACATAAAACAAATGAATCAAAATTTCATTTCCTTCCCGTTTCCCGCATTTTCTCAGCAACCAAACAGTATCAATGAAAAGAAGAAGAAAAATACAAAAAAGTGAAAAAAAAATCGACAAGACTCCAAAGCTACATGGATTCTTCAAGCTCATTCATCTTCTCTTTCTTCTTCAATTCGGCTTCATACTTTTTTAGTCTCTCATTCATTTTCTCCTATGTTCACAACAACAACAAAAAGTTCAGTACAAATCGATTATTTTTTTCTTGTCTTAAGGTATCTCGGCAACCAAAAGGAGGGTTTAGAAATTGGAGGGAGCTGACCTTGTAGCTAGTTTCGACGCGGTGCATAACGTAGAAGCCGAGAACACCACCGAGAATAGTGCCACTAATGATCCGAATGTAGCCCCATTTCTGAGAAGCAGCCATCACCACTCTTTCTCGTACTTTCTCTTTCTTTCTTTCCTCAATTTCTCGAGAAAGTTACGGCTCGGATTCTCATTCGAGAGTCCCTACCATCGGTCCATCCTTAAAACCTTATTTTTGCAGCCTCCAATAAGCATTTGACACCTCACTTAAACACACCAAAATACACTAAGACTAAAACACCAGATTACATCACCTTCTAACCCATTAACCCATAAACCACCCCCACCCCTCCAGCCAAACGCTGCCGCCAGAAAATGGAGACACCGCCGGAATTCATGGCGCGGGTCTCGGCAAGAGACCCATCTTGGGTCCGCAGGATCTTTGTTTTCCTATGAAAATATATTTTACAATATATTCTCTTACTTTTTTCTATACCATTAAAATATTATTTCTTTACAAAATACAATTTTTCTACGTACTTTGACTTTTTTTATAAAATTTCAACACAATCTCTAATTAAAGACAAAAAAATAAAAGATGAAAGAGAAAAGAGAAATATTTATATTAAAATAATATATAGGGAACCATTTTTGGTTCCCTACACATTGGGGTGTTTGATAAAGGGGTTTGACTTAAATACTGTAGTTGATGTAGATTGATGTGAAAATAAAAAGTAAGAATGTTTGATATGGAAAAATGAAAAAGTTGTATGAAAAAGTAAAAAAGTTTTGTTTTGTAATAATTTTTTTTTATTTGAATAGTAATAAAAAGTGAATGATGTGATATAAAAAGTGAAAAAAGTTAAAATGTTTTGATGATTTTTTTGAGAAATTGTGATGAATAGTAACAAAGCCAACTCCAACTCCATTACCAAACAAAGCCTGGGAAACACTGTAACAACCATTGAGAGATGGTTACATATAAGAAATCTGATATGAGTATGTTTTTGTGGTTTTTTTTTTTTTTTTTAATTTTCCCTAAGCATAGGGAAGAGAATGACATATTATACTAGTAACAACTTTCTTTTGATTTTTCCTAAATTTAGGGTACAAAACTACTTTTTGTTTCCCTGTAAAAATATATTTCATAATAACTTCTCTTATATTTTCCTATACCATTAAAATATTATTTTTTTACCTACTTTTTTCTTATAAAATCCCAATACAATCTCCAATTAAAAGAAAAAGATGAAAAAGGAGATATGAAAGAAAAATGTTTATATTAAAATAATAGATAAGGAACCACTTTTGGTTCTCTATACATTTGCAACCTTAAGGGTTGGTTAAATGTAAGGAATATGATGCGAGTAAGTTTTTGTGAGTTTTTGATTTTTTTGAAATTTTCCCTAGGGCAGTTGCTAGTGCTCACTATGACCTTTTTCTTGGCATGTGGACCAAGAATCATAGGTACTGTATGCGACTGTTGGAAGCCTCACTCTTTCCATTTTTGGTCTTTCCCTGAATTTTCCAGGAATTTTGCGTATTACCTTCTTGTAAAGAAACATTTCAGAGAGCCATAACTGCAGTGTAAGATTACAGAAAACACATGCCATCAATCCAATAACCCCCATTACAAAGTATACAACTTTTCAGTACAATCCCAATCAACAAAATCATTTCCCTCAGAAAAAAATTGATGGGAAAGATGACCAAGACACGTACAACAGTTATCGTGTTCGTGTTCTCAGCGTATACAATGTGATACAACTTTTGAATTCAACGTACAAAACTATACCACTAAGGTGTAAATCTAATCAACCATCTACCACAACAGATATAACATGCCTAAACCTGAAATAGGTTTCACAACCAAAAAAAAGTAATGCATGATTCTTTTTCTTTTTCTTTTTTAACTATTAACCTGTCCTTTTTTCTTCAACCTGTCAGCCTTCCGACTAGATGGGTGTTTCGTAGTAGGCTCCACAAGCAGCAAGCGTGACATGACATATGCCAAGAGTTCTTCATGGTGGGAGAAGGTGAAGTCCAAGTGGGCATACTCAAACTCATTATATGATACATCCACACCAGAATTCTTCATTAATTTATAGTGCTTTCTTACCATCGATGGCCGGATTACCTTGTCCTTGTGTCCGGCAACCAGATCAATGGGAATGTCAATAAGCCAATAGTATTCACCCAAGTCCAATGGCTCGGGAGATCCATACGCCTCAATGTTAGCGGACATGCTCCCGTAATCGAACATTTTAAATTTTCCGCTACGCTTCATCTGCGCAAGGTGGAGAGCCACCTGAAATGAAACTCCAGGCATATCATTCATGTTGTAGTGAGGTAGCCCTAAGACACCAACCCAATTTGAGCTGTCTCCACCAACGCCATAGCTCATCAGAGTTTGAACTAGCCCTCCAACTGCAGGATAGTTATGGAAATCCCTAGCCAACTTGTTGAGTAGCATACGGAAGAATCTGGTTGGTATGTAGAAGCCAGGCACGAGTGGTGCCAAAACAGGAGCCAACATAAGGAAAATATGCTCCACCACCGCGAAGACAAAACTAGAATCATCATGGAATCCCGCGGGTGATAATAAAATCAATCTGGATAGCCTGTGGGGCTTTTCTTCCACTCGGCGTGTTATAACATGCATCAACATAGCAGCTCCTCCCAAGCTATGACAGACAGCACAAAGTTTGTAAAGCTGATCGTCGGTTTCTTGCTCGAGATCAGGTTGGCTAAGCTTCAATTCCGAGGTTTTTACTTGGTGAATTTTCTCTATTATTGCAGGAATATCTTCAGTCCCATGCTCATTGATGGAGTATCGCCAGTACCTGCATTGATGCTAACATTTAGATATACAGCATTACCCTACTATAGTGGTGCCGCATTATTTAAGAATTCTGTAAAAATGCAGTCCCATTCTCCTCCTTCGCAACAATAAACTTTCAAGGACGCAAATGAACCAAAGATATAATTCTATATGGTGCTGCATTATTTAAGAATTCTGTAAAAATGCAGTCCCATTCTCCTCCTTCCCAACAATAAACTTTCAAGGATGCAAATGAACCAAAGATATAATTCTATATTAAAACTGACAACTAAACTTACTTTCGTGAGGAAATGTTCTTGTCAATATGTTCCCTAGAAACCAGACCTCGCAAATTCCCAAGAAAAACATCATACCCTGCGGAGCAAGCCACAGCATAGCCATAGTTCAATATACTGACTTATTTTGCAAATTGTGCATCTTTTAATGCAAATATAACAAACCTTTATCAAAGGCTGCAAAAGCAGGAGAACCAACAACCCCATTGGATACCCAACTGGAAAACAAAATTAAGTCATTAGAAAACAAATACAAGCACAACATATGATGCACAATAATTAAAAATATTAGGAATACCAAGAAACGTAAAGAAATCATCTGTATACTTGTTTAAAATTGAAGACCTGAAGAAAAGAGAGACGTTGCCAATATCAAACGCAAGCTATGAGCAAAAAGAGGAACTTTTAGGAGGATCAATACCATCACATGCAAGCATGCTCTAGATAGGCCTTTTATAGCTATAAATGCTATTTTTACAAACATACCAACTCCCTTAATATTCTGCCAACTTTTCATACATAAATCACAAAGTCAAGCTCCTAATTAAGGTTTGGCCATGTGAAACTTTCGACGAACAGTAATCACATTGCCAATACGCTAAAATGCCAAAGACAAAAAGCAATTAAAAATAGTTTTGCAGGTCACCCTCACAAACCATTGGAGCAAGTCTTCACTAAACTGACCCATGCATACAACCCATGGGAAGAGGTTAGAACAACCCATAGACTTCCTTCCCTCCCATTTTAATCCTTTTCACTTACAGAAGAATCCATGATATTTCGAGGTAACCAGTATATTGGGGAATTCAAAACATTAGGAAAAGTACTTCTTCAATGAAACTATCCTCTGCACAAACATGACCATAGTAAAACCAAGAGTGAGAAGAAGGGCAAGGGACAAACTACAGCCAAGACCATTTACATTTCCCGACACTAATTATTCATGAGAAGAGATTAATGGGGGCACCTTATAAGTCATATGGAACAAAAAAATAAAACACGATGTATTGTACAATCATCAAACATGTATTAAGGTAGAAAGGAAACGGAGTAAATATCTACAAAAGCCAGCCACTCTTTCTGGTGCAAAAAAGGTATCTTAATTAAGAATCGATATATTCATATTTTGATTGTAGCTCGTATGCAAATGTTAACAGAAAAATGAATGACAAGAAGACAGACACCAAACTACGACAAGAGTGTTGCCTTTTGAAGTGCCAGTCACGTAAGATGACCGGGCAAGGCCGAGTCAAAAAGGCTTTGATGACCCAAGGTTCATTGAGGGAAAGGAGAGTCAGGGGAAGAGGGGGCAGCCCTACAACAGGTGGGTGGCAAAAGGTATACCAACAGCATTGTCTCAATGATGGACTCGCAAGAAGAAAGAGGCCAACATTTTAAACATTTATACCAACATACAAACTTGAAAGAGTGATCCCATATTTCGCTACCAAGTTTTTTTTTGATAAGTCAAATGGATTTTATTAAAAAAGCGAAAGACGCCCCAAAAATACATAGGATATATACAAGAGGAACTCCTAGCTAAAAAAAGAAGAGTGGGAAAGAAAATCCGCATAACTAAGAGACAAAGGGGACAGGTAAACCGCAGTCCACGAATACAAGGAATACAACAAAGAGGCTAGAATCTCTTCTATAGAGCTTTTCAAGTCCTCAAAACACCTATTGTTTCTCTCCCTCCAAATAGACCAAAAAATACAAATAGGCACCATCTTCCAAACCATGGCACTCCTAGTCCTGCCAGAGGAACACCAGCAAGCACACAGATCCAAAACATGACTAGGCATGACCCAAGATAGACCAAGCCGGCTAAAAATATTGCACCACAAAGCATGGGCCACCTCGCAATGAAGGAGTAAATGATCGACCGACTCTCCATCTTTCTTGCACATGAAGCATCTATTAATGACAACCACTTGTCTATTCCTTCGATTATCCAAAGTGAGAATTTTTCCAAGTGCTGCCGATCACACAAAGAACACAGCCCTTAGGGTAGACTTGATCCTCCACACACTCTTCCAAGGGAAACCTCTCCCTTCCGCCGTAGATAAAGCTCTGAAGAAATCTTTGACCTTAAAAGTTCCTTTTTGGGAAGGAATCCACCACAATTTATCTTGACTTCCTCTTTGAATAGAGACAGACTGCAATTTCTGAAAAAGAGCAGTAACGACATCCACCTCCCAATCATGAACTTCCCTACTAAAGATAACATTCCACTGAAGAGTTCCACCTAAAAATTCCACATTGGCTGCCACTTAAGCATCCTTCTCACGAGCAATACTGTAGAGCACAGGGAAGTCCTCGTTACCAAGTTTAACCTATGTGAAGAATTCAATAGTTTTATTGAGCGCAGATTCCAAATTTCTACAAACTTCAATCAATTTTTCAACTCCTCATTGACTAACTCTTGACCTCCAACCAAACTTGAAGATGAAAATAATATTTGATAATGAATAGGATACACTCTGGAGCTAGACACAGAAGAGTTAGAACTTCATTAACATCATGGTGTTTTTAATCACTTCTCCCAATAATTGCAGAAACTGCAACAACTTTTCATTAGCGCAAATTACAATTAATCAAGAGAAAGAAGAACTAACTCACCCCATAGATGAATCCAAAATTCCATGCTGAAGATAAACTGCTTTCCGTGCATCACGTCTGCAACATCACACTGCAAGCATAAGGCACTATGCACACAAATAAACTTATAGCCTGACAGGAAAAGTTGTTACCTAGGGATTCTTTCCAAAAGAAGAACATATCCATCAGCAGTGATCACATGGATAGCTTCATATGGGTACCTAATAGAGAAAGAAAGTTAAGCCACTTGCAGAAAATATGAATAATTTCAGAAAGAAACATAAGTTGCAGGAATTTGGCAGAGCACGGCCCTTACCCAAGCTCTGTTATGACATCCTGACATGTCCGAGCATCTGTATTTAGAGACTGATGAAAACTAGTATTCCTTTCTGTAGGAGCTGGATCATTTTCCCCAAGTGTAGCTGTAGTGACAGAGGCTTCCAAAACACTACCATGATTTTCTCTAGTACCCCCATTGTAAGATGAAACCCAGCTCAATAGTTTTCTGAAAGCCTCTGATGGGGAGATAATAAAATGAGCTACCTTATGAACAACATCGAAAATAGCTTCTATGAAGATCTCGATTGCTAGATTAAGATCCTGGTAGACATACCAAGAAAAATAAGCAAAAGGGAAATCCAGCATCTAAATCTTATACATAAGACAAGAAAAACAAATTATCAACAAACAACAATTTCGAAGAATCATAACTAATACCAGTCCAAGCACAAACCTCTATGACTCCACGTCTCCTGTCAGTGGTAAAGTGAACAATCTGATCCTTGAGTGTTCGCACTCTTTTAATTGTATGTAAACGCCGATGACTCCCAGAGATAGCAGGGGATTTTGATCCCCTATTATAAACAAAATGACAAAGACGAACTGGGATTCCCAGAAGGAATTTTGCAGGCAACAGAATCCAAAAGAATATGCACCTGATCCATCCTGTCCAATGCTTATCATACTTGGTGGAAGTACTGGACCCAGAGAATCGTGAACTCTGAGATGATGGTGATGCAGGATATATGTTTAGGTCGCTATCTTCTTCGGAAGAGTAATCTACACTTGATGTATCAGAATCCATAGAAAGCTCATGAATGAACTGGTTGAAAGAGGACACACCACTATAGCATCAAGGAAAAGCAAAAATGTCAACAATTGGGATATGTACCAGTAGCAAATATAAAGTAAAGAAGCCATTCTATGACAAAAATTACTGGCCAAGAGAAAGACTAAAATTGCACGATCCAAAATAATTTTGAGAGAAATGAAGGGGCGGGGGGTTGAGTACCATAAGCACGTACAAAAGAATAGATATTCATATTATCACATGTTAAAAAAAATCACCACGTAAGTCCTTGAGGTGCTATTCTCGAGTGAAAACCCAAAAGCTTTTTAGACTACATGAGTTTGAAATAGCCATTGACAAAAAACAAAAATATTCTTTTGATAAGTAATCAAATTTCATTAAAAAGCAAAAGGGTGCATATACAAGAAAAACACCTTATCAAAAAAAGAAAAAAGAGACAAGTGACAAAAATGTTAATCCCAAGCAACATGAATACAAGCAGGTTTATGCTTAAAATGAATTACTAGCACTCCACAATTTGAAAAACACATTTTTCATCCCTTTCAATATGCTTTCCATTTATAAAAGGAGATAGGAATGTCAAACTCTGCACTCTCACCACACAAATTTGTTAATATATTTCTTGGATGTAACAAGTGTGTCGGAACCTTGGACCAGACAAGAATGAGATGAGGACAATAAGGTAACTTGTGGGAAAGTTTATTTGTCTCTCACTTGCTATCCCAGTTTGTGTGATGAGTTTATACACCAAGAATCTTCTTGTCATCTTTCTTGCAAAGTAGAGACAAAAAGATAGAATCTTTGTCCAATCAGATTGAGAAATAATTAAGAAATCTACCTCTCAGTTTGAACTTTTATTAAATTCAATCTTCTATCACAGGAAAGCAAGTTGTTACAAGATCCTGTTCGAAGTCATAAATTTAAAGCAGTAGCCCCTAGCATGCATGAGCCTATTTTGTGAAGATAAATGATGGGGAGAGGTGGTTCAACTACACAGCAATGCCCGACACATGCCCAGTTTCACATGTAAGTTAGTAGAAACATCCAATCCAAGGTCTAGCAAATGGATTATTCCAACTTAGCCACCTTGTGATGTAGAATGGATAAAAAAAAACCTGCCTATGTTGGCATATCATAGGAAAGCTTTAGAGTCCAGATGTTGAATAATGATACACTACTTTGAGGGGGACAGGAATGATTGTGGAGTAAATTAATGCACGCCATTAATAAAAAATTTATGCTCATTGAATAATTAAAAACTATGCAGAAAATTATGCTCATTGCATAGGCAATCAGAGAGAAGAAAAAGAACTAAGTAACCTCACTTTCAACAAATAAAAAAAATCAAATTTCCGTTAATCAAAAACTACTCCTTGGAAATAACTTTCTCCATCCTGTATTTTTTAGTAAGTCTGTCCATTTTGTCCAAAAGTGAAAGAAGTCAATTTCCCATAAAAGTTCTAGTGCAGAAAAATTTCATAAAATCATTTACCACCATAAAAACTTACTTTTCCATCCAACGTGGAAATCGAGGTCCACGAAAACCTGGCCTAAGCTCCCAGCCATGGATACCTTCAAGGATAGTAGCCTTCCCCGGTAAAATGGTCAACAAAAGTGCTGACACTCCATTGATCAGCCTCACAATATTGTTCAGAGATTCATAAGTAAATGTCTTTACTGACCTGCACTAAAAATTAAAAAACAAAAAAGCAATTTTGTCATATCATGACCAAAAATATGCTTTAATATAAAAAAATCATAACATATATCGAAAAATATAAACCTCAGTAACACCCAGATACTCTCTTAACTTGTAAAGCAGAAAATCAACCAAATAAACCCTGTTATTAGCAATTCTGAAGACAGGATAGAGAAATTACAGATAATTTGGATAAGAACCTGAACTGGAAACCCCCCACAAACGAAAAAGCTAAAAAACTTGATTATTAACATTTAAAAAAATCATAAACCAAAATGTACAAAATGCAGGAGCACGGGATGATTAAATAGGGGGCATAGAGAACTTATAGTCTCAAACAAGGACAAAAAGGGTAAATTGGCATCTCAAACTCGATACAAAAATACAAACATGTGAAACTGGTCAGAACCATCTATATGTTTGTTTCTGGAAGTCCAAAAACTTACACCAAGGCCTACTTCTGATAAGGATCAAACACAGGCATAATATCCATTCACCGAGTATACTCCCAGTCAAACTGGGAAGACTCAATCAAATGCAGCTACTATGTGTTAGCTAAATAACTTAAAACCCAGTCAAACTGGGAAGACTCAATCAAATGCAGCTACTATGTGTTAGCTAAATAACTTAAAACCCTGTGAATACGATCACAAGAAATCAAGATGGGTTGCCTGGACTGCCAATCACTGACAAGACCCAAAAAAACCAATTTTTCCATTGCTCTAAAGATAGCTGATAATGATGTCATTCAAGTAACATTTTTTTTTTTGATAAGTCAGTTGTATATCAAAAAACCCATAGGGCAGCAACAAATACAAAAGAGTATAGGGCGCCAAGCTCATAAGAAGCCCCCAATGACAAACCCTAAAAACAAACCCAGGAAACAAAAATCAACCAGGAAGACAGCCCTCACTAACCCAAAGAACCCCAAAAAAACACCCCAAGAACAACCCAATCCCCCTACAGCACCTCGGGGGAAAGAAAAAGCATATTTAGACCCAGAAGAACTCCGCCTTCGCAAGCACGTTGCCAGAGAGGATCTCCGACCTCTAGCCTCAGAGATCCAAGGGCACTCCAAGTTCTTAAGCTCCCTTTTCCCCCTTCACCTTAGGAGTAGCAGGCAACCCCACCACCGGAGCGAAATTCATCATATCAATCACCTCCTTGGGATAGCCCTCCACTGGAATATCAGCCACAATCTCAGCAAGCATGTCTTTGTTTTTAAGCAATTGCTTAGCAACCTCATCCTTGACCCTCCAGGAATACACTAGAAGAGACTTTGAAACAGGGGGGTTATCCTGCTTAGACGACATCTCCAGCAAAGAGGAATCCTTTCCCTTAGAGGATAAGGACACCTCCCTCGCCCCTGAGGAAGAAGTAGAGACAGGCCTCGGACCAAAAAACCCCCGTCGAATCAAGCTCGGAGCCTGAGAAGAACTACGAACCGGCGCTTCGACTGAGGCCTCCACCCCAGACCCCGAAGCCTCCTCCCGCAGGTTCGTCGGGAGAGCCTCCTCCCAAGGGAGTAAGAAGGCAGGACTACAATCCAGCTTCGATACTGCGACAGCCCCCAAAGAGGACCCATCAACGTCAGTCCCAATTTTGTACGCTTGAACCGGAGACCCAACGTCCGAGGGCTTAGGCACCAGACGAGCTTGAGAAACAGGCACATCCAGGCGAGCTTGAGACATAGGCACATCCAGATTCTTCGGCAACAAACTCACAGGCAAGATCTGTTGTACCACCAACGAAGGCCCAAACCCAGCAACGACAGAGGGCGCTTGGAGGGCAGAAGTACACACCGGCTCGGAGTCCGTCAACCATGCATCCCCTGGAACAGTCCCATAAACAGCAGACCTCACCAGCTTAGAAGGCACAGCATCGGACGCTCCCAACTGAACCTCAGACGCCAACCACAAAGAAGAAGACTTACGGGTAGGAGGCCGAACCTGACGAGAAGGCCGCGTCGCTCTGTTAGGCTTAAGAGAAAACCCAAACCCAATCTTGCGAAGCCCATTAGCAAGCCCAGCATAATATGTCTTAAACGAATGCCTCACCCCAAAACCCTTAGAACCATTTAAGGTTTTTAAAAGGGCCCTAATCCGTTTACTAACAGGAATGTCGCCTGGGCCCTTAAGAAGGCCTTCAAGTAGCCCAACAAGAACCCGACCCAATCCTAAATGAACAAACCCTAGCAGTTGATTAACCCATCCTTTGACAAAAATGCCCCCCATCATCTTCTCAGAGCCAGCCACCAGCGCAGAACTCTCTAGGAGACCAAGTAACATAAAAGAGAAGATTCATCTCATCTAATTCTAGCAATTTTGTCCAAGAACCGAAGAACACAATTTGTTTAACAGTCCAAAGGTTATAAATAAATACTATTTTTGCCACCAAAAAAAAAAAAACAAATATTGACGAATTAGATTCACTAACCCATCTCATTAAAGTACCAAAGCTTTCCATATATACAACCAATTATAAAAACCAAAATTTTTACCCAAAAAAAAACATAATAAATGTCACGTCAAACATTTCTAGCTTCATGTAATAAAAAATATGAAACTGTTGAAGCCACCTCCACTAATCACATTGAGATCAATGCATTTATCGCATTATTCAAATCAGTACACACCTATATACATGCAGTAGAAGAAGAAAATGGGATTTGGGAGAGGAGGACTCACTCTTTTGTGACGGCGAGGACGTTGTCAACGAACCGCTGCAACATTTAATTCGTGTTTTTCCCTTTTCCTGCTTTATAAACTATAATTTCTAGAATTTCTGCATCAGAAGATATAAATTGTCAAGGCCCCATGTTAGAGGAAAGCATAGGAGGCATGACATTGGGGCATGCCTAAAAAGAACGTGTTAAATAATGTCTCAACGATCAGGACCATGAAAGTGCACCAGGAAACATAAACTTCCATACCTATATTGGCTATATAAACAACTGTCCACAAGGATTGGGATCCCAAAACTCATTACATGTCTTTCAAAACATCTTACATATGTATCCAAGGGCACAAAAACAAGACTACTACAAGGAGAGGTCATCGTCTTCCTAATCTCTGGTCCTCAACATGGGACTGACAACCCAAAACATTTCCATGGTATCTGAAACATATGGTTTTAAAGAAAGGGGTGAGTTTTACAACTCAATGTTTACTGTAAGGTGAGAAGAAATAGTAAGAAAATATGTGTCTTAAATGCTTGGAAAATTTCTTGTAAACGAACATGAGAATAATAGATGCAGTCAATAAAACATGAAGGATAAAATTTATGATTCTGTAAAGTTTTTCCTTCCACTTTCATGAACATTATTTTCTTGTGTAATATGTTTACCCTTGGTCCATTTCCGAATATCTTGAACCATGAGCAGCGCATGTTGGCTTGTCCCAAAGGACTAACATGGCTCAATCCTATGGCCGCATGAAAGCAACCAGAATGGAAGCTTCCCTAGGTGAAGACCATCCGGCTGATAGCCAACACATGTTGTGTGGGTTGCGGTGCTATCATACATGTTGTGTGATCTAGTACCAGTCATAATCATGTAATAATGGTGACATGGGGTGTAACAGCAAGCATATACATGCCATAATTATTAAAATCATGGCATGTGCAATTTCATGGAAATATAACATGTCATTGTAATCATGGCGCGTGCAACTTCATGGAAAATATAACTCACAATCTTGGCACATGCAGTTTCATGGAAAATATATCATCATAATCATGGCATGTGCAATTTCAAAGAAATCATGTTCTATACTTTATTTCATGAACATGATGTGTATCAAAAATCATGTTAATGTGTATAAAATGTGTAAGGAAGAAGTGTAGTTTCAAGGGATAACAAAAGCTTATAAAATTCCCTGACTTGTTTTAAAAATAAAATATTTCTTGTGTCAAGGGTTTCTGAAGTGCGTTTACTTACTTGAGCTATTGATTGCTTGGCGAAACTCCCTCCCTACAAACAATCACAAGAGCTTGTTTAGAGAGGTGTATTCTATTAAGGAAAATTAGTCATGCAACTTCCCTAGAATAACTATTCTAAGTTCAAGTATTGAAATAAACCAATTATTGTTAGCACTCCTAATTGCCTCATAATTCCTTAAAATAATACTAATCATCACTTGACTAAATTTATCCTTCTTAAAACTGGTACACTACACTTAGTGAACTTTTTCAAACCTACAACCCATAGAACTTCAAGTAATTAAATCCAGCTTACTATCACAATCCCTTGAGAAATTATATAGTAAATCTAGTTTCACATACCATATGGTACACTTCAAATAAAAGAAAGAACTATTCATAAATTATATTCATGAGAAACTTATACCCACATTAAATCTCCAAACAAACTAATAACAGCCATTTGATTCGAAAATCGCTAAAAAATCCTTATTAAATACTTTTTTTTTTTGATAAGTACAGTTGAAATAAAATACTTCTCTAACCATAAGTACTCCCTGCAATGCATTCTAACATGTCCCTACCACTTAGGCTCAATCCAAACAGATAAGTAATAAAAGTTGTCTTTCATTCATAAACATGACTAAAGGCTTAAATACTTATTCAACATATGTAAAACTTGATAGAAAGTCAAGATATCATGATTCTCACTTATAGATGGACATCAAGTAAGTAAGTCAACATCCATTTCCTACAACATAAGCATTAAGTTTAACTCAACAGTAAAGCTGTCTAGAATATACCCATGTAAGTAACTCAAAATACAGCAACCTTAGTAACCCAATTAGCATGTTTAAACCTCAATAATTTACTATTAACGTCTAAGGAGT
The DNA here is from genome assembly GCA_006937295.1 of Carpinus fangiana. Lineage (NCBI taxonomy): Eukaryota > Viridiplantae > Streptophyta > Magnoliopsida > Fagales > Betulaceae > Carpinus > Carpinus fangiana. Next base: position 15,338,667 of record CM017328.1, on the reverse strand, counting down.
ACAGTAAAGAGTTCATAGCCTCGAATTCAGACATATTATACCTCAAAATAGCTAACAAGTAATTATTTTCCAGCAAGCATTTACAATCAAAACATGATGTCCGGTCTTTTATGAATGTGGACAACTTACGCCTACGATAATTTTTCATGTTCTCTCTTTATCCCCCACCCCCCCCCCAAGAATTCCAGCACCTTCTAAGTTTTAGATTTCTTTCCATCTTGAGTTCAATCAAGTTTCCTAAGGGCCAAACATTCCAACTTCACAATTCTTTTTAACATTGCAAACCTCAAACTTAAACCACATTAATCATGAGTGTACGTTTATAATCATCTTGGTTCCTTACCCACAATAACAACCCAAAACACCAATAGCGTCCAAAGCCAACATAGAAATTAGGTTACATTAACAATCGCTGATGTAGCAACCAATAGGTTTCAAGTCGTGGAAAATAGCTCTTTGACATTGTATAAACATATTCTAGAAACTCTAAATCAGCCTACCAAAGAGGGTATCATACTATGATCACTATTTACAAAACTCAAAAATAGTTTCTAATTCTAATAGCCAAAACAACCCTTTATTTCAAGTAATTTCTATTCCACATGTAGCTTCCATAGCTTCATCTATGTACCACAACAAACCAAGATAACCAAGCATTCATAAGATACATCCTTCAACAACCAACATCAAGAATTATTTTTCATCTTCACAATCCCAAGCAAGAGTTAAACCAACTTGTAATAATTTATCCAATCAAGTAACAATACTTCATCACTCACAACCAATAAGAGATATCATGCCTTAATCAAAGGAAACATCCTCAAACCACAAAGCAATTCAATCAAAACACACATTTTCCATCGGAAAACTCCAACAGAAATAACCCCAGAAGTCCGTTACTTTAGCGTTTTCAGTTTCAGTTTCAGTCTCAGTTTCAGCCAATGTCCACAAATATCCAGGAAATCAACCCACAAATTTGTGTTCAACTCTCTCCAATCGATATGGACCAAGAACTAAAACTTCATTTTAGCCAAAAAAATGGGAAACCAACCCAAAACTAAACCATAATCGGTTAAACGCAAATCAAAACATCAAAACATTCTCCATCAATTTCAGCATGAGAACATTCCACTAAATTTGGCCAAAACAACAACTAAATCAGTTCCATAGCCAAACCAAACACTTGCAAAAATCTACACAAAATTTCCAACACCCAATCAGAATCAGAGAGACAATCCAACAAGATCTACCAACAAAATTTAAATCCATATTCGGTCAATGCTCAAGCCATGCACCCCGTCAAATACTTAACAAAGTACATCTACCCATTCGTTAGAAATCTTTAAACATCAAACTTGGAACTCACATAATCATCGACAACATATAATCATCGACATCAAGACCCACGAAAATTTTCTTTCTAAAAACTCATGGAAAATCACCCAAGCTCATCAATCGTGCAAAACCCATATCAAATTTCTTCAAAACACAATTGAACCACTACCCATTAAAGAAAACGACAAGAGGAAGAGAGAGAGACAGATGGACCATTGAAAATACCTTTGAAGATTTCTTCTTTCTCCAATTCCCCTTTAATTTGCAGCGAGAGAGAGAGAGACGGGGATAGAGGGTGTGAAACGTTAGAGAGAGAAAGAGAGAGTTTCGATTGAGAGAGATGAGGGAGAGTGAAACGTAGAGGTTTTCAAAGGAATGTGGTTTCTTCGTCGACGTGAAGAGTAAGCGAGCGAAGGTCGGTAATGTCACGAAGTCCACGTGGTGGAAGGCTGGAATCTTGTCGAATATGTGTCGCTTTCGAGACGCGGAATACGTCCGCGTGTAGAGTAGAAGTATCTGGGCCGTTGGTGAAGATTGACGGTTAGGATATAAGCTACCTGGATAAGGAATTAGGACGCCACGCTGTACAGTGTACAACCCGCTGGTTCTACCACGTTGTACATGTTTTTGGAGTGTGGGATCTGTGTCCTTCTTTCCTGATTAAGAAAAAAGATAATAATTATATCCTCAATGTGAAATAAAAAGAAAAAGATTCTCTCATCTAATCTAATCATTTAGAGGTCACTAACTTTTAAAAGAACGGTCGAGCTAATTCAATAAGTTAGAATTACGCTTAATGAAACAGAAATCGTTAGTTTGAATTTCTTTTTCTTTCTTGTAAAGACATGTTAAAAAAAAAAAAAAACTTTTAAAACAGCAGTACTTTGTGCTCTCCAATAATAAATGAACAAATCAGAATATTACATGGCATCAAATAAACCTGAAAACACACGATTGTACCCATTGTCAAAATATTAAATGGAGGCCGTAAAGTCTTGTTTTACCGCCCATCTTGGAGAGTGAGATACACAGTTTGTTGTAGCAAACAAGATAAAATTCTAAGAGGGAAGAATAGATAGTGACAAAGGAAAAAAAAAGGGAGATGCAAAGGAGAGAGAGACCACAATCTAGTGTTTTAATCTTCATTATAATCTATTTTTTATCTTACATGTCAAAGGAGGCTGTAGAACCCTTGTTTTGCCATCCAAATTGAAGGTAAACTCAATTACACAATTATGGACCGCAATTTTTACTATAAAGTTTCTTACAAACCGATGCTGCACTAAATAATAGTAAAATTACTAAGCAAAAAATTAATGTCACGTGTCAAGTTATTAGACTCTTCTGTAGAAAACTATCATTTTGTTTTACAATTAAACACACAGTTTAATTTAAAGTAAATAACTGTCAATTAATGTAATGTCACGCGTCAAACTATTAGACTCTCCTGCAGAAAACTCCCCTATTACATATATATAAGATAAGATTAGCTAGCGACAGACTTGTCAAACATAAATTCTTAATCATTTTACTAATTATAAATTGCTACCTCTGTAATACTCCCAAAATTTCACACAACGAGAGTAACGAAATTTGAGTTTGAAAATAAGAGGGGTCTAGGATATTTGAAGGTTAGAAGGTTAATTTTGGGCGAATAGTTAGTTTTAAAGGTATTGATCTTTGATATCAAGGATCAGAGAGTTTTATTCTCGTATACAATTTTTTATATAGTAATATTTTAATTTTGTAATTAGAATATCTTAAATAAAGATGAATTATCTTTGTAATATAATAGATATAGCTTAAATTATTATTATTATTATTATTGTGAGTCTTAATATAAATATATATGTATTTGAGTGTACATGAATGAGTTTATGTACGTGTATGTATAAATAAATGAATATGTTCATAATGAATTTATATACATATAAACTCGAGATTTGATTATTTAAGATTCAAGCTAATTTATTTAATCAACTCAAATGATAAAATCTTAACAATATTTAATTGACTAATAATTAGTATGGATTTACAACTTCATGTAAGAAATAAATAAGTTAACTACGCAACTTGCGAACAAATTCAAGTTTGCTTGAAAAATAAATGAGCCAAGTTTGAATAAGTTATCTTCTTCAATAATAAGTTCGAGATCAACTCATGTTCAAAATCAAATTAAACGAACAAAACTAAAACATTCAATACTACTCCACTACACCTCAACTAATCAGTTTTGTCTCCAAATTCTGGGACAGGTATACCAGAGATTGTTGCTATAGAACTATTATTGATGCCTTCTTTGTTCTTTGTGTGAATGCAAACTCATAAACCAAGGCAGAGGGATCGCTACCCACTTTCTGCACAAGAAACAAACAACTAAACCCACAACCACAGCTCTACATACAATTAAAAACACATCCTAAATAATTTAAAATTTTATAATCCTACAAATAATTTTTAAGAGAAATTTCACTTTGAATCTTGAACTACCATACGTTTTAAGAAGACCCATCAAATTTAAAAAATGCTCAATTTAACCCCGTGAATTTTCAATTTGATTCAATTGACTCCCCTCCATTAGATTCAACCGTTAACTCTTAACGAAAATTACTAAAAAGGCCAAATTACCCCTTAATTTTTGTTTTTGTTTTTGTTTATAAATAATTTGAAATTAAGGGTAAATTTAGAATTTTATAAAAAAGTCAAGGGTATAAAAGTCATTTGATCACTTTTAACGTTTAAAATATGACGGAATGAGGTACATTGCATCAAATTGAAAGTTTAGGAAGTGAAATTGAAAGTTCTTGAAATTTGGAGGGGAGGGTTCTTTGTTGTACAATTTGGAGGGGAGGGGTCTTTGTTGTACAAATTAAATGTACTCGTAATCGCATGAGTCGTATGCAATATGGTGGTATGTAAGTGCGAGGTTGAACCCACAGGGAGTTGTGTTCTTGAAAGCAAATTTAAACCTAAAATAATTATATTCTAATCTAGTTCACAGTTTTTGAATGATGATTGTTTGAATGAAACAAAAGCGTAAAACTAATTAAATGAAAGTAATATATTGACGAAACACTAGGGTTTCAGAATCCACACTCACTCATTCTTAACAACCTAGTTCCACGATCTCAGATATTCCCCAAAGTTCTCACATATAAATCTTAGGTATATTTCATTTTTTCCTTCACAAATTAATCAAAACATTCCATGTATCCATTCTTTACCCAAATCACAATAGAAATCCAATAATCAATTAAATCATTAGTTGTATCCGTAAATCACAAGCAAATATACAATCTATATTGAAACATCCATAGTATCCAAAGAATAAATCACAAGAAAGATCCAATCTTTTAATCAAGAAAACCAAGCAATTAATTGTATTGAATTATCATAAATCATCTAATGTATCCTTAAATCACAAAAGATATCCAAGTTACATTCAATCCAATTAATAGAAAAGTAAAACAATAAGCCATTAAACCATTAAATTGGGAAATCTTGAATACATGAAACTAAATTGCTAATCATAAGTGAGGCTTCATCTTCAACCTTAGTTGAAGGTTTAGCCTCTCATGTTATTGAAAGACAAACCGTTCTTCATTGAATCCATAATAAAAATTGAGTACTTACAAGTTATAAAACCCAAGATTGAGATCCAAAAACTAGGAAACCCTAGAACTCTCTTCTTTCTCCTATCAAATTTTGTAATTCACAGCCTCCCCAATCTAATTTGATAATTATCTATTTATAGGGCTAAAACTAGGGTTTATAATTTAATAAAACATTGAAATTCGCTCCAGGTTAGACGCGTGCGCTCTATCACACAAGTGGTGCGCTCGATCGCACTCGTGCATAGGCTTACGTCTGCTGCGTAGCGCTCACGCTTGATCGCGGCTATCTTAGGCTCGAGTGCAACTGTGCTCGATTGCAGTGACCTGCGCTCGATCACTCTAACAGGGTCTGCACTATTAATCCGAAATCAGCAACTTCCACTTAAAACCCACAATTTTCCTTTAGCAACCTATAACACACTGAAAACACAAAACTAAACCAAAATATCAGATAATAACATAGCTAAAAGATTAACAATAGCAAATTAAGGGGTCCAAATATGCAATATTTGGCACACATCAATCTTCTCAAAATGCATGGTAGTTCAATGGTCTTAAGTGAAATTTCCCCTAATTTTTAATATGTGCTAGAACCAATTGCTGCTAAAACCAACCAAGTTACTGTGAAATGCAACAACATTGTGATCCTAAACTTGGGAAAATATAGAGTCAAGTTTGAACAAAACAAAACAAATAAAACAAACAAATGAACTTACAAATATATCCAACCAAACCTGTTGTAGTGACCCAAATAATTAACTAGGCATAAGTAGCTTAGTTAAAGGGGTTAATTTAGGCTTTGGGTCACTAAAGACACTTAAAGTGTAATTTGGACTTTTGGGATGGACGTACTCTAGGTCTAGCGGACGTATGCTCATATCTTTTCTGGCGGACATACGCGTTAACACCGGACGTACTCTGCTATTTGTAGTGCGGACGTACGTGGGGGGACCACCGGGCGTACGCTCTGCAAATAGTACACGGACGTACGGGAAAACACCGGATGTACACTACTTTTTAGGATTACCCTCTAGTTAATACCTGAATGTACGAGACAACCTTTGGACCGCTGTATAAAAGTGTTGGACGTACACTAGGGTTGGCGGACGTCCGCTACTTTTCTTAGGAGTTGGTAGAGCCCCTCAGCTATAAATACCCCATACCCCCTTCAATTTTCTCACGCCTTTCTTCGCCCCCAGGCTACCACTTGATCATTTTGTGAGTATTTTGTGTGTTTCAGTGCTGCCGAAGGAGAAACACTTGAAGTTTCACATAAAGGAGGTAATGCTCAGTTACCTAGCTTTTTAAATACGACGTTATGCTACTCAATTTTTGTCTTGCGTTGTTAGTTGTAGTTATAGCTGAAGGTATGCTTTAAATCTTGTTTAGGTTAACGTTTTGTTAACTTAGCATTGTTACGTTGCATGAAGGTTTTACTTCAACTTAGAAAGCCCTAGAAACCTTTGGTAGGCTTAGGAGTAGGTTTGGAGGTTAGGAGGACAAGTGGAGAAAATGAGGTTCTTCCTGAAAACCTCGAAGTGGACATACGGTCTCGAGATCGGACGTACGGTCTGAAGTGTCACAGCGAATGTACGACCCCGAGCTCGGACGTACAGTCCAGAGTGTGACAGGGGATTTTATTTTCACCAAGCCGTCTCATAGCTCCTGTTTTTCTTATTCTAGAGTTGTTTTAGTAGGAATATGACTAATAGAAGTTTTTTCACAGATTTGGAGAACCCGGATCATTCGGAATTTTCAAAGACATTATTCGACCCGGGTGACTTTTAACTCACGTAATGCTCGTTGTTATTTTTTTATACACTGCATGACTATTTTGTGTACCAAAAAAACATGCATATTTGCAACTCTCACAGTTTATACTTGCTGCACATGAACTCTAACATTTTGAGAAAAGGTTATGTGAATATGTTAATAAAGTGAGACTTGTAAAAGAACATGAATGTAAAATACAAATAAGATAATTTACATCATATGACATGATACACCGGTACATGCGGCATAATGGTCATGGGCTTACAATACATGTTAACTTTATGGTCAAATGTGTGAATTATATGGGTCTTGGATCCAATGGTTGTTCATGGCCAGCACATCCTTAAAGGGTGATCACTATAGTGTGGGCCACCCGAGGTTGGACTCGGTCGTGCCGCTAGTGTTATGTACGGTAGTGTGCAATGGCTGGTGCACTGACATTGTACTACAGGTCCCTCAGGATAGCGCCAACCCTGCTGAGAATATGTAATATCTCGAGTAGACTATACTATTTAACTATGATTGATACTCTGTATCATATGCATATATTATATATCTATATCACTCATAATATAAACTGTCATGATGAAATTGTCATTTGCTTTGCAAAAACATTAGAGTTCATTATCAAACTGGCATGGGCATTATTTGTATTAAGAATCACTAAGTCTTAGACTTATCCCCTTTTTATTCATGTTCTCCCCCATCATTACGTATATTTGTGCGGTTTAGCTATCCTAGGCGAGGATGTCGCAAGAGCTAACTTGGGTGATAACACATGACTTGATCCATTTGATTTTTGAGGATATGGATCATATTTGGCTGAGGACCATGTGGGAGGATGGAGGAACTGCCCATGCGGACATGATTGAGATCTTGATCTCATTAGCCCTGCTTAAGCTTAAATCTAAGCTTTGATTTGTTGATCCTTTTTTAGAACAATGTTTAATATTATTTTATGATCTGTATCTCTACTTGATGATGGACTAATGACTAGTACATTTTGACGACTATCTATGTTATGATGATGATGATGATGTTATATTTTCTCTGGTGCATGTTGTGTGAATGTTTAATTATCAATCTCTAATTCCCGTAGTCTTAGTAAAGTTTTCCGCTACAGCTTTCTCGTTATGACGAGAAAGGTTGAAATCCCTAAGTCTTGTCCCTCGAGAGATAGGGCTGGGAGGCGAGTCATGGGATCAATTACTAGTTAATTAATTTGTCCATCGGGGTTGTCACATCTGTGATGCTTTCAATACTTGTAATATGATGTCAGAAATAAAGGATAGCTGACTCAATAAGCTTTTTGTAGTTGTTTTTCTACCCTAAACTCAACATAGAGATATTATGTAGCATCAACCAACTACCAACTTGTTTGCTTACCAATAATTAGCATGTCCAAGAAGAACCACAACGGGTTTTAAAAGAACAAATGTTCTTCGGTAGAATGAGATATGTCAACACATTCCCAAAGAAAATTTCACAGAGGACAGCAACTGAGTCCTATAACTTCTACCTCTAATTTGGGGAATTAGGGTTTGGGGTTTGATATAGGTAGCTCGATTAGGGTTTAGATTTGATTTGATTTAATATTTAGATCCATCACAGCTAAGTAGTGAGATAACAGATTAAAGGGTAAGCACAGAGAATAACAAAGAAATAGAACAATAGAGAAACCATAGAAATCAAACACATCTCTAAGATTTCAGTCCTCACTTCTCACTGATGTTCTATGCTCCCAAATTTGAGAATTACAACTCTTTTGTAATGCTAAAGGAAACCCTAAGGAAAAACAAACTCCATCCCTATGATAAATAAACCGTGGCCCTTCATTGAAAATCTAATTAAAAGACATAAATAAGCCAACATAAAAATATTTTACAAGTAATTAACTACCGTGGACACTAGTTGGACCAAAAGGACTTATAAATTGAGTACGTCCCATAAACTTTGGTTTTTATTATTTTCCTACCAGCCCATTGCTGTAGCATCATAATTTCTTTAAGTTCTTTTTGTTCTTTCTATCTTTCTTTTTTCTTTGTTTTTTCTTTTTTATTTTAAGAAAAGAAAAACTGCTTTTGAGTTTCATGTACAAGATTCAAACCCACAATCAAGCAAGAGAATCCTAAACCTTCCCTCACTTAATTTCATTTTCTGACCAAAATCTATGCATAAGACAAACTGTCATATCCCTTCAAAATGGAANTGAGTGCCTAAAAGTGCTTATTTGAACCCCTTAATTTACATTCGTTAGGCTCTTAGTTTTGTTAATATCTAATGTTTTATCTTGTTTTAGTGTTTTAGTATATTGTAGGTCTTTGGTGCATAAGGTGGCTCAAAGGGGAGAAATGAAGCAAAGAAGGAGTCAAGCCCCTGGAAGTGTGATCGATCGCACATGGTACGATCGAATGCACTGCGGTCGATCGCAAGACCTACGTTCGAACGCAAGTCCAGTCAGCCCACGTTTCTCGCGTTGCCCTAGCCGACCCTATCATTCATCGCTTCAACCTTACGCCGTGGGCAGTTATTGCGTTGGACCGCACGTAGTGCATTTGAACGCACTGCGGTCGAACGCAGCACCTACACTCGAACGCATGCTACGCGGAGATGCGCCTGCAACCGAACGCTCAGCACCACTATCGAACGCATGCAGCACTGCGATCGAACGCACCCCCTGCGTTCGAACGCAACCCTGACCTGGCAGCACGATTTATTTTTCTTATAAATAGAACATGTTGTATAGTTTTTTATTCACGTTTTGGGAGGCGCCCCTAGGGCCTCAAACCCTCTGTTTTCCACTGTAAATCCCTCATAAATTGTCATTTATTTATTTAATGTTTTATTTTACTTTTATTTAGTCTCTTATTCCCTTCACTATAGATTTGTTTACATTTATTCATGTTTAGTTCGTATTATTCTGTCATTTCAATTTATGTTTATTCGTTTCAATGCATTTTAGTGACAAAAGTGTGTTGATTGTTGTTTGCAATTCGTTAAACGTCGACTTTCACTGCAACCGGAGATACATCGGATGATTCGTCTTCGGACCAATATCCGTTGTGACCTCTAAACAATGTTTGCATTGGTTAGTTCGACAAGATTTTGTAGCAACAATAGGATATGCATATGGTTTTATCGATAGACGAAATTATGAATAATGTAATAGCAAATAGAATACGCCAAGTAGCGTAATCGTTATTGAGTATGAGCTAAGCATGTTTATATGTTAATTAATTTATGGTGAGGTGGATTAGGGACCTTAGTCGTTTTTATTTCTTTATTTTATTACATTTTAAATTAATTTTATTTTCTGCACGCCAATTGTTTGATATTGGAACTTGGTTAAGATAGGATTAGTTTAGGCACTTTAAAATTGGTTTTTTTTAACGAAACACGATTCTCTGTGGGTTCGACCTCGCACTTGCACAACCGCTATATCACAAACGACTCGTGCAATTGGCGAGTATAATTAAATTTGTACGATCAGCACTTCATTGAAAATCTAATTAAAAGACATAAATAAGCCAACAGAAAAATATTTTACAAGTAATTAACTACCGTGGACACTAGTTGGACCAAAAGGACTTATAAATTGGGTACGTCCCATAAGCTTTGGTTTTTATTATTTTCCTACCAGCCCATTGCTGTAGCATCATAATTTCTTTAAGTTCTTTTTGTTCTTTCTATCTTTCTTTTTTCTTTGTTTTTTCTTTTTTATTTTAAGAAAAGAAAAACTGCTTTTGAGTTTCATGTACAAGATTCAAACCCACAATCAAGCAAGAGAATCCTAAACCTTCCCTCACTTAATTTCATTTTCTGACCAAAATCTATGCATAAGACAAACTGTCATATCCCTTCAAAATGGAATTCTATATCACTCCTTCACTCTATTCATTGAAAATTTTTAAAAACATTCAACTCAAATTGCATCAGGCGGCAGAAGTCTTTAGTGTTCCTACCTTGCATGGGAGACCACTTGTACTGTGTAGAATATCAAATGGAATGGTATCTAGAACTCTTGTAGGTACAAGACCATCAGAGTGCCTATATCAGTACAAGAAATTTGATTTTTCCGTCATCATGAGCCACTATTATAATCATCATCATAACTTTCAGGCTAGAAATTTACCATAAATAGTCAATAGTTCCAAGAAACTTTGAGTGGTAGGATGTAGCTAAAGGTTCACCATCATGCCCGCGTGCTTTTGTAGAGCCCTGAGAATGTATAGATATGAAATAGAAGAAAATATTAGTGAGTGTTTGTACAAGATAGGAAGATCAAACTACCAACCTAGGAAGATGAAAAAGAACAAAATATAAGGCCCGTTTGTTTTGGCGTAAAATAATGGACAATCCAAAAATAATTTCCATTGACTACAGAAAACCTAGGACTAAGGGGAAAACGAAAAGGCTTTTCAACACTTGAAAAGTGCCTCGCTACCCCTAGTTCTCTCACACAACTAAGTTCTCATCGATCCTCTTTGCCGCTGCCACGGGCACCAAGTACTCCCTACCGTCTAGCTACCAACAATTCCCATTGGAATCTGAACCTAGCCCACCAGCATCTCACAACATTGACCTAATATGGACGGGTAGTCAAGCTTTCCAGTGGCAGCCTAGCCAAGGACTTCCTAGTCACCCTCTGAGTGCCTCTCACCGGATCCCTGCCACCTTCTTGCAATTACCCAGCTTCATTTCTAGTCAGTACAACAATGTCATCCCCCACACCACCGATTTTATGATCTCCTCGACCTCTTGGCTTGTCGGAGTTGCCATGGCCTCAGTGGGCACAACTTAGGGTGGAGGCAGTGCACAATCAACAAGCCCTGCCACAATAGACTTTCCAAGCGTCCTCATAGAAAATCATGTCCTCAGCATGGTTTTTGTCATCAGTGGCGGCTGTTGTGACAAATACTACCTAAGTTAATAGATAATATTTGCTACGTTTTACTCGCAAGTGCACAAGATCAAAATGATAGTATAGTAGGTAAATACGAGATCATTCCCACGGAGATTGTTAATTTTGTTAAGAATTAATTAAGTTAAAAATATCAACTTGTCACAATATTGATATTAAGAAAGAACTAAAAAATAAAAGTGTAGGGCTTTGATATCCACCACTAATTATGCTCAAATAATATAACAATATGTCAATGCTCCAATCATATTATGAATACCTAATGGTTGCCAACCTAAGGGCATGGTGTATACTCCTTAAGTTATTGGTTTCCCTAAGCAACGAATTAGGCATGGTGTATACTCTAACTCTTTTCTTTCCTAAANGGTAGATGAACGAGGCGACCAAGGCGATGATTTTGGAGAGGTTAAACATGAGTAGAGGGGACAAGTTGCAGATCTTCTTGCAACATGGCATCAACAAGAAGTAAGCCACTAAAGGAAGGTGAAGAATGTTGCATTGGTCAGGTATAGAGGTAGAGGCAAATTTACAGTAATTAATAAAGAATAGTAATGATAAAGGTACTGATGGGTTGATGTAGTGATGGGTTTGGAGGAGGGGGGGATGGGGACTGGGGATGGCTCAGGCCTCCCCTCGATTCCACCAAAATTTTATTTTAGGTATAAAAAGGAAAAAAAAAATGACATGCCATTGGCCTTGCCCCAAAAATATATTTGGGCCCCTTACCAATTCCTCCTAAAAAATTTTACAGGCTATTGGCCCTGCCCTAAAATAAATTTTTTATTTTTGAAAATTGAAAGGAAATTGAAAATCTAAATCTCACCCTAACCCTCTCCTCTGTAACCCAGATTAGAAAACTATAATCAAACCTAAATTTTTTATTTGTGAAAATTGAAAGGAAATTGAAAAGTGATTTTTAGACTCCATTTAAACAAAAGTAAACCCCAAAAAAAAAAAAAATAAATCCCACCCTAACCTTATGTAACCCAAACGACATATTAGAAAAAACAAAAGAGAGCTAACCCTCTCTTAGGCTTTGCGCTTTTCGCTGGATGCTGGGACCTTGGGCATGAGCCGTGAATGAGTTGGTGAGTTTCTTCCTCTGTAACTCTGACTCAATTTTTTTTCTTCATCTTTTCTCTAAGGCTAAACAGCCTAAGATTGTTTAATGGTTTCTTTTCTTTGAGGACGCTGGGCCTAGGCGTGCTTGATGCTTCTAGAAGACTAAAATTATAACTATTATATATTTTATATATACTGATGTGTTTAACCGCTATTGAATAGAAAAGAAAAGAAAAAATAAAAATTGCTTTATGTAATATGTGTCTGTGCGAGTAGACTTTATATTAAATTTTTGCTTTTACGAGTTATTAAAATTTTGTTTTTCTTATTCTGATTAAAACAATATTGACATTTGTTTTAGGTGTTTTTTATATATATACTTTGGGATTTTGTCAAACATCAATGAGTTTCAATAGATTATTACCAATATCAGGTATGTTATTTGTTATTGTTTGTTCCTTTTATTCATACATTTTTTGTTGATTTGTTAGATTTATTGCTATTGGAATATGCTAATAATTTTACTATAATATCTTAGAATATGTGCCATTAGCCATGAATTGTTTAGTGTGATAAGTATTAAAACTAATAAATAAACAAATATATAAAGAGAAAAAAAAAATCTATGCATATTTTTTCTTTCTTTTCTAAGGACTCCAAAGTTTCATCTTCTATATATGATCCTTTACCTGACTCAATTGTTCCATACCTGAGTCATCCATTGTTTCTGTTCCCAATTGTATCCCTCCCAAAAAGTTTACTCGACAGCAGTATCATTGTAACTAAGCTACAACAGTATCATATATAGGTTAAGGATCACCTACAACAGTATCATTGTAACTAAGCTACTCAATCTTCCAATTCAATTGATCCTAAGAGTGATAATTCTGTTTCAGGTATTCCCCTTCCACTTAATTCTTTCCTTGATTACAATATACTTTTTGATTCTTACAAACACTTCGGTTTGGCTGTCTCATTCCAAGTTGAACCTTAGTTTTTTCATCAAGCTGTATCTTCCCCTCAATGGTGTGAGGCCATGGCAACTGAAATCAGTGCACTTGAAGCAAATGATACTTGGGAAATTACTGATCTCATCCTGACAAGCATCCTATAGGCTGCAAGTGGGTATATAAAATCAAAAACATAAAGCAGATGAGGAAATAGAGAGGTATAAAGCTCGTTTGGTTGCAAAGGGCATTCAAAGAGAAGGTCTTGATTATAGTGATACATTCTCCTTGGTTGCTAAATTGACCACAGTGAGATATCTTCTAGCCTTAGCAGCAATCCATAATTGGCATCTTCTTCAATTAGATGTCAATAATGCATTTCTGCATGGTTCTTTTGATGAAGAGATTTTTATGAAGTTACCTCCTGGTTTTGGATTGAAGGATTCATCTAAAGTTTGCACGCTTAAGAAATCACTTTATGGTCTCAAACAAGCCTTTAGGCAATGGTTTTCTAAATTCTCTTCTACCCTTATACAACATGGTTTTACTCAATCTATTTCTGACTATTCTCTTTTTACTTAAGTGAAGAATATTTCTTTTATTATTCTACTTGTATATGTAGATGATATTGTCATAGCAAGTAATGACAAAAGTGGAGGGGCAATCAATTCCCGTTGTTAATAAACCCGAATTTGAAGAGGAAGAACACAATTGTACGAATGAAAGTAAAGATGCGTCAATTGGTATAGAGGTGAAAAAGCCATAGCTTGCTGCTCGCTTGCTGTCTACTAAACGAGCCTTCACTGCCCGCCCGACCCCTATCTCTCACGTCTCTTGCTGCCAACTCATGGCCAACCTTGCCGCCTCCCACCAACCTTCTCAGCCTCTCTCCTTCTTTACCTCTCCCTCAATCGAGGATGTCAGTCAGGCCATTCTAGGAGACAGCAAGCGGACTGGGACCAAAGCTCGCTATTCCGCTTTTTTGAATGCATAGGAAAGTAGAAAGGGAAAGTAGTTTAACCACCTGGGTTCTGTTTCGGGTAGAGCTTGACTCTCCTCCGATGGCTTGGCTTGGACAATGTAAGATGGTTCAATCTCATTCATGAAGATGGCTCATTTCATTTGAAGTCCCCATCTTTGGTGGGCTTCCGGATGGACCATTCCTTCTTTCCATTTCCGATTCTAGCCTAGAAGTTCTTGAACAACACAGTAAGAAAAGACAACGAGCTCAAGAGAAGGGAAAGAGAGACCTTCTCGCTCCACACATGGGAAGCGCTTACTACGCTACGTATCTTTATTCATTAAAACTGCGCTTTCATAGCTTATCTTATAGCTCTCAAACAAGAAAATGCTAGTCCTTATGCCACTACCAGCACAGGGAATGTTGAGTCCTACAGGAAAGAGATCGAGAAACTCAACAAATGGAGCAAAGAAAAAGGCTCCCCAAGTCAAGCCCCAGTCCCAATGTGCACTAGTAAATAACATTACTGAGATACTGATTAAGAATTTAAGAAACAAAACCCGTAGTATGCCCGAAATGGCAGAATCGTTTGTTGCCATTCAAGAGGTCAGCCCGGCCCGATAAGTGAAATCAAAATGAAAAAAGGGTAGGAAAGAGCTTGAACGACCGATTTCACAAGAGGTCGAATGTACCCTTTATTAGTAAGGTTGCTTGCTTGTCAAAAGCTAGGAATCAATGGGATTACGCAACGTGGTCTATATTTGGTGGCTAATGAGGGCAGATACCAAGTTAGTTGTCTACCATCACTTGGGCTTGGTTTCAATTGAATATCGTCCGAATAGACGAAGCTATTATATTGTTATAGTTTTTTATGTAAGGTATTTTTTTTTTCTTCTTCCTCTTGAAAGTTCTCTCTCTTCATTGATTGATTTTGTTCCCACTGAAAGAAATGGAATAAGCAACCAAAGAACCCAACCAAGCGATTCTCCTTGACCCGGCAAAGAAAGAAAGGAACGAACTAGATTCCATCGCCGAAGGCATATTCCCATGATAATGAGATCAGGTAAATATCAGAGATCAATTTGCTGCCTAGCTTAATCCCATAAGTCATTGGCATATTTACTACCAGTACATAAGTAATTTTCTTATTTTTAGGGATGGATGCTAAGTTGCCTCAATATCCTTTATTTGACCTATCACTTCGACTTTGCTAGAAGAAAGTTTTTAACATTGGCGGCGGGCGCCCCGTATTGCATATGATATTCCCGTTCGGCAACTCCGACAGGAAAGATGACATCCATGCATTTTCTTATAGAGCTTTTCGGCGATCGAAGGGCAAGACTACCTCACTTTCTCGAACTGCGAAAGAATATCGATGGTTGGATCCCGCCTTCAAGAGGGTCTCCCATCCGATGTGGAGTACACACTATTTAATTAGCCTTGTCTTCTTGGTCAAGTTTACTCTCGGGTATCACCAGTCTCCGTCTCTCTTCGGCCAGAGTAGAAGATAAAGCCCAGAAGACCAGAACGATGGGGCGGGACAATAAGAGGTTTTTTTGGCTAGCTGATTCAAAGAAGAATGTAAGTCAGAGCCAGCCTCGTTCCGATCAAAAGTAGTTTCCTCAAAATTCATCTTACGAAGTGGACTATTTAACATAACAGAAAATCCAGGATGACTTGGCGAATCCGCTTTAGTAGGTAAGCAGGCATTCTTCTTTTAGTTTGAAAGATCTTAAAGAATTGAAATTTTTCTTAGGGCTTGAAATTGAAAGAAGTGCAAAGGGTATTTCCTTATCACAGAGGAAGTATGCCTTAGAAGTTTTAGATGATTGTGGAATGCTTGCAAGCAAACCTTCTTCTATTCCTTTGGAAGCTAATTTCAAGTTGTTTAGAGAAGAATGTGAATTGATTTCTGATCCAACCACTTACAGAAGACTTGTGGGAAAGTTGGTGTATCTTACAATCACAAGACTAGATTTATCATATTATGTACAGTTGTTAAGTCAATTCATGGATTCTCCTCATAAGCCTCATCTTGATGTTGCACACAAGGTTCTTAGGTACATTNAGGTTTTTTTGGCTAGGTGATTCAAAGAAGAAGGTAAGTCAGAGCCAGCCTCGTTCCGATCAAAAGTAGTTTCCTCAAAATTCATCTTACAAAGTGGACTATTTAACATAACAGAAAATCCAGGATGACTTGGCGAATCCGCTTTAGTAGGTAAGCAGGCATTCTTCTTTTAGTTTGAAAGATCTTGGAGAATTAAAATTTTTCTTAGGGCTTGAAATTGAAAGAAGTGCAAAGGGTATTTCCTTATCACAGAGGAAGTATGCCTTAGAAGTTTTAGATGATTGTGGAATGCTTGCAAGCAAACCTTCTTCTATTCCTTTGGAAGCTAATTTCAAGTTGTTTAGAAAAGAATGTGAATTGATTTCTGATCCAACCACTTACAGAAGACTTGCGGGAAAGTTGGTCTATCTTTCAATCACAAGACCATATTTATCATATTATGTACAGTTGTTAAGTCAATTCATGGATTCTCCTCGTAAGCCTCATCTTGATGTTGCACACAAGGTTCTTAGGTACATTAAATCCTCTATTGGACGGGGCATCTTCTTCTCAGCTTCTTCAGAATTACATTTGAAGGCATTTTGTAATTCTGATTGGGCCGGATATCCTAATAGTCGCAAATCAGTGACAGGGTTTTGTATTTTTCGAGGAGATTCTTTAATCTCTTGGAAATCCAAGAAGCAACACACAGTATCAAGATCCTCTGCCGAGGCAGAGTACAAATCGATGGTTGCTGTCACATGTGAGCTTACTTGGTTACATGCTTTGCTGAAAAATTTACAGCTTCCACATCCTCAACCAGCTTTGGTTTTCTGTGATAGTCAAGCAGTTATTCATAGTGCTGCAAATCCTGTATTCCACGAACGAACCAAGCACATCGAAATAGATTGCCACATTGTGAGAGAGAAAACTGTTGCTGGGTTGATTAGAACATTACATGTATAGTCCAAGCATCAACTGGAAAACATACTTACCGAGCCTCTATCTCGCACAGATTTTCACTCTCTGTTGTCTAAGTTGAATGTCATCAATATTTTCTACACTGATGAACATTTCACTTGAGGGGGCATAGCAAACTGTATTAAACTAATCTATTTAGTTAGTTTTATAGTTCAACAAGTTGGTTAGCTGATTTGTTATTCTTCATTCTTCATTCTTCATGCACTAGTTAAATGTGTATCATATGTAATAAGATCAGTTATATAAGTTTGTTAATACTCTAATATGTTAGGTTGATAATCTATTATAAATACAGAGCTTTGCTCAATGTAATCTTTATCCATTGTAAATGAGAATCAATCTTTCTCTTTCAATTTGTTTTCTTGTTAGTTGCAACAGGTCGTTGAAGAAGCTGAGTCTCAGTGAGGAAGGAGGAGTAAGAGTGAAGAAAAAAATGACAATTTACAATCCTTTAAGTTTAAATGGAAGCATACATAAAGGTTGAGAAACAACGTTAGAAGGGCATTTCGGTAAACAAGCAAGGCTCCTTCAAACGAGGTGAAACACAAGATTTCAGGCAACATAGCAACAGAAACTTATCAGCTATTTTGCACGCAAGAGTCATTACGTACTGGGCTATTCAATCAATGAACAAGGCAAAACCAAGTTGCTCCAAACCGGTTGCCAAACGCACTAAATAATCTAAGGCATGGCCGAAGCTCAAATGAAAGGAAATTTTGGTTTATCTTCTATATATAAAAAGCGCCAATCCTCAAACGCTACAGTGCATTTTGTTTGATGTTGAAAGACTATTTTAGCCTTACTCATTGTTTAGTCATCTTGAAAAAGTATGGGCATTATCTTAGAAGATATGGGCATGAGTGTCTTATCTTATCAAATAAGGACAACAATTTTGTTTGAGAGTAAAATGACTGTTTTAGCTTTACTTATTGTTTAGTCATTTTGAAAAGTTATGAGCATTATCTTAGAAGATATGGGTATGAGTGTCGTATCAAATATTTGGGTAATAGGCACTTTTTGGATTGCATAGGGACAGGCGTGAGACATGACTTTGTAAACGGAAAGCAGCAATGCACAATACTTTGTTTGATGTAGAAATACCTTTTTGCCCCTCTAATTTGTCTCATTGTAAAGAAACAGTTGAAGGATTGCTTTGGTGTTTTTGTCTTTTTATTTTATTTCTACAGTAATTTGTTTTTGTCTGTTTATTTCTAAACAGCAAACACTTGTTTGATGTTGAAATACCATTTTGCCCCTCAAATTCTTCTCCTTGTAAAGAAACAGTTGAAGGATTACTTTGGTTTTTTTGTCTTTTTGTTTCATTTCTACAGTAATTTTTTTGTGCACCAGCACAACTCTTTGTTTAATGTTGAAATACCATTTTGCCCCTCAAATTCTTCTCATTGGAAATAAACAGTTGAAGGATTGCTTTGGTGTTTTTGTCTTTTGTTTTATTTATACAGTAATTTTTTTTGTGCACCATGTAATGTTATATTCTTTATCTTCTTTATATAAAAAGAGTGAATGCATAACAAATTTTTGATATGGAGAGACCATTTGCTCCTTTATTTTTGTTTTATATTGAGAGAACATTTCCTCTTTTTTCTTTTTCTTTCTCTTTTTACTTAAGAGACTGTTGATCACAAAAATTATATATTCTTAAAAGTATGTTATAACTTACTACAGGACCATTTTAGAGCATCTTGCTATTTTTCTTTTCTTGTTCTACTAGCTTTTTATCCGTTTAGCTATTGATGCGTATTATTTAGGATGAACTGTAAAGATTAATAAAAATACAGTTATTATTTTTATGTAATTTACCATTTTTCGCTGTTTTCAGTAGAATTCAATGTAGCCCTTATAGATAGTGCTAATGCTCTTCTTAATCGTGCTCTATTACTATCTTCCATATTGTTATTATAGATTGTAATAACAATTATATCTCATAATTCATGTTTTTATCTTTGTTCAGGAAAAAATGATGCGGACACTTTATAATTCTCTAAAGGAAATTACTCTTACGACAAAATAATGGAGGGTTAAAGTGATTGTTACTGAAAAAATATTGTCACCCACTAGCATTCAAAGTACAAACCAATATCAAAGGTTTATATTGGCTAATGCTGAGGTAAAATTGAAGAATAACATATATTTTTTCAGTTGATATGATTATCTTTTTGTTTACAAATAAATGATTATATTTGAAATAAGCTTATACACAATTCATCACAAATACAATACACCAGCCAAAGAAACAAACAATCATAGCAAAAAATTGCTTCTAAAAAACTATGTATCATTCAACCATAGTTCTTTATAAAAAAAATCTTTCCGTATATTAACTTTAATGTATTTGTCATCCAATAGAACATAATTTTCCCCTATTGCTCGTTATATGTTTCATTATATTTTTACTATAATCCATTATCCTTTAACCATTCCACAATAAACAAACGTAACATATTTAATCATCATCTATTTAATCCACTGAAATACTTTTTATTACAGGGAAATCGGGTTCAAGCAACTATCTTTGAGCGTGATATTCAGTTGTTCGAAGATACATTAAATATATCAAGCACATATTTCGTCATCAATGCTCTTGTCAGACCCATCAAACCAGAGCACCACATAGTGGAGAATGAGTATCAATGGACAATCAATTCAAAGACTGTAATTGAAGATGCCGCAAAAAATAAAATACAGTTACCTACGTTTAGATTGAACTTTGTCCCTTTTACAGAGTTTCACAAATATATCGATTCTCAATCCCAAATTGGTAAGAGTTACTTATTTCAATTGAACATGTTCTTTTCTTAGTGCAACATTTTACTAATAAAGTTGTTACATGCAATTTTATAGATGTTATTGCTCTTGCAATTGACATGGAACCAGCTCGAGAGATTCGAACCAAAAATGGCCCAGCAAAGCTTCAAGAACTACTTCTCACGGACCAAAAGTAATATCTAGCAATCGATTTGTTTGTATATACCTCTTTATATTATTCATTCTATGTTCAATTTAATTTTCAAATAGCTTTTGCTTAGTAACAATCCAACTTACATAAAAAACTAAAAAACAACACACATTCACATTTCATACATTTCTCCTATATAATATAGGAAACCAACAAAAATTTTTTTGGCTTAGACCTAACTACAATAAATTTTTTTATATGTTACAGCCTCTAACCTATATATTTAACAATGTGGAATCATTTTGTGAATAATCAATCAGCGATCATTTCAAATATCATAAAGAGCAGGCCTATCATTATAGGAGCAAGATTGAAAGTTGTATCTTATAAAGGTATGATCTATTACAAAATATTTTTCTTGTTGTTATGATTAATCTATCTAATTAAACATCTCTATTTATCTTAGGTATGTCTCTTTTAACAAAACCATCAAGCTCATTCATCATCAATCCCAACAATTTAGATGCAGCTGCACTACGGGACTAGTAAAATATATCAATTTATCATTTAACATGCCCTTACTTTTCAGTTTTACTTCTTAACATCTTTTAGATTTTTATGACTAACAAATTATTTCTTACTTTACATAGGGCTCTTGCAAATCAAAAGAAGTTGGAAGAAATGGTAACTGATAAATTCTATTGCAAACCTTCATCATGTTCAATGATACAGTTTACTAAAATTGTTACAGAAATTGCTACTATATCAGAATTAGCTAAAACAGTAAGACATTTTTGGCGTTATCAATTATTCGTATCATAATGCAAAATAAATAAAGCATTCATTCTACAAAGTTATATCTTATTAGCTTACTATATTTACATTATCAAGAAACAAAATCTACCAAAATTATAGGCTATTACAAATAATTTGTACAGCAACATAGCTTTTGGGTGAAAGCAAAAGTTGCTATTCGTGACTTGCGACAAACTTTCTAGTACATGGCTTGTAATAAGTGTACAAAAGGTACAGGCATGGAGTACAATGAGACATTCTTTTGTCTAAACTGCAAAAAACCCGATGCTGTTGCACAGCCTCGATATGTGCGTCCTAATTTTAGGTTACATTTTTTCAACTTCAAGTATAAAATATTAAGTTTATTACTTTTTCAAATTAGCTTATCTAAACTTCTCTTATATTTTATTCTTTTATTTAGATCCCGAGTGGATGTACAATTATATGATAAAACTGGATCATTGGTTTGGTAGCATCTTTGTTTGGAGATAATGCAGAAAAGTTTATGGCATGCTCAGCAACAAAACTAATGCTGGAAACCACTCAGGTATTATATATATATAACACAAAATATTTTTCTTACTCAATTCCATTACTATAAGTAATTTTTGAGTTTTATTTGTATTTTTGCCCTTAGCAAATTAAACCCATCATTTTTGTAATGCTTACTCTTTTTTTGATCCCACACATATTACTTAAAAAACTAAGTTAAAAATATTTGAAAGGAAAACTTCTCTTTTTTTACAAATGATAATGAACAATGAAGAAAAAAATGTATAAGTGAATGCATCTATGATGTAACCCTTTGTTTCGTTTATTATATTGAATATTTCCTTATCTTCTCAATTTATGCATAGTAAGTTATAATCATCTTTCCCACATAAAATGTAAACCATTACTCTTATAGATTAATTCTCTTGAGTTTGATTTATTTGCTACCTCAATTATAGTACATGATTATTTAATTAAACAACTTTAAATCCATCTATGTGCAACTATACTTAAAGCATTTTCTTCATATTTACACATGATTACTTATTCTCTAAGCCAAAAAACATAAAACCATATTGCTCTTTCTTTGTTTTGCCTTATTTCGTTTTTAAATTCATTGCTCTACTTTTACTCTTTTTCTTTCTCCAAAATAGGATGGGATCGCAAATATAGAAAACATTGCAACACTTTTTTCTGAGCAACAATTTATAATCCGACTTCGATCTTCAATGGTTGATGCACATGGAGGATCACGTAATAGGTTCAATATTACTGCTCTTGAAGAACTACCAAGTGAAGATGAATGAGCTTCCACAATCTAGCAAATTGTGCCTAATGACTCCTTTGCCTTTTTGGAAAAAACTTTTGTTATTAAGTAATAGCACAATGCTCTCTTTTGGTGTGAGAACCTATCTATAATTTTTTTTTTTGTACGTATACTTACTCAACAATGCTTTTCTTTTGGTGTAAACACCCTATTTATAATTTCTTTGTTTTTTTTTTTTTGGTTGCTGCTTGTAGTATTTATTTCTCTGCTTTTTTTTTTTTTTTTT
>CM017328.1:15122972-15315685 GCA_006937295.1 Carpinus fangiana | reverse complement strand
GTTTTCTAAATTCTCTTCTACCCTTATACAACATGGTTTTACTCAATCTATTTCTGACTATTCTCTTTTTACTTAAGTGAAGAATATTTCTTTTATTATTCTACTTGTATATGTAGATGATATTGTCATAGCAAGTAATGACAAAAGTGGAGGGGCAATCAATTCCCGTTGTTAATAAACCCGAATTTGAGGAGGAAGAACACAATTGTACGAATGAAAGTAAAGATGCATCAATTGGTATAGAGGTGAAAAAGCCATAGCTTGCTGCTCGCTTGCTGTCTACTAAACGAGCCTTCACTGCCCGCCCGACCCCTATCTCTTACGTCTCTTGCTGCCAACTCATGGCCAACCTTGCCGCCTCCCACCAACCTTCTCAGCCTCTCTCCTTCTTTACCTCTCCCTCAATCGGGGATGTCAGTCAGGCCATTCCAGGAGATAGCAAGCGGACTGGGACTGAAGCTCGCTATTCTGCTTTTTTGAATGCACGGGAAAGTAGAAAGGGAAAGCCATTTAACCGCCTGGGTTCTGTTTCAGGTAGAGCTTGACTCTCCTCTGATGGCTTGGCTCGGACAATGTAAGATGGTTCAATCTCATTCGTGAAGATGGTTTATTTCATTTGAAGTCCCCATCTTTGGTGGGCTTTCAGATGGACCATTCCTTTTTTCCATTTCCGATTCCAGCCTAGAAGTTCTTGAACAACACAGTAAGAAAAGACAACGAGCTCAAGAGAAGGGAAAGAGAGACCTTCCAGCTCCACACATGGGAAGCGCTCACTACGCTACGTATCTTTATTCATTAAAACTGCGCTTTCCTAGCTTATCTTATAGCTCTCGAACAAGAAGATGCTAGTCCTTATGCCACTACTAGCACAGGGAATGTTGAGTCCTACAGGAAAGAGATCGAGAAACTCAACAAATGGAGCAAAGAAAAAGGCTCCCCAAGTCAAGCCCCAGTCCCAAAGTGAGCTAGTAAATAACATTACTGAGATACTGATTAAGAATTTAAGAAACAAAACCCGTAGTATGCCTGAAATGGCAGAATCGTTTGTTGCCATTCAAGAGGTCAGCCCCGGCCCGGTAAGTGAAATCAAAATGAAAAAAGGGTGGGAAAGAGCTTGAACGACCGATTTCACAAGAGGTCGAATGTACCCTTTATTAGTAAGGTTGCTTGCTTGTCAAAAGCTAGGAATCAATGGGATTATGCAACGTGGCCTATATTTGGTGGCTAATGAGGGCAGATACCAAGTTAGTTGTCTACCATCACTTGGGCTTGGTTTCAATTGAATATCGTCCGAATAGACGAAGCTATTATATTGTTATAGTTTTTTATGTAAGGTATTTTTTTTTTCTTCTTCCTTTTGAAAGTTCTCTCTCTTCATTGATTGATTTTGTTCCCACTGAAAGAAATGGAATAAGCAACCAAAGAACCCAACCAAGCGATTCTCCTTGACCCGGCAAAGAAAGAAAGGAACGAATAGGATTCCATCGTCGAAGGCATATTCCCATGATAATGAGATCAGGTAAATATCAGAGGCCAATTTGCTACCTAGCTTAATCCCATAAGTCATTGGCATATTTACTACCAGTAAAGAAGTAATTTTCTTATTTTTAGGGATGGGTGCTAAGTTGCCTCAATATCCTTTATTTGACCTATCACTTCGACTTTGCTAGAAGAAAGTTTTTAACATTGGCGGCGGGCGCCTCGTATTGCATATGATATTCCCGTTCGGCAACTCCGATAGGAAAGATGACATCCATGCATTTTCTTACAGAGCTTTTCGGCAATCGAAGGGCAAGACTACTTCACTTTCTCGAACTGCGAAGGAATATCGATGGTTGGATCCCGCCTTCAAGAGGGTCTCCCATCCGATGTGGAGTACACACTATTCAATTAGCCTTGTCTTCTTGGTCAAGTTTACTCTCGGGTATCACCAGTCTCCGTCTCTCTTCGGCCAGAGTAGAAGATAAAGCCCAGAAGACCAGAACGATGGGGCGGGACAATAGGAGGTTTTTTTGGCTAGGTGATTCAAAGAAGAAGGTAAGTCAGAGCCAGCCTCGTTCCGATCAAAAGTAGTTTCCTCAAAATTCATCTTACAAAGTGGACTATTTAACATAACAGAAAATCCAGGATGACTTGGCGAATCCGCTTTAGTAGGTAAGCAGGCATTCTTCTTTTAGTTTGAAAGATCTTGGAGAATTAAAATTTTTCTTAGGGCTTGAAATTGAAAGAAGTGCAAAGGGTATTTCCTTATCACAGAGGAAGTATGCCTTAGAAGTTTTAGATGATTGTGGAATGCTTGCAAGCAAACCTTCTTCTATTCCTTTGGAAGCTAATTTCAAGTTGTTTAGAAAAGAATGTGAATTGATTTCTGATCCAACCACTTACAGAAGACTTGCGGGAAAGTTGGTCTATCTTTCAATCACAAGACCATATTTATCATATTATGTACAGTTGTTAAGTCAATTCATGGATTCTCCTCGTAAGCCTCATCTTGATGTTGCACACAAGGTTCTTAGGTACATTAAATCCTCTATTGGACGGGGCATCTTCTTCTCAGCTTCTTCAGAATTACATTTGAAGGCATTTTGTAATTCTGATTGGGCCGGATATCCTAATAGTCGCAAATCAGTGACAGGGTTTTGTATTTTTCGAGGAGATTCTTTAATCTCTTGGAAATCCAAGAAGCAACACACAGTATCAAGATCCTCTGCCGAGGCAGAGTACAAATCGATGGTTGCTGTCACATGTGAGCTTACTTGGTTACATGCTTTGCTGAAAAATTTACAGCTTCCACATCCTCAACCAGCTTTGGTTTTCTGTGATAGTCAAGCAGTTATTCATAGTGCTGCAAATCCTGTATTCCACGAACGAACCAAGCACATCGAAATAGATTGCCACATTGTGAGAGAGAAAACTGTTGCTGGGTTGATTAGAACATTACATGTATAGTCCAAGCATCAACTGGAAAACATACTTACCGAGCCTCTATCTCGCACAGATTTTCACTCTCTGTTGTCTAAGTTGAATGTCATCAATATTTTCTACACTGATGAACATTTCACTTGAGGGGGCATAGCAAACTGTATTAAACTAATCTATTTAGTTAGTTTTATAGTTCAACAAGTTGGTTAGCTGATTTGTTATTCTTCATTCTTCATTCTTCATGCACTAGTTAAATGTGTATCATATGTAATAAGATCAGTTATATAAGTTTGTTAATACTCTAATATGTTAGGTTGATAATCTATTATAAATACAGAGCTTTGCTCAATGTAATCTTTATCCATTGTAAATGAGAATCAATCTTTCTCTTTCAATTTGTTTTCTTGTTAGTTGCAACAGGTCGTTGAAGAAGCTGAGTCTCAGTGAGGAAGGAGGAGTAAGAGTGAAGAAAAAAATGACAATTTACAATCCTTTAAGTTTAAATGGAAGCATACATAAAGGTTGAGAAACAACGTTAGAAGGGCATTTCGGTAAACAAGCAAGGCTCCTTCAAACGAGGTGAAACACAAGATTTCAGGCAACATAGCAACAGAAACTTATCAGCTATTTTGCACGCAAGAGTCATTACGTACTGGGCTATTCAATCAATGAACAAGGCAAAACCAAGTTGCTCCAAACCGGTTGCCAAACGCACTAAATAATCTAAGGCATGGCCGAAGCTCAAATGAAAGGAAATTTTGGTTTATCTTCTGTATATAAAAAGCGCCAATCCTCAAACGCTACAGTGCATTTTGTTTGATGTTGAAAGACTATTTTAGCCTTACTCATTGTTTAGTCATCTTGAAAAAGTATGGGCATTATCTTAGAAGAT
Organism: Carpinus fangiana; assembly: GCA_006937295.1. Classification (NCBI taxonomy): domain Eukaryota; kingdom Viridiplantae; phylum Streptophyta; class Magnoliopsida; order Fagales; family Betulaceae; genus Carpinus; species Carpinus fangiana. Next base: position 15,311,871 of record CM017328.1, on the reverse strand, counting down.
ATGGGCATGAGTGTCTTATCTTATCAAATAAGGACAACAATTTTGTTTGAGAGTAAAATGACTGTTTTAGCCTTACTTATTGTTTAGTCATTTTGAAAAATTATGGGCATTATCTTAGAAGATATGGGTATAAGTGTCTTATCAAATATTTGGGTAATAGGCACTTTTTAGATTGCATAGGGACAGGTGGTGAGACATGACTTTGTAGACGGAAAGCGGCAATGCACAACACTTTGTTTGATGTTGAAATACCCTTTTGCCCCTCAAATTCGTCTCCTTGTAAAGAAACAGTTGAAGGATTGCTTTGGTGTTTTTGTCTTTTTGTTTCATTTCTACAGTAATTTGTGCACCAGCACAACACTTGTTTGATGTTGAAATACCTTTCTGCCCCTCAAATTATTCTCCTTGTAAAGAAACAGTTAAAAGATTGTTTTGGTTTTTTGTCTTTTTGTTTCATTTCTACAGTAATTTTTTTGTGCACCAGCATAGCACTTTGTTTGATGTTGAAATACCCTTTTGTCCCTCAAATTCTTCTCATTGTAAAGAAACAGTTGAAGGATTGCTTTGGTGTTTTTGTCTTTTTGTTTCATTTCTAAAGTAATTTTTTTTGTGCACCATGTAATGTTATATCATTTATCTTCTTTATATAAAAAAAGTGAATGCATAACAAATTTTTGATATGGAGAGACCATTTGCCCATTTATTTTTGTTTTATATTGAGAGAACATTTTCTCTTTTTTCTTTTTCTTTCTCTTTTTACTTAAGAGACTGTTGATCACAAAAATTATATATTCTTAAAAATATGTTATAACTTACTACAAGACCATTTTAAAGCATCTTGCTATTTTTCTTTTCTTGTTTTACTAGCTTTTTATCCGTTTAGCTATTGATGTGTATTATTTAGAATGAACTGTAAAGATTAGTAAAAATACAGCTATTATTTTTATGTAATCTACCATTTTTCGCTGTTTTCAGTAGAATTCAATGTAGCCCTTATAGATAGTGCTAATGCTCTTCTTAATCGTGCTCTATTACTATATTCCATATTGTTATTATAGATTATAATAACAATTATATCTCATAATTCATGTTTTTATCTTTATTCAAGGAAAAATGATGCGGACACTTTATAATTCTCTAAAGGAAATTACTCCTACAACAAAAGAATGGAGGATTAAAGTGATTGTTACTGAAAAAATGATGCCACGCACTAGCATTCAAAGTACAAACCAATATCAAAGGTTTATATTAGCTGATGCTGAGGTAAAATTGAAGAATAACATATATTTTTTCAGTTGATATGATTATCTTTTTGTTTACAAATAAATGATTATATTTGAAATAAGCTTATACACAATTCATCACAAATACAATACACTAGCCAAAGAAACAAACAATCATAGCAAAAATTTTGCTTCTAAAAAACTATGTATCTTTCAACCATAGTTCTTTATAAATAAAATATTTTCCTATATTAACTTCAATGTATTTGTCATGCAATAGAACATAGTTTTCCCCCTATTGCTCGTTATATGTTTTATTATATTTTTACTATAATCTATTATCCTCTAACCATTCCACAATAAACAAACGTAACATATTTAATCATCATCTATTTAATCCATTGAAATACTTTTTTTTACAGGGAAATCGGGTTCAAGCAACTATCTTTGGGCGTGATATTCAGTTGTTCGAAGATACATTAAATATATCAAGCACATATTTCGTCATCAATACTCTTGTCAGACCCATCAAACCAGAGCACCGCATAATGGAGAATAAGTATCAATGGACAATCAATTCAAAGACTGCAATTGAAGATGCCGCAAAAAATAAAATACAGTTATCTATGTTTAGATTGAACTTTGTCCCTTTTACAGAGTTTCACAAATATATCGATTCTCAATCCCAAATTGGTAAGAGTTACTTATTTCAATTGAACATGTTCTTTTCTTAGTGCAACATTTTACTAATAAAGTTGTTACATGCAATTTTATAGATGTTATTGCTCTTGCAATTGACATGGAACCAGCTCGAGAGATTCGAACCAAAAATGGCCCAGCAAAGCTTCAAGAACTACTTCTCACTGACCAAAAGTAATATCTAGCAATCGATTTGTTTATATATACCTCTTTATATTATTCATTCTATGTTCAATTTAATTTTCAAATAGCTTTTGCTTAGTAACAATCCAACTTACATAAAAAAAAATAAAAAACAACACACATTCACATTTCATACATTTCTCCTATATAATATAGGAAACCAATAAAATATTTTTTGGCTTAGACCTAACAACAATAAATTTGTTTATATATTACAGCCTCCAACCTATATCTTTAACAATGTGGAATCATTTTGTGAATAATCAATCGGCGATCATTTCAAATATCATAAAGAGCAGGCCTATCATTATAGGAGCAAGATTGAAAGTTGTATCTTATAAGGGTATGATCTATTACAAAATATTTTTCTTGTTGTTATGATTAATCTATCTAATTAAACATCTATATTTATCTTAGGTATGTCTCTTTCAACAAAACCATCAAGCTCATTCATCATCAATCCCAACAATTTAGATGCAGCTGCACTACGGGACTGGTAAAATATATCAATTTATCATTTAACATGCCCTTACTTTTCAGCTTTACTTCTTAACATCTTTTAGATTTTTATGACTAACAAATTATTTCTTACTTTGCATAGGGCTCTTGCAAATCAAAAGAAGTTGAAAGAAATGGTCACTGATAAATTCTATTGCAAACCTTCATCATGTTCAATGACACAGTTTACCAAAACTGTTACAGAAATTGCTACTGTATCAGAATTAGCTAAAACAGTAAGACATTTTTGGCGTTATCAATTATTCGTATCATAATGCAAAATAAATAAAGCATTCATTCTACAAAGTTATATCTTATTAGCTTACTATATTTACATTATCAAGAAACAAAATCTACCAAAATTATAGGCTATTACAAATAATTTGTACAGCAACATAGCTTTTGGGTGAAAGCAAAAGTTGCTATTCGTGACTTGCGACAAACTTTCTAGTACATGGCTTGTAATAAGTGTACAAAAGGTACAGGCATGGAGTACAATGAGACATTCTTTTGTCTAAACTGCAAAAAACCCGATGCTGTTGCACAGCCTCGATATGTGCGTCCTAATTTTAGGTTACATTTTTTCAACTTCAAGTATAAAATATTAAGTTTATTACTTTTTCAAATTAGCTTATCTAAACTTCTCTTATATTTTATTCTTTTATTTAGATCCCGAGTGGATGTACAATTATATGATAAAACTGGATCATTGGTAGCATCTTTGTTTGGAGATAATGCAGAAAAGTTTATGGCATGCTCAGCAACAAAACTAATGCTGGAAACCACTCAGGTATTATATATATATAACACAAAATATTTTTCTTACTCAATTCCATTACTATAAGTAATTTTTGTGTTTTATTTGTACTTTTGCCCTTAGCAAATTAAACCCATCATTTTCGTAATGCTTACTCTTTCTTTGAGCCCACACATATTACTTAAAAAACTAAGTTAAAAATATTTGAAAGGAAAACTTCTCTTTTTTAACGAATGATAATGAACAATGAAGAAAAAAATGTATAAGTGAATGCATCTATGATGTAACCCTTTGTTTCGTTTGTTATATTGAATATTTCCTTATCTTCTCAATTTATGCATAGTAAGTTATAATCATCTTTCCCACATAAAATGTAAACTATTACTCTTATAGATTAATTCTCTTGAGTTTTGCTACCTCAATTATAATACATGATTATTTAATTAAACAACTTTAAATTCATCTATGTGCAACTATACCTAAAGCATTTTCTTCATATTTACACATGATTACTTATTCTCTAAGCCAAAAAACATAAAACCATATTGCTCTTTCTTTGTTTTGCCTTATTTCGTTTTTAAATTCATTGCTCCACTTTTACTCTTTCTCTTTCTCCAAAATAGGATGGGATCGCAAATAGAAAACATTGCAACACTTTTTTCTGAGCAACAATTTATAATCCGACTTCGATCTTCAATGGTTGATGCACATGGAGGATCACGTAATAGGTTCAATATTACTGCTCTTGAAGAACTACCAAGTGAAGATGAATGAGCTTCCACAATCTAGCAAATTGTGCCTAATGACTCCTTTGCCTTTTTGGAAAAAACTTTTGTTATTAAGTAATAGCACAATGCTCTCTTTTGGTGTGAGAACCTATCTATAATTTTTTTTTTTGTACGTATACTTACTCAACAATGCTTTTCTTTTGGTGTAAACACCCTATTTATAATTTCTTTGTTTTTTTTTTTTTGGTTGCTGCTTGTAGTATTTATTTCTCTGCTTTTTTTTTTTTTTTTGTAAGTTTTATATGGGTTTGTGATAATTGTTTTTGTGAGTCGTGTAAGGATTCATAAAACAAAAAAGTGCTTTATATTTTCATAATGTTTATTTCTATGCTTGATGATTTTGTTGGTAGGTTCCGTATAAATTTTCAACCATTTTTTTGGTGAGTTTTTATATATATATATACAAATGTATCAGAGAGATAAGGAGATTACAAATCAAAATAAACTTGATTTGTTTGTTTGTTTTTTTTCTTTTTTCTTTTTACTTAAGAGGCTCTTTATAAAATATATATATATATTCTTAAAATTATGTGATAAGTTACTACGGGACCATTTTAGAGCATATTGCTGACAAATTTTATTTTATTTTTTTTTTTAAAGTTTTGTTAGAAACAGTGATCTATCAAAGAGACCAATAGAGGGAGTTACTACCACCATTTGATTTTTTTTTGGTGCGGTTCTAAAATTTATTTTAAAAGAAAAACTTTTTCCTCTGATACTGAAATACCATTTTCGCCTTATTTTTTGTTCATTATAGTGAAATTAAGGAACGTTATTTATGTGTTTTTAATTTTATTTGTGAGGGACTCACGTCAAATGTGAAAGGGAAGAATAAATGAGACGATAAGGTTGGGGTTTCTCGATGGGTAAAATAGAAAAGAAAGAAAAAGGAGAAAAAATAGAGAGAAGAGAGCATTCGGCAGAGAGGGTATTCTAGGAGACAAGATTGTCACCGAGGAAAATAATTGAAGCAGCCAGCGCCAGCGCCATCAAAAGTACTAATATCCTATCAATGAAGGGCTCATGGCATTTTGGGCACCATTTCTGCTGTCGCATCTTGGCGGCCCAGACACAATCACGGCTTATGCTTTAGCAAACAATGAGTCGTGGCTAAGGCACTTGCTTGGACTTATTTTCAGGTCATGTGTAAGAATTGATCAAATACCAGTTACAGATGTTCAACTTTTTTTTTTTTTTGTCATTATTTAGTCAGTTTTGGTTGAGCATTTTCAGAATCAGGGTAAATATTATTTTGATCTCATTTTTTCCCCTAACTAGTTTTATAAATAAGTTCAATTAGTTTAATAAAAAAAAAAAAAATCAATCAAACAAAAATTATAGAAATTGTTGGACTATTAATTTAAAAAATCAATTCACAGTACCACGAGTCACCCTCCCACCTAAAACTAGAGAGAGGGAGAGAGTGAGCTTGAAATAATAAGATCTGGAGAGTGGGGCCCAAACCCGAATATCTCCGTTGCATAATTCGGTTGATGCCAACCATACAAGGATCCAAGTACAGCCTCTCCTGATTACGTGACGTGTCAACAAATTAGCGACTTAAAATGAACGTCTGGCCGTCCATTTGCGAGCACACATCTTCCTCTGTTCTTTTGAGACACACATTATATACTCCTCTCCCCCACCACCACATTTATTATTATTATTTATATTTTCCCTTTCATTTTCTTCAATTAAAATTTTTAATAATAATAATAATAATATATCGATAGAAAATCGGAGTGCAGGAGTCAGGACCGGTAGGAAGAGGTTGTGGTGGAGAAGAGAGACACAGAGAGAGCTGCCATGGAAACTGCTATGTGCAGTCGAGTCCCTCTTTCGCCGAACCACGTCTTCAGCCCTACCAAACCCGGTACTCCCTTTCTCTCTTTCTCTTTCAATTGGATTTCTGAGTGGAAAATTCATGCAGAAATTGGTTGGTTTCTAAGATTTTGAATTGGTTGTGGATGAGATAATTGAATATTTCTTGTTATGGCTTGTGGCCCTGCGCAGGGGATAAGTACTCTGCTTACAAGCAATGCACGAACCGGAGCGTTTTGATGACAGTATCCGCCGCTGGGCTAGGGAAAGGTGGCGGGTTACTGGAAAAGCCTACCATTGAGAAGACGACACCTGGCCGTGAATCTGAGTTCGACTTGAGGTAATATGAAATGTTCAATGAGTGAACTGTGTCAGTATGCCTAAGCACTAGCAAATTGCAATCTTAATGAAATTTCTCACTCTTTTCAGCACTCACATCTAACCAACTGATCACTAGATAATTAGTAATCAAATATATATATATATCCCCAAATCTGGAGGTCCCTTGGCCTTGTTTTGAAGTCATGCAAGTCGGTTGGAAGCTTAATTCTTCATCTTGTTAAGTATCTAACCAATATGCTAAAAGCTGAAATGTGAAAAATTAGGCCTTTAAACCTATCCCATAATAAGTTGGCCCGGTCTAGCGCCCATACCTCAAATTGGGCTCACCGTGATCATAACGATCCACCATGCTTCTGTGACGATGTTCATGGTGGCCTACTATACAGCAGCTTTCACTTCGAATTTGGTAGCCCTGTTCACTTTTGTGGCGGCTTCACTCAAGCACCAAGTAGCCCTTTTCATTGGTCGCCCTTTTTCGAGATTCGAAAACATGACGTGGTGCCTGCTCTTGATATTAAATGTTAAGTACCTAATCAATACGCCAAAAGCTCCAGTACTGACAGAACGTGGAAAGTTTTTCCCTTAAACCTATTCCCACTAGCTGACCCAATCTAGCGCTCATACCCCAAATTAAGCCCCACTAAGATCACAACATATCTATTTGCACATTTCTCAAACTACAAACTGCACATTTGTCTGGCTTGTATAAGAAGCTACTGACAGTGTAAGTCTTTCTGTTATTGTTCTCTTGCTTATACCATCGAGACTAGTATATGCTCACCTGCCTATAGGCTATTAGATTCTCAACCTTTCGGGTATGTTCTGTTCAATCCCTTTGTCATATGATACAGAGGCAGATTGTTTTCTGGATAGGGTAGCCTTTATACTTTAAGTACTATCTGTTTCTATTTTATGTTTTTTATATTTGTATGTTTTTAGTCTTGTTCTTTCATGGGGGATCTCCTGTCTGTCATTTTTCATCTAGGAAATAACTATATCATAGCTGATTGATAAGTAATTGGGTGTCACTGGAGTAGATTTTGGTAAGTCAGGACTTAGATTTTAGATTTATGTCTGGATTTGTGACATATTAGACACTAACTGCTCATATGTGGTTGCATTCTTTGTTATCGCATATATGTACTCTTGATTTTGAGCAAGGATTAAGACTAGGATCATAGATATGTGTTATTGTCTTTTTTGTAATTCATATATTTCCAACTTTGGAACTGTTGGTTTTTATATATTCTTTTTTCCTTTTGTTTTTTCGTAATGCACAAGACAAATACTAAGAAAAAAAAAAACAAAAAAGTAATGCAAAAGACAAATCAAGTCCAGTAAAGGAGTACATAAAAATTAAAAGTCAATTTATAAATTACCTCCCTGTGGTTAAGGATAATTATAATTATCTTCCTTTCTTGTTTTCTAGAACCGTCACTAAACCTCCAATTGTTTGGAGAAAAATAAAATTGTCATATTTTCCATTATAATTGACTGGTTCTCCCTCATAATGTGCGCTTGTTTGCTTTAAATGCAAAATTTAGCCCTTAGGTGGATCTCAATACAGCCTGAAGTTTCCTTGTAAAGGTGACAAGACAAATTTGTTCTTGATTTTTGGAAAAACAGTACCATTCTCGTCCATTACAAGGGCCAAGTGAGGCTAAATTTTGTGTTTCACATAACATCTACATGTCATATAAGGGAATTTGTCAATGGGATGGAAACTAAACAAGTTTATTTTGCTTCAACCACATAGAATTTTAATGACAATTTCCCAAATATGAAAAGATAATTCGTAATTAGCCAAAATTTGAATATCTGTCATATGTTTATTTTCACTGCGTGCACTAATCCCTTGAAAAATATGTCAATCCAAAAAACCTAAGCATTTAGTGTATAATTTTCATTCAAAATTGGAGTATACATACTCCAACAAAATTAGGTTTTGAATTTTGGTTTTCTTTCCTTCAAACTTTTTAGTACTTCTATTTCTCCTAGATATCGTCAATGCTTTAAATTTTGTGTCTTTTTCTCTCTTCACCAAGTCTATCAGCTTTCTTCCCCCCTCTTTTTCTAGTTACCACCAAAACTAACTTGTATGATTGAACAAATAAAATACAAAGAAAGGTATCTGTTTTTGCATCCCATTTTTGTATTATATGTAAATCCATCTTCCATCCTATTATGTTAACGACACTCATTTTTAAGTCAAGCTCTTCGCTACATCTAATTTGAACTCAAATTATATATGTAGTCTCATACACATTGTAACTTATTTGTCAGCACTCAACTAATATGCATGTATATTAATCTAGACTATATATATATATAGTCTAGATTAATTGCATATACTTAGATCACTTCAAAATGGAGTTGATTTGCTTTTCAAAGTTGATTCAAAACCATATTGAACTAGTTATTCAGCTTGTCATTCACCCTCTAACATGTCAAAATTAATTTTAGTTTCCATGTCAAAATTAATTTTAGTTTCCTATTTTTACGTTCTATTTTTTCCTCCCCGAGATAAATCCTGACTTTACCATTGTGTTTGTCCATGTTGCTCTTTTTTTTTTTGATAAGTCAACTTCTCTTGGGGTCTCAACTTCTGTAAGTTGTTCTCTGTTTGTTACCGTATTATTGCAATCTTAATCCGAAGTTAATTACCAGTGCTCCAGAGCAAGAGGTGGAGCGTGGAGCATACCATCATCATTTTAGTGATAGAAAGAAGGGAACTTATGGGAATTTCCCACTGAAAGTAGAAAGAATTAAATTATGAAATTGCCCTTATATTTTTGGGGTGAATAGCTAGTGCATTTTTTAACCTCAAAGTGATAAACTATAATTGAAAATGGTTAATTGTTGCTTTAATTGTGTAATTTAATAAATAAAATTGACCACAGAATAGCCAAAAACCATATAGTTAACAATCCTTGCAGGCGTTTTCATTTTTCTTCTCTGGTTGTGCCTTACAGGTTGTTGATTAACTATATTTGCTTAACATCATTTAAGTTCATGCAGAATTCATGCTAAGATAGGGATGACAATCCTTTTCTTTAGATGATAAGAGAAGATTCAACTATGTTCATTACTTTGGCTTTCAGAAAATCAAGGAAAATGTCCCCGCCTTACCGTGTTCTGCTGCATAACGACAACTTCAACAAGCGGGAGTATGTTGTCCAAGTGTTAATGAAGGTCATCCCTGCAATGACCCTTGACAATGCAGTTAATATCATGCAAGAGGCTCATTATAATGGCATGGCAGTGGTAATCATCTGTGCCCAAGCTGATGCAGAGGAGCATTGTATGCAACTGAGAGGAAATGGTCTTTTGAGTTCAATTGAGCCTGCCAGTGGTGGCTGTGAGTAATCTTCTCATATTGTCACTCTAATCCATTTCTTGTACTAGAATTCTGCTCCTATGTACATAAACTCGGGAAGTCCATATTCAGATGAACCTTTATTATCATGTTTCCCATTTTAAGACATGTCTACAACTATACATCACTGCTGTTTATTCAGATGGACGGTTATCAGTTTGTGTGCATTGTATCCAAATATGAATAGATATAATTTTGTTTTATTTTATTTTATTTTGTTCTTAATGAGCATTGCTCTGTAGGAATACTTGTTCCCAAACCCTTACAAAATTTGTTTACGAAGACCCTTATCATCTTTACCTGAATTATATCCAACGGGCCGACATTTTTCTTTTTAGGACAGTTTTCTTCTCTTGCTACTGGTATGTATTTTTAATAGGATTAATAAAGCGTATGATTCTTGCATACATTTTTAAAATGCACGTGAGGATATGCGTTTGAACAGCATATGTAATGTAATGAACTTAAGGAATGTTTTCTAACCCAACTATTCAAAAGGATTTTTTTTTTTTTTTTTGAAAAATAAAAGAGGAATCCTACTTTCTAACCCAACTTCTCTCACTGATGAGGCAATTGTCGTTAAGGATGTTCAACTGTCCCACTAACTACTAACCGCTTTATTAGGTTGTTATAAAAAATTGCTAACCGTCTACTCCTATATATGTGAAATATATATAATAATATGTGAAATATATAATAATATATATTATATATTTTTATATTCATAATAATTATAATGTGACACCCAAAACAACGTCGTTTTGGCTGTGTGACTATGTATGTGAAATATAATGTGGTATTTGATGTTTTGGGACAATCCTTATTCAAAAACATTGTCCGGCTAAAAAAAAGCATGTTCATTTCATTTTTTTGTGAATATTTTGGCCCAACATTTAAAATAAGTCAAAAAAATAGGCCTAGTAAAGGCCTAAAACACTTAAAAAGTTTAGAAGTCCATATAAAAAAGAATTAAAAAAAAAAAAAAAAACGGTTATAAAACTATTGTTTATTGGTTTGAATAACCATTAACTGCTAGTTATAAAATAACCGTCAAATGTCTGAACAGTTACACGGTTATTACAAATCGATAATTGCCCAAGGTGGTTGCGAACCGCTTGTGCAGCCCTAATTGTATTAAAACGTGGCTTAGATAAAAATATATGTTTTAAAAAAATCACATAAAGTTGCTTTATGAGATGATTAGCCAAAAAAATATTCGAGAGGGAATCAGCAGTAGTAAAAATTTGAAAATAGCCAAAAACAATATGGAGACGCGGGGAATCGAACCCCGTGCCTCTCGCATGCGAAGCGAGCGCTCTACCATATGAGCTACGTCCCCTTGCTGAGATATTTGTTTAACTCAAATTAATTATTCTATTTATCAAATCCAAACTATTACAGAGCTGATCTCAACACCAAATGAAATGAGTCAAATGACCATTCTGCCATATAAACAATTTTCAACCGGGGGTTTGTTTAGTAAACGATTTCATTTCAGTTTGATACTGTAGGAAAAATTGATTAATATAAAAAAAAGTAAAAATGTTTTTTTCGAAGAAGTGAAAAAATAAGAATGTTTGGTATAGAAAAATGAACAATTTTGTTTTGTAGTGATTTTTTTATTTGAAGAGTAATAAAAAATGATTGATGTGATGTTAAAAGTAAGAGAATGTTGAAAAAATGAAATAATTGAATGCCTTTGTCTTTGCCAAAATCGTTTAACAAACAAACCCCAGAATATTCATTTAAAAAAAATGTTAAAATGTTTAATTACGCTTTTAAGTGTGGTCCAATTATATATATAATTGGGGTGAGTATGCTCAAAGCCTCAAATTAATGGGTTCTCCGATAGAAGCAATACTCATTTCCTATCACATAAAAGAAAGGGAAAAAGAGTTTATGAGGTATCACTTTTTTAAAAATTTTTTTATTAAATTACTCTTTAAGGTTTAAATTTTATTGATTTAGTCTCTAAAATTCTAATAATTATCAAATAGATCCTTCTATCATAGTTCCATTAATTTTTTAGTGTCCATGTCACGTAATACCCAATTAAAAGCCAACATAGGTCACAATAGCACATTTAGCACGTCTACTTAGTGCTTGAACACTAGCTTCTCATGTCATACCACATCAGCATAACACATCATTGAGATTTTTTTTAAAAAATAATAATTATTAAAAATAGCGGTACATTTTGATTGAACATTCACTATCTTCGAGTTTTAATTCCTCTTAAGTATGCTATTGTTCTCATTTCCCAAGGTTTAGTAGTGGTAATTGTTTCTTGTATTATTTCATATGCAAATAAATTCATTATTAGTATTATTATTGACTAGTGGTAAAAATGTAGTCAATAATCAAATAATGCAGCAAATATATATATATATATATATATATCAGAGCCATAAGAGTTGCAATCTTTGCTAACTAATTATCTGATCTTCCATCTTCTTCAGTTTGATCTTTCTGCTTCATGTTCCTCCTGTAGTTGCAAACCTACCACTCCGTTGGAATAGCCTCGGTTGACCTCTTAAGACCCGTGTCTTGCCTGGGTTTGGCGTTTTTGGGCATAGGTCAAGCGATAGTTTTGTAGTCAAGTCCATGTAAGAAGAACATGGTTAGAAGGTGATAATTTTAGCCGTTGAAAGTTTAGATTACCACGATGTGGAGATCCACTTTTTCTGTTAGTTTTAGGTCTAGTTTACTACCTGATGTTGTTAAATATTGAACATTTCTCTATTGAAGATGATAATTCTTTTAATTTTGATAGATGGAATATCCCTAAACTTTTCAATAAGGAAGTTTACACCACCTCTTGGTTTAAATCCTCGTTTAAAGTTGAATACTCCATTAAAACTGTTGAACAAACCTTTGCTATTTCCCGTAATAATGAAAAATATCAATTATTCAGTAAAAAGCTTATTAATGATTCCCTAGTTAAAGGTTATAAATTCTTGCATATTAGTTCTGTTCAAGTTGTTGTTAAACCATTAACTAGATTAGGCATTAATGCTTCTGTTTTGCTATGTCTTCATGATGCCAGATTTGTTAATTTTCAGACTAGTATTCTTGGTATGATTCAATCTTCTCTGTTTAATGGTCCTATTCATTTTGATACATTCCCTAATTTAACTCTTGCTTTGAATGATATTCACATTGTTAAAGCTTTAACTTTAAATGTTCTGACTTCTGGTTATAATATGGAAGAAGGTAGCAGACCCATTGCTATCATCTACCGTATTTATTACAAACTTTTGAAAACCAATCTAGATCATCGTGTTGTAATTAAGAATTCTGGTAACTCTACTTTGTTGATTCAAAGTTCTACTCAGGATGCTAATATACGTACTCCAAAAATGATTCGCTGGGATGAAATTGATCTTCCTAACAAATGGCTTTTAGAAAATGTATCTAAGCCTGCTAGAGTAGTAAATGATACCTCTAATCTTGATTATTTCCAATAGTATCTAGATGGATCTGTTAAAATTAGTTTTACTGATTTAAATCTTTCTAGTAGAATCAAAAGACCTCTGTAATAAATGAAAGAATGAATTCTTTTGTTGGTTTTACAACTACAAAAGGACTCCAACGAAGAGATAAAGAAGTGGAAAATCTTCTCTCTCATCAGCTATCTGGTAGAGAGCTCAAGAGCATCGAAACTTGTAGCTCTACATCAAGTGTCATCTTTATAATGGCCAGTTGATTTACGACACTTTGAAAATCATTCAAATGGTCGGAAACTAAAATACCCTCCTTAAACTTCAAGTTAACAAGTTGTCGAATCAAGAAAGCTTTGTTCACGGTTGTCTTTCGCTCATATCTTGTTTTTTAGCTTCTTCCATAATTCACAAGCATTGGTTTTATCGGAAATATGATGGTATACTTTGTCATCCACCCATTGCTGAATAAGATCAACTACTTGTAAATTTAATTTCTTTCGGTCTGCATCTGAAGTCTCCTTTGGCTTGGATGTGTCACCTTCAATTGGAGCATACATATCTTTATAATAAAGAATGTCTAACATCTTGCCTTTCCAAAGCAGCCAGTTGCTACCATTTAGGCTTATCATTCTACTACTTGTACCTTCCATTAAAATTGCACAATAATCTCAAATAAAACGTCGATGAATAATATCGTATTACGGTCAAGATCTGACACCGCTTGTTAGGGATGGACACACCCTTCTATCAATGATTGTGCAAATTCCACAGAATAATAATAGAATAATAAATGCAAGAAATTAACACACAATATTAACGTGGTTCGGCAATGAACCTACGTCCACGGGACTAACTCTGATCAATCCACCATAAACAACTTGTTACAATGGTGTTTACTCAAGTTATGCAAAACTTGAGTTTATACAACAATAGAATAATGCATAGGAAAAACAACGTTTTTTGAACTAATATAAACTCTTAGTGGTGTATTAAAAAACACTATTTTTCTAACTCTCTCTATGGAGTATAACTAAAGCTCCTCTGTTTTTGAGCTTCTTTTTTTCTTTTTTCTTTTTAATTTTTTTTATATGTATGTAAGTTAGCTTTTGCAATGATCTCTTATATATAGGAAATCATAAGCTCCATTTCAGCCTAACTCTGCAGTGCCGAATCATTTGTTGGAGAATTCTTCTTGCTGTACTTGCCTTTGGATGAAGCAAGGCACTTCTATGTAAGACCTTCCTAGCCGAAATGATTGACCAAAGAAATATTAAATAAATCTTTGTGGGGTTTGCTCAATTTGCTTAATAAAAAAAACTTATCCTAAGTAGGGAACAAACTTGTTGGTAGCCAACATAAACCCCAATATAATCAAAAAACATAGTAATATCGTTAGGTCAACATCAACAAAGATCGAATAAAACATCTATGTCACCAAATAGTACATAACAAGTCTAAATGTGAGTGTTTCCATTAGGTAAACATGTAATATCTCGATTACTTAATTTGGAAGGGCTAATGGGTTTGTTAAAGTTCATTAGGGTTCATTGGAAGTAAGAATTTTTTTACTTTTGCTCTTAGTTGAACGTTCGAGTTAAACCCTAGTAACGAAGGTTTGAAGATGGATGTCCGAACGTTCAACCTTAACCTTAGTCTTGAACGCTCAACCAAAAAGCCTGGGACCATTGGTCCAATAGTACATCGAATGTTTGAAAGTACACCCAAACGTTCAACATTTGGCAGTACTGTGTTAATTAACTCATTCTTATCCTTTGCTTTTTCTCACCTATAAATACCCCTCCCCTACGCCCCTCTAGCTTATTTTCACCCATTTTCTTATCCTTTGGTTTGTGTGCAAAAGCTTTGGATGAGAAGATGAGTTCTTGGTGGTTTTTGCTTACTTTCCTAACTTAACTCATTCTTCATGTTGTTGTTATGTTGTCTAGACGTTTTTTTATAATTTGACTTGTAGATTTAAGCTCATAGATGTGTTATTGGTGTTAATACGAGTTTAATGATGGTTTAATGTATTAATAATGTTGGACATAGTTCTTTATGTATTGGTGTGTTATTTTGGTTTAGAACTCTATTAGAGATCTCGTTATGACTTCAGGACTTGCCTAGAAGTGGTTTTGTTAGGTTTTGGTTTAAAATGGGTTTTGTTACCCAAAATCAAACATTCAATGTCATGGCCAAACCCTCAATACCATTGTCTAAACGTTTGAAGGTCAGGCAAAAATTTTATTTTGAGCATATTTGGATGTAGGACTACCCAGGATGTTGAGGACTTGCCTAGAAGTTGTTTTGTAGAAAGATGGGGTGGACATTAATATTGATGGTCCCTAATCGAACGTTCGGTGTACTATTACCCAATGACTCTAGGGTTACAGGTCGACTGTTCGTTGGTCCCCCTGTTGAACGTTCAATGCACTATTATCCAACGGTTCTAGAATTACAGGCTGAACGTTCAGTGGTCCCCCTATTGAACATTCGGTTAGAACCAAAAGCCAAAAATTCATATTCCCAATAATCCTAATGAACTTAGTAAACCCGTTAATCCTCACGCTTAAGCTAATTACAACCTAGTAATTATATTCGGCACTACAGATTTTGTTGAGTCAAAACGATTAATCGGGACCTCCCCACGAATAGATTGATTAGAGTCAAATTTCCCCCTAAGTGTTGCCCAGACCCATTTTTCCTAATTTTCACATCATTTTTTGTCCCTTATTAATTATGTAGTCTTCATTAAGGTTTTCTTAACTCTAGTCTAAAACAAGGTATTGCAGTTGCAATGTGGTTTAAGCTCAAGTTGTTGCCAGCAAAACTGAACCCATCGCTGAACTTGTCCAATAAGGGTCTAGCATTGTCCATATTAAGCTTTATTGGATATAGAAGTAGAAGTAGTAAACCTAGTGAGAGATGAGGTTTTCTGCCATGAGAGTGAAAAAAATAATTCATCTTCGTGAGGTAGAGGAAATTTAAGGTATTAAATGATTTTAATATGGTGTTTAGATTTTGAGTAGACATGCTAATTGTGTTATTGTGACACTTGTCAAATTTTAATTGGGTATTAAATTGCATGATGTTAAAAAATTTACTTTAGGGAGTAAATCAATAAAATTTAACACTTAAAAGAGCGATTTGATAAAAGCTGATACCTCATGAGCCTTTATGGCATTTTTTCCTAAAAGCTAAAGTTTTAAAGCCAGGTGTGGAACTACATGTATACTTGGGGAGTATAGTCCCCAAAAAAACTTAAAATTTTCTCAAAATTATATGATATAGACCCTTCAAAATTCTTTTTTTTTTTTTTTACCACTCAAAAGAGTCTTCTTTTTAGTTTTACCCCCACTCACACCTAAAATTCTAGTTCTAACCCTGCTTAAACCCTAGAAGCAATGAGGAGTTTTTCCTTATTTATTAAAGTTGTTTGCCACAAAAGGTATTAGTTTGCTCTTTCTTTCTTTTTTTTCCTCCTAAAGTCCGAACAAAAATTTATGGCATACACTGATTGGATCTTGTACGACCACAATGATGCAGGATGACAATACGTACACAGAAGTTCCCTGTCATGGTCACCCATATATATGGGTAGCACACATAAAATACCAATCAAAATTAAATACATTGCCTACTTTTTTAAACCAATTTATATGGAGATATTTTCCTATAAAGATGCTCAAAACTATGATTTTAAATGCCACATTTGGTTATAACCTCCACTCCGGTTGTATATCGTACATACATCGTTCCTATTATCTAAATACTTGAACGATAATGACAGTATGTTTTTCACAGAAGGGTGGCAAAATATTGGACCCTCTAATTCAATGACAAATACCAATAAAAACTTATCCGTCCGTAGGGGTTTGGTCGACTGTCTAGTAACGGTATACATGATATCAATTTAGTACACCTTCTAAAAAATTTAAATGTTGTAGCATTAAATACACCATTAGATTTACAAACTTTAAATCCTAACTTACTTAACATGAAATAGATAGCATATATTTCGTTTGAAATGGAGAAAATTCTTGTCCCATGGGGATGGTGTCTAAAAGAAGATCGTTTATATATATATATATGAATACTGAAACTTTGGAAATTTGTCAAAAAGAAATTGTTGATTTGCTTGCTAAAGGTATTATTTGCAAAAACAAGTCTCTTTGGTCTTGTTACTTTTTATGTTATGAAAAATGCTAAACTTGAAAGGGGAACCCTTAGACTAGTGATTAATTACAAACCTCTCAATGATGTGTTAGAATGGATTAGGTACCCCATCCCTAATAGGAAAGACCTTGTTAGTCGCCTTAGTGAAGCTTTAATCTTCTCTAAGTTTGATATGAAATTAGGTTTTTGGCAAGTCCAGATTGCTAATAAAGATAGGTATAAGACTACTTTCACCACTCCTTTTGATCATTATGAGTGGAATGTTATGCCCATTGGTTTAAAGAATGTTCCTAGCAAATTTTAGAATATTATGAATGATATCCTTAATCCTTTCAGCCATTTTACTATTGTTTACATTGATGATGTTTTAGTCTACTCCAAATCTATTGATGAATACTAGGAACATTTGAATTTGTTTCTAGATGTTAAACATAATGAACTTGTTGTTTCTACCAAAAAGACTAAGCTTTTCCAAACCAAGATTAGATTCCTTAGTTTTGACGTTTCTAAAGGACAAATGCGTCCCATTGACAAAGCTATTCAATTTGCTGATAAATTTCCTGGCGTTATCATTGAAGAAACCCAACTTCAAAGATTTTTAGATTCATTAAATTACATTGCTAACTTCTACAAAGACCTGAGAAAACATTGCAAACCTTTGTTTGACAGATTACAAAACAATCCTCCTCCCTGGACTGATATTCACACTTCACTTGTTAGAGAGATTAAGACTCATGTTAAAACTCTACCTCTACTTAGATATTCCTTCCGATAATGCTTTCAAAATTGTTGAGACTGATGCCTCTAAAATTGGGTTTGGAGGTATTATAAAACAAATTGTTTCCCAAGGATCTCCTGAACAAACTGTTCGATTCCATTTTGGATCCTGGAATAATGCGCAAGCTAATTTTAGTACTATTAAAAAAGAAATTATTTCTGTTGTTTTGTACATTACTAAATTTCTATCTAATTTACTAAACCAACCATTTTTATTATGCATCTATTGTAAATCTGCTAAATATATATTGAAAAAAGATGTTCAAAACATTGCATCAAAACAAATTTTTGCTAAATGGCAATCTATTTTTAAGTGTTTTTTATTTTGATATTGAATATATTTAAAGGTGTCAATAATTCTATTCCAGACTTTCTCACTCGTGAATTTTTGCAATGCCACCATGGAAAGAAAAAAGGACAAGGAGAAGATGGACTCTAAGGCTTTGGTCTTAAAACCAGAATCTACCACTGCTGTTTCACCTATTGCTCTTACTAATAGGTTCTCGGCCTTCAACCTTGAATCAGCTGTCTATTGCTCTTCCCAGAAACCCAGAACCCCTTTTCTTAAGTATGATAAACCATCTGCTTACATTGTTCTTCCTTATTTCCAACATCTATTTCATATTGAAATGAATCATGTTCATCTTTAATTTCCTGCTCAATTTGTTCTCTCCTACTTCCTAGGGGTGTCAATGCGGGCGGTTAATAACCGCCCGCCAACCGCTAACCGTTATAACCGTCAACCTCTTAACCGCCTAACCGCCTAGCGGTTAGCGGTTATAGGGTTTACTAACCGTAACCGCTAACCGCTTTTTATATACTATATTTTTATAATTATAATTATAATAATATTTATACATATAACATAATCAATTTATCATTAATGATTAAATCACATTTTTGTTTTAGATAATTAAATCATAATTTGAGTATTAATATATTATCACTATAATTTATATAATTATATTATATGATCAATTAATCATAAAGTCGTTTGATTATATAATAACAAATTATACATGCATATTCATAAGTCATAAGTTATAAGTATGCAAGTTCATATCAGGGCCGGCCCAAAGGCTAGGCCAGTTAGGCCTTCGCCTAGGGCCCCCAATAAAATAAGGCCCAAATTTTTTTTTTAATAAGGCCTAATTTTTTTTAAAAAAAAAAATTAATAAGTCCCAAGAAAAATTTTAATAAGCCAAAAAAAATTTTAGGGAAAAATTCAGTTTAGCCCCCTGAAGTTTCAGTGAATTTTCAATTTGAACCCCAAAGTTTCAAAGTTGGCAGTTTACCTCCCCGAAGTTTCAAAAAGTGGCAAAGTGAACCCCCCGTTGACTTTTCCGTCAAATTAGACGGAAAATGATGAAAAGATATAAATGGCCTCAGGCTTTTTTTAAAAAAATTTCAGTTTAATTTGACGGAAAAATTAACAAAAGGTTCAATTTGTCACTTTTTGAAACTTCAGGGGGGTAAACTGCCACTTTTGAAACTTTGGGGTTCAAATTGAAAATCCCCTGAAACTTCAAGGGGCTAAACTGAATTTTCCCCAAAATTTTAATAAGCCAAAATTTTTTTTTATCAAAATTCAAGGCCTCTAATCATTGTAAATAAGTAATTTTAAAAAGCTCAAATGTAATAAGGCCCCAATTTAATAAGACTCATAATAAAATAACAACAATTTAAAAAAAAAAAAAAAAAATTATGACAGCCCACTACTAATCTACTACACGTTTGTCAACAATTTAAAATAATATATATATGGAAAATGGTAGGGGTTCTCCCCGTAGGTTCTCTTTGCGTTCTCCTAGTCTTACGTAAAACATGATTTAAAAAAAAAAAAAATTGTAGTGGCCTCCACCATCGGTTTTTTTAAGCATTAGGACCAAATTTGAGGCATTAGCACCAAATTTGTGAGGCATTAGCACCAAATTTGTGAGGCATTAGCACCAAAATTGAGGCATTAGCATCAAATTTAGGATGATCAAATCCATTTTTGGTGATATCATCCCTAAAGGGTTAACCTTCCACCCTTAGGTTTTAGTTTTGAATCCAAAAACAAGTTTTAAAGCATTAGAACCTAACTATTAACTCATAAAAATTAATCTGTTAGCAAAAAAAGGGTACTACAATTTTATTTTTTCTTAAATTATGTTCTACGTAAGACTGGGAGAACGCCAGGAGAACACTACTGGGAGAACCCCTAGCAAACCCCTATATATATATATGCGAGCCACTGAGTCAGACTCACACGTCTCTTAACAAAAAAATGAATAAAATTTTTTTTAAAAAAATTATGACAACCACTCACAGTCAAAGTCACTCAAGCACAACATGGGAATTGACAAACCAGGTCCAAACCACTGCTACACAGCCTACACGCCTACACGTTTCTTTAAAAAAAAGAAAAAAATTAACAGCCACTGCTACAAGCCTCACACACGACTCCTATGACAAGATTACTCTTCAACGGACAAATGACAAGCATACACTACTACGGTCAGTCTAGAGAGTAGATATAATAATAACAAATGAACGACTTCTTTTGGTTCATTTGTTTTAATATCAAACTAACTTCTTTAGATTCTAGCACACTACAAAACCAAAACCTTCATCTTCATTCTTCTTCATTCGGTGCTCAATC
The DNA here is from genome assembly GCA_006937295.1 of Carpinus fangiana. Lineage (NCBI taxonomy): Eukaryota > Viridiplantae > Streptophyta > Magnoliopsida > Fagales > Betulaceae > Carpinus > Carpinus fangiana. Next base: position 15,291,147 of record CM017328.1, on the reverse strand, counting down.
TTTTTTTGGCTGCTCAGCTCTCTTGCTTGATCAATTTGTTCCATTATTCCTTTAACAAATCAGGTTCTATTGTTCTATTTTTATAATTTATTTTATTTATAGTCAGAATATTTTTTTTTTTATAAATTGTGTTTGTTTAATTTGTTAATATTTTGAATCAAACATGTCTACTAGAAAATATGCATCTGGTTATGAAAAACTTTAAAAAAAAAAAAGAAGAGAAAAGTAGAAAAGTTTATTGAATCTCAAAGATGAGCTCTAAATAAATTTGTTATTAGCAATAAACAAAATATTGAGGATAATTTAAGTGAAAAAAATCATAAATGAACAAGAAATTCATCAAAAAGAATTAGAAGATAATGACAATGCTATTGATGTATCTAACTCTATTGTTACAAATATTTATGACCCTAGCCAATGGAAAAATATTGATGCAAAATTAAGGGATTTATTAGTAGAAAATGGTCCAATAAGATACAATAATATAGATTTTCCTAAAGATGAGAACTCTAGGCATTTCTCTAGTACATCTTATATACGAAAATTATCAAATGGAGAGCAACATAATAGAAAATGGCTAGTCTATTCAAAAGATTTAAATAGAGTATTTTGTTTTTGTTGCAAGTTGTTTAATTCAAAACCTAATAGAATGCAACTAGCTAATGAAGGAACTAATGACTGAAAAAATCTTAGTGCTAAACTTAAAAGTCATGAAACAACCAATGAACATATTACTAACATGAATGATTGGGTTGATTTAGAAATGAGATTGTTAAAAAATAAAACAATTGATAAAAATATTCAAGAACAAGTTAACAGAGAGAAAGATCATTGGAAAAAAAGTATTATTGAGAATTATTGCTGTAGTAAAGAATCTTGGTAAGAATAATTTAGCATTTAGAGGACAAAATGAAAAGATCTACCAAGAGAACAATGTAAATTTTTTAAGTCTAATTGAAATGATTGCAGAATTCGATCCAGTAATGCAAGAACATATTCGGCGTATTCAAGGTGGTGAAATTCATAATCATTATCTTGGATATAAAATACAAAATGAATTGATACAGTTGTAGGCAACAGAAATTAAAAAGAATATTATTGAAAAAGTTAGAGAAGCAAAATATTTTTCAATTATACTTGATTGTACCCCGGATGCAAGTCATCAAGAACAAATGTCTCTCATTCTACGATGTGTTAATATTTTAGAAAATCCAATAAAAGTAGAAGAGCATTTTGTAGAATTTATAACAATAGATGATACTACTGGAGAAGGTCTTTTTAATGTTCTTATAGACGTAATAAAAAAACTTGAACTTAATATTAATGATATACGAGGACAAGGATATGATAATGGATCTAATATGAAGGGAAAAAAACGAGGGGCGCAAAAAAAACTACTAGATATAAATCCTAGAGCATTTTACACGCCTTGTGGTTGCCATAGTCTTAATCTTGTACTATGCGATATTGCTAATTCATGTCCTAAAGCTATATCTTTTTTTGGAATTGTACAACGTATATATACTTTATTTTCTTCATCTACAAAACGATGTAAAATATTGCTAGATAATATGCCAAGTTTAACTCTTAAGCCATTATCACAAACACGTTGGGAAAGTCGGATTGAAAGTCTAAAAGCAATAAAATTTCAAACTTCACAAATAAGAGACGCTTTGTTACAATTAGCAAACACAAGTGAAGATCCTAAAACAAAAAGTGAAGCTAATTGTTTAGTAACCTATGAGATGGAAAGTTTTGAATTCTTATTGAGTATGACTATTTGGTATGATATTTTATTTGCTGTTAATACTATTAGTAAAAATTTACAATCGAAAGACATGTATATTGATGTTGCTATAGATCAATTAAAAGGTCTTATTTCTTATTTTAAAAACTATAGAGAAACTGGATTTACATCTGCTATGATTTCATCTAAAGAGATTGCAACCAAAATGAAAATAGAACATACTTTTCGTGAAAAACGTATAATTCGTAGAAAGAAACAGTTTAATGAGAATGCTAATGATGAGACAACACAATCTGTTGAAGAATCTTTTAGAATTGATTACTTCTTATATATAATAGATCAAGCTATTTCTTCAATTCAAAGTAGGTTTGAACAATTTCAAATATACGAAAATAATTTTGGTTTTTTATTTAATTTTAAGAAATTAAAATCACTAGATGATGATGGTTTGCAAAATAAGTGTCTTAATCTAGAAGGTTTTCTAAAGCATGATATCGATTGTGATCTTGATGGTTTAGATTTATTTTCAGAACTCAAAGTTTTAAAAGATATTTTACAAATAGAAGAAAGTGCTCCAATTGACATATTAAATTATATAAAAAGACTTGATTCTTTTCCAAATGCATGTATCGCTTATAGAATTTTATTGACAATACCTGTTACAGTTGCTTCTGCAGAAAGAAGTTTTTCAAAATTAAAATTAATAAAATCCTACCTAAGATCAACAATGTCACAAGAGAGATTAAATGGATTAGCCATATTATCAATTGAAAAAAAGATGTTAGAAAATCTTGAATATAAAAATTTAATAAGTAATTTTGCATCCCAAAAAGCGAGAAGACTGATTTTTAAATAAAAATATAATAATAATATTAAAATAAATATTATTTATTTATTTTTTAAATATTAAAAAAATAAAGCCCAATTTTAAAGTTTGGCCTAAGGCCTCAAAATACATTGGGCCGGCCCTGGTTCATATTAATACAGCAATGAACAATTAAGTATCTATAGACTTAGTTCCAATGTATGTTATCAACTTATAAGTCTATATATGTTATCAATTATAATTATACATTATACATATATGCAATTATGCATATTGAATAATATAAATGTAAAAGATCAATACTTAATCATATGATTCAATAACAATTCAAATACTTATTAAAGTTAATAATATTATTAATGTACAATGATAATGTAATTCGTATAAATATAATGTGATTCGTATTAATGTATTATCATTATAATTTATATAATTATATAATAACAAATTATTCATATATAATATTTATATATATATGATATGTTTGTAACTTTGTAATAATATATGATATGATATGTAATAATATTTATATATATGATATGTTAGCAACAAGTAACATAAACTATATAAGTAACATAATTATTAATTAGTTTGTAGTTACATATTAACTAGCTTTGTAAGTACTTATATTATACATTCTTATTCTAATATTTTGTAATTTAATATATATTAAGTAATTATACATATATGCAATTATGCATATTGAATAATATAAATGTATAAGATCAATACTTAATCATATGATTCAATGACAATTCAAATATTTTATTTAAGTTAATCATATTATTAATGTACAATGATAATGTGATTAGTATAGTATTAAATTAAGTAATTAATATTGGATTAATTAAACAATGTGTTACTTATAACCACAATTAAATCAAAGTATTATTAGATACTTTATCCTTATAAAACATATATCACATTATCTTATATTCTTAGATCTAAGATAATTTTATTATAGTAATATGAATTGTGATTTGTGAGATAATATGATCATATAATTTAAGTATGAGTGTATGACCATTAGATCATTAAGAATTTAGGACTTAGGAGTTTGAGCATTACCATTAGATAATAAGTTCAATTAAAAAAAGTTTATAAGTAAATATTATAATAATTTCATAAGGAGTAAGACCATTTATAAACTTACCTATCTTAGTATCATAGTATGAGTGTATGATACTGTAGTAATAAAAGCCAAAAAACGCCCAAAAAGCCTAAGAAAAAGCCCAACAAAAGCCTAATTTTGAAAAAGCGGTTAGCGGGTGGTTACCTATTTCACTAACGGTTAGGTTAGTGATATCTACTAATTGTTAAGGCGGTTACGGTTAGCGGTTATTCCCACTAACCGCTAACTGTAACCGCATTGACACCCCTACCCCTTTCCCCCTCTGTTTCACTGGATCCCTGAGCATCCTATGAAAAATCTTTCATATTATACTAATATTTTGTTGCAAACAAATTCTATTCATTTCAAGCCTATTTTTTGTAAAACTAATCCTTCAAAATTACTTTTCTACGGTGTTTATTTTGATAAGATCATTACTGAAAAAGATTGGGGTGATCATCCTTCTAAGCCAAGAGATCTCACCAATTTTAATATTCCTTACTGGTATTATGATTATGTTGAGGATTGGTTCAAATTCATGCTTTTTCAAACTCCCAAATTTGCTTATTCCTGGTTCATTAATTTTGATAAAAAATTTGGAGTAATTCTTCCCCTTTGGTAGGTGGTGGTTGAATTTTGGCATCATTCCAGATGTTCTTCCTCTCAGACTTGTTGAATCTTTCAATACCTTAAAAAATACTACAAAACTGATGATTTCTCTTCCATGTTGCATTTGTTAAAAAATATAAGATCCCTTGGATCCTAAAATAACAGTATGTCATTAATGGTGACAAGCTTGATTGTCATTGGTATGTTAAATGGTGGGACAAATTCCCACAAACTAATACTGTTAAAGAATTTGCTTAGAAGGCAAACGTCCAAGTTTCACCTTCTCCTATTTCTACCAAACTAGTAACCCCAAGTGTTTTCTTATCTTCTCCTGATTGCAAAGAAATCACTAATGCTGGTACTATTTGTGCCGCTACATCCTCTAGTTCTTCGAAGAAAAGTCTTCTAAGAAAAAGAAAGAAATATTGAAAGCCTTTCTAAAATCCCTTGATGAAAGTTCTAGTGAAAAAGATGAAGAAGGATCTGAAGCATCTTCTAAAGTTACTATCGATCCCAAAAGGAAATATTTTGGGCATGACCCATTATTGCTTATTTTCACTATTGAAGTCATTATTAATGAGGCTACCGAAGCTATTATTGCTGCTTTCTCACTATTGCTCTTTTGTCGCTACTGAAGCTATCATTGTTTACTTTCACTATTGAAGTCACTATTTATGTTGCTACCGAAGCCACTATTGCTGCTTTTTTTACTTTTACTCTTTTGTCGCTACTTTTCATCATTGATGTCGTTGCTACTACTGAAGTCATTATTGCTACTTTTTACTATTGATCTTTTGTCTGCCAACACTACATTATTGCAAAGAATCTACTTTTACTAATGTAATTTTCTTTTACCTATTATAATTTGCCGATAAGAGGGCGAGTTGTCAAGGCAGAGAGGCTTTTAACCAAACACTGAATTTCACCTGTGCCTCCATTGTTCTCATATCGTATCCTGCTTTGCTCCTATTTCTTTTCCTTATTCTGTCTTGTTACTACTTTGCAAGTGTTCTATACTGAGATATCAATAAATTTGCAATTATTAAATCTTGTTTTACTCCTGGATTCACCCCAATTTCGCTCTTACTCTTAAAATTTTTACTAATTTTCTGCCTATTTACATATATTGTCATTTTCAGAATATCATTATTTTCTGCATACTTTCATAAACCGTACTGCACTATATATATATAACTCTACTGAAGAAAAAAAAAACCAAAAAAATAAGGGATTGATTATGACATAGGTCATTAACAATCATCTATCCGAGGAATGGAAGCGTGAGAGACAAATCTAACAATATTCATGATTATTTCCTATTTTTATGAAAAAAGTGTACTATGAGAAACACTATTTTGCAGTCTCAACTGATGTAACATGCTCAATTGACTCTTATATCAATTTTCATTAAAAACAAGAACTTAAAAAATTCAAGGGTAAATTAAGCATGACACATCAACAGAGTATATACTCAAAGAATGCAAAATAGCATTTCTCTTAATTAATTAGTAGTTCAACGGACCGCACCAGCACGTAACTTGTAACTGAGTTGTGGTGCCTTCATGCCAACAACCTTTAGCTTACACAATCAATGCAGCCTTGAATGGAGAGAGAGTTAAAGAGACCCAAATAATCTAAAAACTGCCTTTCCAATAGCCTCCACAACTACAGCAACTTTGGTGCAAACTTACAATAATTTATATAATGTTCACGAAAAAATTAGAATCAATGGGGGCATTAATCTATCTACGGGAAGAAGACAATGGAGCTACAAATTAAGAAGCTAAAATCTACAGTTTTGGGTTGTTTACATATCAGACACAGCCTTTGGAGCTTTTACAGGCCTGAATAAGTTAGTGTGATGAAGCACATAAGAAAGATCCCGAAGTTAAATACCTAAGCAAAGGATACAGCCTCTGGCATTCCCATTCATTAAGAAAGATGGCATGTTAAGGGCATTTTCTTTGAATGTAAGAAGCCCCATGCTCTTCATACCTGTTGATAATAGCACACAAAAAGTAAAATGATGAGATAACGTATAAAAAAAGTACCAAGTTTTCACTTACGAGAAACACTTCACACACTCTAAATGCACACTTCCTGATGTGACATTAAAAATCATCATTGAATCCAAAATCCAATATTGATCCATCAAAAGGGAATGCGCAGGAGTGTGTAGTATTTCTCTTCACTTAATGCCCAACACTGATTTCGTAAGCACGACGTCAATTTTTTGTTCAAATAGATAAGAAAATAAAAATAGTAAAAGGATTAAATTGTTCATCTAAACTCCAACAGTTAAATGCACTGTTCCAAGCGAAATCTTGGTGAAAAGGTGAAACTTACTCTGCCTTGGAGAACCACATCTGCTGGAATGAACCAAGAGAAGCCAATATGCTCCCTCCTATCCAGACACTGCAAAAAGTACTCAGCACCAACAATAAGTTAGACGAAGCAACAATGAATGAACGTCATATGCATACAAGAATTTCGCAAAAAACAATCAAAGAAAGACATCTTCTTTCACCTACTATAGAAGTATAATATTCAAAACTTAAAAAGCTGCAGCACATAAAATAGAGTTTACGACTTCATTTGTGGGGTTGATGACGTGAATAAAAGTGTCACAATCAATAGATTGAAATTGCTTAAGGTAGAAAGCTGATCCAATTGTGCCGTGCATAAGGAATTGGTCTATATCTAGGTTGTCCTAGTCAGAAGATACCTAGTAAAACATGTAAAAACACTTAATTGTATGAGATCACATAACATCATGCTTCAAGCTTACAGAAACGTACATCCTCATTATGTTCCAAGCTTAAGAGAAATCTAGAGAGACAGACATGTCAAATTGATGCCACTTTTATTTGGGATAAAAAGGATGTCCCCTCGCTCAAGCAGCACAAGTAGTCCTCAGACATTGTAAAATTAGATCTTGTCAGATAAGAAATTGTAATGAGATTTGGTTATTAACTACAGACGTCTCTGGTTATTAGTGTAGGCTTATTTACCTCAACATCAGTCCAAAGAAAAATCTATTCGTCTTTTTTAGATGCAAGTTTTGGGCTAACCAAAGAAAAAAAATCTTTTAGATTTACCTCAACCCTGGTACATATTCCAATCCCTCAAAAACTACACATTCTTTTCATAGCAATATGATGAAGCATTTCAATCAAATATAAATCCTAGGAAACTGTTGTACAAAATATTATTTCTATTAACTGCAACTGGAGTCACTGCCACTGTACTTAAGCTCAGATAAATATATTTATCCCTTCTTTTTTTTTTTTCAAAGTAATCGACAAATTTTATTGAGGCGCTTTGATGCAGATCAGAAGGCAATTCGGAGCTTCTCTGTTTCTGCGATCGATCATGCGATCGAGCGCACTCCAACGAACGATCGCACCCACGCCAGCGAACGATCGCAGAACTGGCGTCTAAAGGCCCAACACTACTAAGTAAGCGACCGATGGCAGAGTTCGTGCGCCCTGATCGATCGCCCATCTGCGAACGATCGCACTCGTCCCTGCGATCGATCGCACACGGGAATCTATGTTATATTTCTGCGTTTTTACTTATTAAACCGATGTTATTTAATTGTTTTAGTAGTCTTATGGCTTTAGGAGTCTTTATTTCGTATTTTATCAGATTTAGGGTTATGAGGGTTATTTATGTAATCTTTTTAATAGGTTTAGGGTTTGTGGCTATAAATATATGCTTATAGCCTCCAAACAATTCAGTTGTTTATTATCAGTTTTCATTGAATAAGAATCTCATAGTTGAGTTTTCTTCCCCTTTTTCCCTTAAAATCGTAGATAGACTCTAGATTTTGAGAAGAGTTCTTAGATCGTCGATAGACTCCGATCTAGAATTATCTATCCGCTGCTTGTTTGTTGATCTACGCTGCAGCCCACTAAGTCGCGCTGCATCAGTTGGTATCAGAGCTCAGTCACTTTCCATGAATGGGGAGGAGCAACCGCTTTGCAGACATGTACGAGGTGTACGCACACACGGAGACAGCACGTAAGGAGCAACCGGCAATTCGTTTGCGGCACATGGGTCATGGGCCGAACGATTGTCGTCGCCAACCAAGACCGCAATTCGCGGTGGCGGAAGGCAAAATTAAAGCTGAAACCCGGCAATACAAGGAGGATCAATTTCGGGCATTGGAGGATCGACGTGAAGCCTCGCCTACCCAAATATCCAACTTGTATCGTCACAACGGGAATGGATCCAGAAACCCTTCTGCGGAGCGCCGAACGCACGGAAGTCAGCACCATGCGCAAGCTCATGCCACTCGGTGGGTGGACGGGTTCAAACTCAAGATTCCAGAATTCCCAGGGGTGTTACAACCTTCAGAATTTTGGTATTGGCTGTTGGCTGTTGAAGAGTTCTTTGAAGTCAACGGAGTGGCCGACGCACAACGAGTCCCTTTGGTAGCACTCACATTCCGGGGAGTAGTTGCTTCGTGGTGGCAACATTTGAAGCAACGTAGGAGGCGACAAGGCAAATTGAAGATCAATAGTTGGGAGCAACTATTAAAAAAGATGATAGACGCTTTCGTGTCCCAAGATGATACCATGGACCAACAAACCCAAAATTGGAGACAAGGGTCTATGGCTGTGACGATAAAATATGAAAGGTTCGACAAAAAGAGGGTATTTTGGAAAACACGGAGTGATGCCAAGAGTCCACAACAGGCCAATTGGGCTCATATCTGCCAACCACAAATCCCTACACCGAATCCATATTATATGGAGGAGGAAAAAGAATCTGTGGACGGAGAGTTTCAGGAATCCGAAATCATTGATGAGGAATTTGAACATGAATGCGTTGAAGATGAAGATCTGTCACAAGAACCGGTAGATTGGGATACCTCACCAGTCTATGATGATGACGTCAATGAAGAAGAGCCAAGTGAAGAACCTTTGGCATCCGACCTAGAGGAAGAGTTCGAAGAATATGGGTTGCATCCTATATTTAGCGGCCTCTACCCCGATGAAGATGACCAATTGGAAGATGAAGAGCCCACGAATGGCATCGTCGATGAAGAGTACCCATTGGAAGGTGGAGAGCCCACGGATGACATCACCGATTGTGAAGAAGATGACATCGCCGATTGTAAAGAGGTTGAGTATGTTGATTTCCTTGGTGTTGAAGATATTTTAAATTCTCCTAATAATGATGTTGATGAATTTTATACGGATGAGGAGAATTATATGTTCATAAGGGAAGTAACAGCTGATCCGTTCATGAACATTTTCATGGCACGTGGGAGAGAAAAGGAACAAGAAAAATATGGCAAAGCCGAAGAATTAACAATTGTGTGGGGCGTTCACAACAGACATCAAGGTATTCCAATGATGAGAAGCGTCACACTTATTTTGGGGTGTTGCCTTGTTTTAACCTTGAGGGAGGGCGATTGGAATGAGTTGACTGGACATCCGAAGGACCATGGAAAAGACCGGCCAGGTTCGAGGACGAATTCTCTTCAACCTGGGGAGGATGATGCAGATCAGAAGGCAATTCGGAGCTTCTCTGTTTCTGCGATCGATCATGCGATCGATCGCACGATCGAGCGCACTCCAACGAACGATCGCACCCACGCCAGCGAACGATCGCAGAACTGGCGTCTAAAGGCCCAACACTACTGAGTAAGCGACCGATGGCAGCGTTCGTGCGCCCTGATCGATCGCCCATCTGCGAACGATCGCACTCGTCCCTGCGATCGATCGCACACGGGAATCTATGTTATATTTCTGCGTTTTTACTTATTAAACCGATGTTATTTAATTGTTTTAGTAGTCTTATGGCTTTAGGAGTCTTTATTTCGTATTTTATCAGATTTAGGGTTATGAGGGTTATTTATGTAATCTTTTTAATAGGTTTAGGGTTTGTAGCTATAAATATATGCTTATAGCCTCCAAACAATTCAGTTGTTGTTTATTATCAGTTTTCATTGAATAAGAATCTCATAGTTGAGTTTTCTTCCCCTTTTTCCCTTAAAATCGTAGATAGACTCTAGATTTTGAGAAGAGTTCTTAGATCGTCGATAGACTCCGATCTAGAATTATCTATCCGCTGCTTGTTTGTTGATCTACGCTGCAGCCCACTAAGTCGCGCTGCATCACGCCCCTAAGTAGACAGAGAGTACGCAAAAGGAAACACCTAACTAGAGAAAGCGAAAAACACCCCCATAATACCCCCAAAACCCCAAGGCAAGAAATATATTGCCCTTTTTTACATATCATAAGCCACACTACCAAAAAATATTAGGACTTACTTTTCCACGTACACAAACCAATACTTAATTTTCATAGAATTCCTTATACCCTTTTTCTTCTTGTCACCAGTCTGCATTTCTTTTCCTTTTTCTTTTCATCAAAGGGCTACATGAGCCAGGGAGGAACGTTACAATGATTATTTTCTGAAATTAGTCAATATGACATGATGTCTTATTTCCTTTATTTATCTGCTGGTAACAACCCTTGTGTTAATGGAACTATATATATATATATAACATGGCACATATACACACCCAACACTAAGAGAGAGAGAGAGTGAAAGTAAAATGCTTCCTACCTGAATCTCCTTTCTGTTGCATTTCCACTCGCCAATACTTTAACCCTAGCAGCTTGAGGAGACTCCTACACATTGAAGATTATTATTTTGTATTCGAAATATCATTAAAAGCAGCAAACACAACACAGAAAATATACAAGAGAATCGCCTAATGATATCTTAGACAAGCAAGATCTCCGCATAAACCTTGAATTCTTCATGATTTTCATAAGGTGTGGTGTGGGTGTTTTGAGGTGGGATCTACAACATTAAAATATTAAGTTGAAGTCTTGAATGTTCCACTGAAGATTGCAGATGATAAGTTGTATGATATTATTAGAATTGCTACTCAAACAATAAGATTACAGATGTTACTTTTTAAGTTATTTAGTAGTCGAAACACCAAGTCATTTAATACCTTTTTTTATAAGTAATGTCAAATTTTATTGAAAAAGCGTAAAGCATCACTAAATACACAGGCTGTATACACAAGGTGCCCTTACAAGCCCAAAACCCAAGAAACAGCAAAGACCCCAGCAAAAACCCTCCCAAATCCACCAGAAACTACCAAGGACCCCACAAACACACTAAAGACACCCAAAACTCACCTGAAGCCTCACAGGAAGAAAACAAACGACAAACCCCAGCAAAAACCCTCCAAAAATACCCCCAAAACCCAATAGAATCACCCAAGAAAAACCCCCTACAAACGCCAACTATTTCCTTCCCCTCCTATATAGATCACACCCCTAAAGCCATTCTGCCACAAACTTGTCCTTGGTACAAAGAGAAGAGAAACAAACACTCGAAGAAGATGCCCAAAACACGAAGAGGGAAGGACCACCGGTGAAGTCACATCGACCCAGCCAGGGAAGACTCGGAGATAACCGGCGAAGAACCACCAGTGAGGTTGTTATGAGCCTAATAATAGTTAATTAGTAGGTGCCTATTATGTTATTTACTTATCTTTATTGCGTAAGTGTAATTTAATTTAGTTAGTAAGCCTTTGATCTTCCATCTTCCAAGAGGTTTGGGTGAGGATCAATGTGGCTCATTGTAGTGGGGTAACAGTTGGGTCATTCAGTGGGAAATGGGACACTCAATTGCAGTTAAGTGTTAGTGGGATAATGGGTATGTAGTAGCAGTTATCAGTGCATCACGTGTACTTAAGTCAGACTACTCTTAATGAAAGGTATCAAAGTATTCGCATCTAAAGCCGTGACCTTATAGCCATGTGCTATAGAGGGATTGGCCCCTTGAAGTGCCAAAGTGTTTTTATTGCTTTTTATTTACCATTATCATTCCCAAATATCTAGGCTCATAACAGAGGTCCATTACCACAGACAACGGCAACCCGGCCGGAACATACCCAAAAGGCAAACCCACAACCATCACCAGGATCTGGTTGGTAATCGATGAGCTTTCCAACTGCAGCGGGAATAAGAAACCGGCGACAACAGAACTCACCGGAACACACCTAACAAGCTGGAAAACCCCATTCGAAGTCGCCATGACCAAACCAACCACCGGCAACCCAAGGGCCTGGCCAGATAGTCCCACACTGGCTATGGACTCAAAAACCACTTCTGGGCCACTATCAGAGCCCCTATGGAGTTGGGCTTAGACATGGACTTGGGCTTGGGCTTAGACATGAACAAGGTCGTTTAACACTTAAAGCCCACTGCAAGATGAGACTAATCTATATAATCATTGACAAAAGAGCACCAACCAGAGAGTTGCGAGGAAATTTTTTTTTTTAAAAAACACAAAGATAAGAAAAAAAAAAAAAAAAACACAGTAGGTAGTGCTTCAGGAAAAAAAATATACTTCTAGCAAATCTTTCTCAAGGCGTTCCTTCAACTGTTGCATTGAAGCTGTGCCACCAGCAAGCTGCATACAAGAGAAACAGCAGAACCAAATTAGTTCGAAAATGCTCCAAGCTAGTTACTTCTGTCAGATATATATATTGTGTTGTCTGATTCAGTTCCGTTAAGAAATTAGATGATGTCCCCAATGTTGTCTCTAAAGCACATGTCAACGAGTCCCATGGAAAAGATTATATCCTTGATATAATAATTAGCCCAATTAAGCTACCATGAAGTCTGCAGACATGATACATTATAAAACTATAATACTTTTATCAATTTTTCCACAAAAAGGAAAATATTATAAGATATCCAACTTAAACTAGGTTACACTCAAGTTTTCAATACCTGGTTGCATTTTATAATCTACAACAAACAAAAAACAAAGACAAGAATTTGATGGGGGTAGGAATGTTACATGACATTTCAAGGAAGAAAATTGAAAAGGAAAAAGGCGAGCTGACACATATAAAGTTTACCAGAATACTACTGAATAGCTCTCTCCGAATATCCACGTCACACCTATTAATGCTGTCTATTACCTGAACAGATTAAAAAGAAATCAGTAATTGAAGAGTGATTAAAAAAATAATAATTAAAGCGCAAATACATGCAAGTGTACATCCATAATGAAATAAAAGGAGCTTACCATCTGTGGCAAACCACGAACTGAAGGAGCAATCTCCGCAAAATTATCCATACCAGGAATTGTCTGAGGTTTACATCATTAACAAAATTTGGAACATGAACAAACGCCAAAAGATAAAGGGAATTTGCATTACCAAGTAGATATGTGCACAAAACCTCTAAGATCTAAATATCAGTTCAACCATTTTGCATATGTATATTAATATTTTTGGTAAGCGCACACATACTAAAACTGAAGATCAGATGTTTATTGCACATGCACTTGTCAAGAAATGATCAGTCACTGACGTGAATGAAAATTAATGAGGGATTAACATTTAGGAACCAAATGTGCTCTTGTGCCTACGATGTAAGAATTTGAGATTAAAGCAGCCAATATTCAGTCAAAACTATAACTATAGGGCACTGAAAAGCTAGGAATAAACATTACAGAATTCAACTGATCATTACAAAGTGTTGCCAGAGGAGCTTTTTTTTGATAAGTCTGCCAGAGGAATTTAAGAACCTTCTTTTTTTTTCTAAGCAAAAAACAGGACTCTTGATTCTAATTGGGGAAGGGGGAGGGGGAGGGGGGGGTGTGGAAGAGAGAGAGAGAGAGAGAATTTGTTGGAATGCTTCCATAAACATCATGGGAAGCAGCACATATAACTACATCACGTGCCCGAGAACTGGCACTTCTATGAACATTGTTTGCCGTCCACTTTGAGAAAAGCTTGAGATGTTGGTGCATGTCAGAGATTAAGGGGGACATGTGAGTCTTTGTGCTAGATTGCCATGATTAACGTGGAATCTCCATCCAGGATTAGGTTTTGCTAGCCCATATTTGCTGCATGGGTCACTGCCAGCAAAGCTGCCCATGCTTCCCCGGAATTAACATCAAGAGGAGGAAGACGTTCAGCTCCAGCTGAGATAGAGAGTCCAATTTCATCATTGAAAACATTGTGGCGACAGAAAAGGGATCCCTCATAGTTACATCAAAGATAGCTTTGATGAAATTTTTCGAAAAGGAAGACCATTCTTCTAGGCAAGAAGACAAATTTTCCAGTTATAGTTTGCATGAACGGTTTAGAGAAAGGTAGAAGCCTGTTATGCTTGATGTTGTTGTTGTGCAGCCTACCTCACACCTTATTATTTAGGTTTTGAGAAATATAACAATGATCAAAATACCCACAACCCTAATAACTCTTCTAACACTTCCTCTTAAATTTGAACATATATATTGTACAAGCCCAGCTTGAAAGAAACAAGCAAATGAAAAAAAAAAAAAAAAACCCCTCAACACTAGTCGAAAACTTGCTAGAAAACTGCAACAGGCAGTCAAATCTAGCCGTAAAACATCAAGGCCGGTAGGATCTTGCCAGAAAACACCAAGGGCCGGTTGGAACACACCGCAAAACACCCTAGGCCTGTCAGATCTCAATGCAAAACACCAAGAGTCGGTCGATCTAGCCACAAAACACTAAGGCCGATAGGATCTCGACAGCCAACTACAACGATTGATTGATGATCAATGCGACCAACATTGGATTGATCATCAACACAACCAACAGAAAATCAACATCCGACAACTTGTAAACACAACCAAGCCCTCAAATGCTTCTGGCTTGTAGTGCGGATCTAATTGATCAAAGAAAAGACCTCCAGCTAAATGGAGCCATGGACAGTGGAGTTTCTAGCCATCCTGATAAAATCCAGGATGAAAGAGGCAAAAATCTGGAAATGATGACGCGATAGAAAGAGTTGCTTGAGGATCCAAAATAGATTTAATCCAAACATGAATGGGCTGGGCTGGTCAGCAAAAATGAAGGTATTAATGGGCCATTGTAATTCACACCAAGTGATTCTAGCTCCGTTGCAACCAAGAAAGAGGTGCTCTATTGATTGCAGATGAGAGTGGCATATTGGGTAGCTTAGTCTTCAGTAGTAGATAAGCAGATGAATCTGGAAATGTTAGTTTGGTAGGCAAGATGTTCCAGGAAAGTTTCCAGAGAAATGTTCGAATCTTTCATGCAACCTGAGTTTCCAAAGTGTTTTCCACTCAGAATTAGATAAAAGGCTGGTACGAGTAGGACTCAATTGTTGATCAATCTCATGGGCCGATAGAAATATTGGTACTGCATTTTGAATCTTGTAAAGCCAAGAGTAAGTTGGCTTTTTGATTGAATATACAATCAATAATGGCAAAATAAAGCCCCAATTAACTAATAAAGGAGAAGGGGTTCAACAAATGTCATATCCAAAACCCAAGGAAGATGGTATGCACACTGGGAATAAGCTAAAGTGCAGGAAAACTGTTGTTAGTTAAGAAAAATTCTCATTAATCCCATGGTACTTACAAGTGAGCTATTCAGAACATGAATAGTATAACTAAAGCAATTAAAGCCAATTTCTCCACAATATATATATTTTTTTTTGTTAGGTAATTGGCACCAAGGGGAGGGGGAAGGGGAGAATTGAACTAATAACCTCCGCTTCATTAGGCGTGGTCTGAGCTAATTGAGCTACCCCTTGGGTCTCCACAATCATTTTTAAAAACTCAACATAAAAATCTGACACCCCAGCTAGAGAAAGCAAGCTACAGCAATCAAGCAAGCTATTGGAGACAGTCTAGAGACTACGCTGCAACACAGTTCCAAAATTTTCTGACATAAGTGACAACACGTCTGTTCCTTAGCTCATAGAGGACAAGTAAATAAAACAACAACAAAAATCCTTTCTCCACCATTGATGAATATTTTCCGCATCATAAAAATCAGACATCTCCAGAACTTCAAACTGCATCAACATAGATGAGAGATTGGCAAAGCCACATCTAATTTCTACCGTGTTCGAGCAAACGACTTATCTTGTGTCTTACTAAAGCAATGTAATAGAAAAGGTTACCAGTTAAAAGTTAGAATTAACAGAGAGCCAGTGGGACTTTTAAAGGTAGAATCCAACTTAGCCAATAAACGGGCAAAATGACTTAGCTATCTCAACCCCATAGAATCATAATAGACTAGACAAGATTAAGGTTTAAAGACAAATATTAAGTGTCAATTGAGTGAGAAAGATAATAACAACAGAATTAAATCAGATATGCACCCAAATTTTCCAATTTATCTGAAATATATATATATATCTGACACTATGTAAATTTGCAAGCCACCCACCTGAACCAACGATGGATTAAATAGAATATCAGGAATCTTGAATCTGTCAGATCCAATTTCAATTGTCCTGTGTTAGGTGGAATAAAATAACTAGATATCAATATTAGAAATAACAATTTAAAGCTTATCAAGCAGAATAAAACTAGGTAATATTATGTTGTTATGATGCCATGCCTCATGAATCCATAAAGGTTACAGAGACAAGAACCAACAAATTCAAAGATGCAAAGCAATGAAACAAGTTGAAATCTGATTACTAGTAACAAAAGAGTATGGGACTTACTGGCCATCAGGTAGCTCATATGGTGTCATTGGAATGTTTGAATAAGCACTTTCTGTGACAACAAGGACATATATGAGAATGCTTAGTATGATTGATGCATCTCAAAGATCAAAGCATTTCCCTATGCAGTGGAGATTTAATCTTAAGAGCATTAACAAGACCACTTGTATACATGGGTTGCGCCCCTATGCACGGTTTTTTTATTAATACACTTATTACTTATCAAAAAAAAAAAAAACACAAGATTATCAAGGTTAAAATATAGAAGAACAAGACGAATTGTATATTGTCTAATGCTAATCTGAAAGTATTAATTCTTGGCTTCTCAGGCCTGACATTTTCCAAGATTCTTTTCTGTTTTGTTTGCCACAAGCCTACTTAAGGACTACTAAGACAAATTAATTCCTTCAAAACTAAGTTAAATTGAACCTTGTACAATTTCCAAGATTCAACTTAACCTAGTTTTGAAAGAATTAATTTATCTCAGCAGTCCTTAAGTAGGCTCATGGCCCTCAAACCCTGATGACCAGATATAGTTGTGCTATGCAGGGGACCTTTAATCTAGGAAGATAAATTTATCTTCAAACACCCATGAGTAAAGATACCAAAATATATATTGCCAAATGTATCCGCTAGATGGGGCACCTTTGAGTACATTCCTTCCAACAATAACTAACACTGTTTCAACTCATGTCAGCCACATGCCAAGATCCAACATGTGTCCACACATGTTCGAGTCCTCTCAGCATCTAATGCTACACAATTAAGACATCAATTCTACATAGAGCATGCATTGCTAGAAATTAACGTGTGAGGATCCAAGATGTGTCATCTACAAATCCATTCCCAACCCAAACCCCCTAAAAAGTAACAAACTAGAGGGCGTTGGTGGAAGGTATGGAAGAAATAATGGAAAATCAGGTACTGGACCTATCACCAGGAGTTAGGGAACCCTTGCAAATTTTTATTATTATTATTATTATTTTGATAAGTAGAAGCCTTTCAAACAATGAGGAAAACATCCGAAAATGCATTCGCAAATTTTATGAATACAAGAAACATCCTTGCAGACAAAGCAGTAACCGCAAAAAAACACAAACACATTACCCAAATAAGTTAAGCAAAGACATGCATGCATATATGAATCTCCAATTAGAATTTTCAAAAAAAAAAAATAATAATCTCCAATTAGAAAAAATGTGATGCGCAAAAACAGAGTAGAAAAGCAGCTGGAGGTGTACATATGGGAAGACACAAACCATCATATGGAGTATCTGGAGCTCGACATACACATTCCTTAATATCACTAGAGATTACCCTCTGCAACAGGAAAATGACCAGAAAAAAATGAAAGGGTGCTCCTAGCATATAAAATTTAAAGGATAAATCATGTAAATAAAGAGAAATGCTACCCGTGCTCCCACATTTTACTCCCTCACCCTAACACCCTGACGTGGCAGATGGTTTCCACTATCCCAAACCAAACCCCATCTGAAGAATTCTTGGGTGCAAAATCGAAGGGCTTTTTGGGAGGTTAACCCTCACCCTCTTCTCTAGAGCCTTTCACTGTCACAATCCAAAGGTGCAGATCGCTTTTTCTGGGTGAAGTGAATGAAATCCTTCAAAATCCTTTCAGCGAGCATTGCGTTTTCTTCATCCTTATTTTTAGCAACAGCTCCAATCTCCTACCTAATTTGGTTGAAGGACCTACATAAGGCAGGAGAACCACCCCTCAGATCCTCAAGCGTGATCATCTTTCTTCTTATTGAGTTCCAAAAGAGTTTCAGAGAAGCCAAAAAAAAAAAAATGAATTCCAAAGGAATTTCGGAGAACTAAAAGCAAGGCAAGAAATTGGCTGAAGGACCCATATAAGGCAGGAGAATCTCTCTGAATCTCTGTATTGTACACTCACATTCTTGTAGCTTCTTGGAATAGAAGGTTAGTGAAAAGAGGGGTGAGTCAGAGATTCAGCAAGCTACTGAAAACTTACAAAGTAAGCCATTTTTTAATAAAGTACATAAAAGAAAGTCAATTTAATAACAAAGTATGACCAATGCCTGGTTTGTGCAAACAAAGTAGAAGCACAAAACAGAGCGAGAGACCCAAAGAGCATTGGCCGTACTCTCAACCAATTTCTTGCCTTGCTTTTAGTTCTCCAAAACTCCTTTGAAATTCAATTTCTTTCCTTTTTTTGTTTCTCTGAAACTCTTTTGGAACTCAATAACAAAAAAGATGACCACACTTGAGGATCTGAGGGCAGTTCACCTGCTTTATGTAGGTCCTTCAACCAAATTAGGGAGAAGATCAGAGTTGTTGCTAAAAATAAGGATGAAGAAAACCCAAGGCTCACTGAAAGGATTTTGAAGGATTTCATTCAATTCACCTAGAAAAAGCGATCTGCACCTTTGGATTGTGAAAGTGAATGCTCAGAAAAAGAGGAGGGTGAGGGTTATACCTCCCAAAAACCTCTTGGATTTTGTGCCCAAGTATTCTGCCCAAATATGTCAGAAAGCAACCCTATTTTACACGTTAAATGGGCGCTAGATAGTGGAAATCTGATGTGGCAACTGTCATGTCCGGGTGTAAGGGTGGGGGAGTAAAATGTGGGAGTACGGGTAGCATTTCTCCTAAATAAATAAATAACTGTGAAATCACAGACCTGGGAGTAAAGCCTGTAGCTTTCTGTTGTATTTGGAAAATCCATGTCTACTGTCTGTGAGATTCAGAAAAGTTAAGTGTCTAAAGAATGACAGTATTGAATAATGTTAAAAAATGCACCTGATGACAAGTATGAAAAAGCATACAACAGAAACAAATGTGAATACAAAATTAGGAAATGTAGTTCTTTTCATTCAAGATAATAATGGAAGGCAGAATTAAGAATCTTGAGTTATCTAGTAGTGCAACAATAAAATGTATTCTCAAACCGAGAAGCATCAAACTTTTTGGTAAATAAACCAAGACACATAAGAGGAAAAATGGTTAAGGTGCGGAAGACAAACCTCTTTCTGATAATTTAACTCTAATCTTGGGTAACAACCAACAGCTTTTTGGATTTCAAGGGCCTTTGATTATAAGCAGAGCGTCGGATTATCAAATGGGAACCAGGTATATCTTAGGGCCAAATGAAACCAAATTTCAGTGCCAACATTCCCATTTGGACCAAGTGAATTCATTGTTAAAGAAGTCATTAATTCTTAGTGAATAAGGTCCTATGTTTCTGACCCCCCAAAAACAATTCTCACATGAGCCTTCTCCAATAAAGCTTGGACGCTACCTGACCATGTAGGAATTTTTTTTTTGATAAGTAATGTTGTATATATCAAAAAAGCGTAGTGCGCCTCTAGGTACACAAGGAAAGCGCGAAGCGCCTCGTAGTATACATAGGTAGCCCAACCAAAAACCCAAAACAAATACCCTGAAAAGAAAAACCCAGTGAACGACCTAAAAAAACACTAAGGAAAATCAATACAAAAATAAACCCAAAACAAAACCCACAAGAAACAAAAACACCCAGCAACCCAACACCCCTAATGAACTTCAGGGGGAAAGGAGAAATCATCTTTAGACCCAACTACTCCCCGCCTACACTAGCACTTCACGGGAGGAAATGGAGCAATCCAAATTCCTAAGCTCCCTCATCCCCTTAGCCTTCCGCTCCCTCATGTCCCTGGCAGAAAGCAAGTCCAACAACTTTTTGTCATCCCCACCACAGGAGCAACATTCATCACACTGAGCACCTCTTTGGAATAGCCCTCCCCCCCTTCCCCCGGATTAACCACCACAACCTCGGCCAGCATTTCCTTGTTTTTATTTAACTGCTTGGCAACCTTTTCCTTCACCCTCCAAGAGTACCCCAATTGTGACTTGGAGATAGAAGAGGTGGAAGAAATAGTTTGGCTGAGACTCCTACCCAATTCAGCCGCCCCATCAGAAATAGAAACAGACCACTTCATCGCCGGCAAAGCTGGAAGAACAGGACACGACCCTAGAAAACCCCAACGAATCAACGCACTCGTCGGAGCAAGGAGAACGTCATCCAAAACCGACGGAGGAGCAGCTCTCGGACCCAAAAAACCCCTTCTAATCAGACTCTTCGCCAAAGGAGAATTCCGAGCAAACTTAGCCAGAGGAGAACCACGAACAACTTTGGCCAAAGTTACCTCCGACCTCGGCAAATCGACAGAATCTGCCACCCCAGATTTAGAGGCTTCCCCGTCATTGTTGCCAGGGCTTGCCGACAAGTCATCCTCCCAGGGAAGAGAGTAAGCTTCAAGAATGGCCGGATTAGAAGCAAGCCTAGAATCCGACAACAAGGTAGCCCACAGACGAGCTTGAGAGTCAGACCAATGCCGGAGAGGGGTAGGATCATCGCATGCAACCATCGCCAGAGAAGAGTTTCAAGCAGAAACAGGCGAAACAGAAAGACTCACCTCATCGGCAGGCCCAGGAATCTCGGCCAAATCCCCAACGTCCAGCGGCTCTTGACCATCATCAAAGACCAAAGGAGGCATCGAAGAGAGCTTCGGGAGAACTACTGGAAGATTTGGCTGGGGCTCCAGTGGCAAATAAATCGAAGCAAGATCCGGATTCAAACCCAGATCAAAACCCGTACCCGGATCCTTACCCGTAACCATACCCGGATTCGGGTATGGATCCGGATCCACACCCCGCTCCACACCCGGCTCCAAACTATTACCCGAATCTGCATCGAGGACAGGCTCGGACGCCCAGCCTGAAGCATCAGCGAGGCCCAAAATGCAAACCTTATTCCTCCTACGGTTGGGCCTCGCAGAAACCCTAGCAAGAACCCGGTCCAACTTCAGATGAAGCTGCCCAAGCAGCCTCATCAACTACAGACGAAGAAGCCCTATCAGACCCAGCCGCCGCCTTCAGGGACCTAAGCAAAACACCTTCCATAGCCGAGCAATCTACAGCCGAACGCAAACCCTCACCGTCAAACCCCGACTCAAAGCAAATCGATACCGGAAAAAGGTCGAGAGAGCTCGAGGAACAAATGGCTCTATCCTCGCCGCCGGAGACAGAACGAGGGGCTTGCACAAACGACCTCCCGGGCTTAACACCCGAAGGAGGAGCCTCCCTGAGAACCTTCACCGGAGGATCCCCAAACTCCTCAGTTTCAGACGACTTCACCTAAGCCTCCAACAACAGTCGGAGTTCACCCGCAAATCGCCGCCATTGCCTCCCAAACCTACCTTCCGGAAGCCAGATGACACCCTTGCGACCACCCTCAGCCGAAATCGACACCTCCAAAAACCTTCCAGCCTTATTACCACCCCCGTGAACCATCATCGCCTTATCTCCCTCACGGTAATATTTAGCGATATCCTCCTTCACTCGAGACTGAATCGCCGCTTCCACCGTATCCACCAACCACGACGAGCACTGGATGCTCGCGAAGATGTATCCCATGAAACCCTTCCTCCTTTCCTCCAACGAAGGTTAGGACACCCAACCTTTGCCGACAAGCAGAAGGTTTTAGCTTCAAAGGAGAAGCTTCATTCCATGACTAGCACGCCGAGCCCTAGCGCGAGGCGCCTGCTGCGCCATCACTAGGGTTGAGAAGCTGTGGAGAAGGTGCGAAAACGAAGTAGGAGAGAGAACAGAGCGTTTTCCACCTGATCATGTAGGTATTATAATGTTGTGGTTCTAAGCATAGCAAGAAGTCAAGACAGAGGAGGTGAGGGAAGACATGAGATTGAAATATGATACTTTCCAATTCCATACCACATATAAGAGGAAAAAAATGAACGACTTATGTGCACAAAAAAAACTACCAGTGATAATCATTAAATACCTGAAACTCTCCTGGCCGAGTTTCCTTTCTCTTGAATGAAAATCTGGGTTTTATCTACAACAGACAAGAAGAAAACATTCTGAAACTAAAAAGAAAGGAACTAAGCACCTTGAGACAATTGATTGTTCTTTCAAGATAAAAAATTATTCTAGCCACTTACCGTAATACCTTTGCTTTCCAAACTTTTCATTAAGCAATCACTAAGATATTCTCCTCCAATTGCAGAAGATGCCACAGCCTATAGTTGCAAATGCAATAACAAGGCAAAGAATCTTTTACAAGCTGAGAAAAGCTTTATCAAAACTTTTAACATACGGGCATTAACAAATATTGTCCTTTCATATGCCTGGGGTGGGTGGAGGGGCCACATTATAGACATATAAGGTGAATGTTAATTTCTAAAAGTGAAGCTTATATGATCATTGAGTAACGTTATTGTGTGAAAATAGAGAATATGTCAACAAAAGATGGGCATAGAAACTTATCAAATAACAGGCTAATAACTTTTATACAATAAGTCAGCATAGTACATAAAGGACAACGTGATTTATTGAGAAGTTATCACAAATATCACTTGAAACTAAAAATATAAAAGAGCACCATAAAAGGGAAGAAAATTTTTAAGCACACATAGCTACCAACACACACACCCACATATTGATATATTGCACAAAAACTTGGTTAAAATATATATATATTTTGATGTTGGGGAACCTCTCCAGGGCAGGGCCTTTCGGACCCACCCCTGCAAAGTAAAAAAAATCTTAGTCCTATGCACCGCACCCTTTCCTACACGGAACTGGTTAAATCGCTGGCTTTTCACCAGGCGGTGTGGCCCCAAGGAATTGTTTGCACCCATGAGGTGTTGAACTTTGGACCTTGAAGGGAGCAAAAACCCCAAAGACTAAGGCCTCCACCACATGGGCCAACACCTTGGGGTTATATATATCAAAAAAAAAAAGAAAAGGAACAGTAATCAGATCCTCTCGAAACTAAGTGCTTAAGTCACATGCAAGAATCCCATGTGTAGAAATTGGGACCAAACTGAGTTTGCTTGACGCGTAAATAGAAAATATGAACTCAAATAAAATTGTGAAGCAAGTCATTCTTTCTTTTGGTTGGAAGGTGGGTGATACCTTCTGAAGAACATAACCATCATGCACTGGGGCAACTGTAGTTGATCCTCCACCACTGAATTAGTTGGTAATTACAGAAAATATCACACATTAGTTTTGCTTCTAACATATATCAAGAAATATTAGAAGAGGATAAACATTAGATCAAAATATAAGTGGCAAGGAAAAACTTAACAATTGCACACAGCGCATTTTTATTGACGAGAAGATTCTAATCAACAGATTTCTTGCATGGAGAAGGACAGAGAAGGAATAACATTCTTTTAGATTTCAAAAAATCACTAACATATTCATTTAGACTACAAAAGGAACATAATATCAATTAATAAGTCAATTTCTTTTAACTCCAAAATATTGAGAATCAATTAAATTCCCTTCAAAATTGTGCTGAAAAATTTACTAAGAACTTGATGAAATTCAGTGTTCAAACTTCTAATACCTCTGCAACAGCAAGCATACTGCAAATGAAACCAAACTACAGAAATGAGGAGTACATTGTTGTAATATATCCAATACTCTTCGTCTTTTGAGCTCATATATGCATTTAAATATCTTCTTTTTTCTTTTCAAGTACTTCTTTCTTGGCTTTGTGATACTTTTTTGGTGTCTTAACGGTGTAGCCCAACATATTAAAGCAAAATAAAATGTTTTCCATTCCACCAAAAAAAATCTAAGGAACAGTGTAAAGAAAAAGTAACTCAAGAAAAGGAGAGAAGGTTTGAGCCAATATGAAACTCCTAAGATAAGCCCCAACAAACACTTAAATTCAAGCAATCTTACTCCATAGCATGAAATGTCGCAAAACAATCACAGAAATACAATCTAAAGATGATATACAAAGTGGCCTAAACTAAAAGGCCTCTCAAACAATAACACTTAAGCATTTGGTAGAAAGGAAATGCAAGAAGAGAAACCGAAACTGACACTGAATAAATTACATATATCCTACCAGTCAACAACTAATGAGGTAGCACGCCCTGATGCAAAAGATGTGAGAACCTGGCATCAACAAGCACTCCAATCAATCACCATATTGACATTTCTTGATAAAGGAGAGGAAAAAGAGCATATTCATATTGATAATCAGACTGATACAATTTGAAGTGAGTTCATGGGTCCACTAGGGGCATACAGCATTCTTGGCCAAAAATAGTGCGGGAACTTTGTACTTCTCAAACATAAGCTCTGCCGTCCTGTCAGATACATGAAAATCAAACTCTTTTACTACAAACTAATATCCTAAAGAATAAAATACAAAGACCTAAAACCATTAATATTGGTCATCAATAAAAGAAATAAAGCTTTATTGAGTTAGATTGGTAGAATTATTCATCATCAACAAATAAAATAACTAAATAAAAACTATTTAGCAAATATGCAAAGTTAGAGTCAGATAATGAATGAATATAGCCCTATGTGACAAGAACCTTTATTTTGTCTAGATTTTATAAAGAAACCACTAATCAATTACCATGCTTTCCATCCAATAGAACTTAACAATATGTGCTATTTAAACCATGAAATTAAACTTTCCTCCATTAATCAAACCAATTTAAATGTTACAAAAGAACCTATTAGACTAATAGGATAGCACTTACGCTCATAATACATGCAGAGCATTTTGATACAACTGGCACCCTATTCTCGACAATTTCAACTAAAATGCATTTATGTGTAAGATCATTCCACTTTCTAAAAGAGCAATATTAAGTCTTAGTTTTTCATAAGAGGAGTGCTAGGCTTACAAACACATCTTACAAAAAAGCGTTTACAAACTGATGTGGCACAACATGATTGGATATAAGATAAATTCAAATTTTGAGAAACCCATTCATGTTGTGCCACATCAGTTTGTAAAAGTTTTTATGTAAAATGTGCTTGTAAGCCTAGCATTTTCCTTTTCATAATCTTAAACCTTAAAACATTTCCAATCACCCAAATCGAAATCATCATCTCCACAATAAGTTGCTTTTGCACTTTTGCTTAAGGTTATCTTCTCATAAAGCTTCTGAAGAAAGTGTGACCCGGATAACTTATATCATCCTTTCTTAAATTGTAGGTAACCCATCTGAGGCAGAGAGTGCAAAGGTCGGCACTTAAAAGGTTTTGTCCAAGCTTATTCACTTTGAAGTCAGTACATGTGATGCAAAGCATAGAGAAGAGGACTTTTTACGAACAGTTGATAATCCGAAGAGAAACACTAAAAGGAAGCTTAGGCATCCATAAGTTTGATTATGTGATCAATCTTAGTCAATTTTTTTGATGTTTTGTGCCTTGAACTTTAGTATTTTTTTATGTTAAGTCTTTTAATTTTGATGTAACAAGTCATGTGACTATTTAATTAGGCATGTGACCACATGACAGACTTAGAATCGTTAGAATAGATTTGAATTAGTGGTTGTGATCGTGTCTTAACTAGGGAATCAACTTATTACCTTGTTTAGAGTTTTCTGAAGTTGTAAGAGCAGCTTTTTCCAGAGAATTGTATGACCTTTCAGCCAACATTTGTGGATTTTCTCTCCCTTTCTCATAAAGATTGAGTTTGGGTATTCTTGCTAATTTGATAGCTTGAACTAGCTCTCTAATTTCCCTCTTAAACTCTCTTATCCTTTCATTCATATTCAGAACTGCATCAACATGGCGGCTGTTGGATCTTTCCAGACCAGAAGTACATGCATGCACCTTAATCCAAGTTATATGTGTTGAACAAATAGATTGGCTGTTCTCTCACAATGAACAACTTCAAAAATTAATTCTTACAAGAGTTATCAGGACAGAACCTAGACAGTTAATGAAAGATATCCTAAATAAAAGTTACTCTAAAATTTGCTAGTCCTTAGATTTTTTCCCCCCCAAGTTTAAGCTGAAATTCTTGATGCAAGATAGCTTTTTGTCGAACTCAGTTTCATTTTGCGGAACGTAAATGCTAGAACTATCATTGCATCACAGAAGACCTTGTTTACACTAATAATGTCAGCATATTTATGCAGTGTTCACTCAACAGTTACCAATATCTGTTCCTCAAAAGTTTTGAGGAAAAAAAATACCAGCTATAACTCAGGAAATAACAGACAAATAAAGCTGCAAGGAATGACTAAATTAAGTCAATTCTCAGTAGCTCTAAAATAACCATACTACTCACATAAAGATTATAAATCCACGAAATGCTCTAAAATGGGTTGATAATGAGAAGCACTCATCAAGTGTATCATCAACTAAGAAAAAATATTGCACAGTGCCAGATCACCTTTCTCTTTGTTGTTGAGTATTGGAAGATGGTTCTGCAAGTAGCATTGGATGCTCTTTAGGATCAATCAATAGGTATTCCCTAAAGTAAAAGGGCAACCAGTTACAGCATACAGAAACATAATTTGAGAAAAAAAAAAAAAAAAAACTAAATGGTATAAGATGGAAAGGAAGTACAAATTTCTAGACTGATAACTGCTTCTTTTTTTTTATTGATAACCTCTTATGGGTTTTAAACCCACAAACAAACCTCCGCCCAGTGCTCACAAGTAGATGTGTTATTTGAACTAGAACTCATTGGTCTAGGCTGATAAATGATTTTTAAAATCAAAAATCAAAATGCTTTCACATAGTTACATACAAAATTTGATTGTTTTCAAGCAAGAGAGATGGCATAGTTCTATGTTGTTTGGAAAATAACATTATATGTAAAAGTACATGCATAGGTAAATACTTGATATGCTAGCATAGAAACATATTTTCTACACACACAGAGAGAGCAATGACGATGGGATCCTTCAGACTTCACCTCATCTATGGGTGGCAACACTCTAGGTTTCTAATATCATGTTTTAGGGAATTGGAAATGAAACATTACAGGTACAATGAGGCCTCATTTCCTAATCAATATAATGGGTCAACATCGATGGTTCAAGATTTCTTCTAAAGTATTATTCTACCACTCAAGATGGAGAAATGACAGTAGCTTTGCCATATCTCCAAACTGCAAGATATCATACATTCATCATTATTTGCCAATCATATAATATTTGTACGATTTATTAGCCCAAGCCATCTCTATTTCATGAGCACCAGAAAATAAGTAGATGAATATCACCCTCAGTAATTACCTAAAAGCATGGTCCCATATGTTGTCAACCATATCCCAGTCAACAACAACTCCATCCTTTATGGGTGACAGTACCTAATAGAAAGCAGAAAAGATAGTCAGAACCTTAAAACATGAAACAATCTGGAAATATCCCATCAAAGTCCCCCTATTAACAGAAAATAACTAGAAAATTACCTCCATATGATCCCGGCGAAAACCTAAGGCTTGAGATCCAACAAACAATTTGCGTTTCCCCTTGGCTTTTTCAGAATCAAGCGTTCTGACGGTGTTTTTAGAATCTAGCGCCGATCCAGAGTTATTTTCAGTTTTTTCAGTGTCATCCACTTCCATTTGATCAATTGCTCCAACAACCTTAACAAGCATAGACATGTAATAACATTAGTTTTTAACTGCTTTACATGCCAGAATAAAGAAAAAAATACACTACAATTTCCAAGATTTTTTTTTTTTTTTTTAATAAGTAAAGCAAATTCATTAAAAGTGCAAGGGGAGTAACCCAAATAAACAGGAAGTATACAAGATAAAAACATCCAACAACATCAAGAATGAAGAAAGCGTGCGCAAAAGCTACAAAGCTAGAGATCTAGAGAAAGGCGTTGACAAAGATCCACCCAAAGAGTGATTTAAGAAATTGCAGTTGTAGCTCCGAACTCTTCTCACAATCTTCGAAAGTTCAAGCATTCCTTTCTCTCCAAATGCACCACATTAAACAAGAAGGGATTACATGCCAAACAATTAAAATTATTCCGACCAAACCATCCTTTCCAACATGCCAAGGGCTCTACTACCCTTCCGGGCATAATCCACTCTACCATTCCACAACTCTCCCGTACTATCACAATGAAGAAGGAGATGATCAAGTGTTTCCCCACTCTTTTTACACACACAACACCAATTCATCACTATGATGTGACACTTACGAAGATTATCCATAGTGACAATTTTCCTTAAGGATGCCGTCCAAGTGAAGCCACCCTTAAAGGAGCCTTAGTCCTCCCAATGTAAGAGAAATCAACATTGGGAATGAAAACTTTATAAAAAGTTTTGACCTTTGTCTCTTCGAAGGCGTCCAACAGATCTTATCTTCATCCCCTGACCCAACCAAACATAATACAAAACATTGAAAAGAGAAGAAACAACATCCACCTCTCAATCATGCATCAATATGATAAAATTCATATCCCACTGCACCTCTCCATTATGAGCTAAAATGTGGTCAGCCACCAAAGCATCCCTATCCTGAGCAATGCAAAATAACACCGGGAAAGGTTTCCTTCAGAGGACGTTTCCCACACCAAACAACTTGTCAAACCTCATCCAAGCACCATCACCCACCTCTATACCAACAAAACTAGAGACAGCATCCCAAACCCTCCTAATATCTTTCCAAAAACTCACCTCCATATGGCCTGGTGACGACATTAGAGCATCAACCTCTCACCTAACTACCATAATTTTTTTATCCACTACCTATTGCCAATAAGCCCCTCTCTCTCCACAGCATACCTCCATAACCACTTCCCCCAAAAGAGCCGGATTGAAAGTGAGCAAACTCCTAGCTCCCAAACCTTCAAGATTAAGGGGAGTAAAAACTTCTTCAATGTCCAAAAAATTATATTACACTGGACAATATATTTTGCATCTAACAACTCGAGAGAGAAGATTAAGCTGCGGTGACATCTTATCACAGAAAATTCATGTACCCATGTGAACAACTGTCACGGTCCAATTGTTTGGAAAAAAAAAACACAGCTAGTTACATCCTTTTAACGAAACAACCGGAGCTTAAGTAATATTTGGAAAAAACACAGCAAGTTACATCTCCTGAAAATAGCATTCATACTAAAATTGTGAACGTTGGGGCCAAGAATAGCAGCAAAAGGCCACATTGTGAGTTGAGTGAGAGTGTGAGTGAGTGGACTCGGCCACTCGAATTTTGACTACTCGGACGTAGAAGCACTTACAGAAGGGAACACAGCTTTGGGCGCATCTTCGCCGGCGTAACCAGCTTTGCAGGTGTGCGAGCCTAGGTCGATTACTATAGCTGATACCTCATCTGTAAAATTGTAAAATAATAAAATTTTATTAAAAAAAAAAAGAGTAAAATTAATGAGCGAGAAAATTCGAAAAATAAAATAAAATTGAAAGTGTATATATGAATATTCATGCACTCACCGCCTCCGTACATGGCTGCAGATTTCAGAGAGAGTTTGTTTTTTTTGGAGGGTTAGGGTTTTGGAAGAACGCCGTGTCCGGTGTTTTAGGGTTTAATTGTGAGATTAAACCTAGAAGAAGAAGGGTAGAAGCGGGTCGTTAGGGATTCAGAATGGATTGGGGGAAAGTCAAGTGGGCGTGCTGTGGTGTGGGAAATACACGTGTACGGCCATGGGCGTTTGAGAGAGTTAGCTGACAACAAAACACTGCCGTATTGAAGATAAATAGGGGCTGCAAAGTAGAGTGGAGCAGGCTTTGTTTCTTGGGCTGTTAATAAGTGGGCTTGTAGTGGGTTGTTAGAAGTTAGTTGTTTCCGCTGTTAATAAATGGGTTTGTTTGTGGGTTGTTACGAGTGGGTTGTAGCAGTTGGGCTTTTGGTTATAACTATACCAAACCTGTTAGATTGCTGTTAGAGGGGGTTGTTAGGCTGATTGCATAGTATATATTGCAATCAGCATAACTGTAATTCCTTATGCAAATAGCTTGAAGCCTTTACTTGTAATCTATGGAGAAGGATCCTCTCTATTTCAAATGAAATGGAGGGATCCATTTAATTGATTTTAATGAGTATTTTTGTCCAAATAAAAATCACGAAGCTCAGAAATAACAAAATTGCCCCCTAAAAGCAACTAAATGGATCCCCTCCATATCATTTGAAATGGAGAGGATCCAAGTCCTCTAATCTATAATCATGGAAACTTAGAGCCTGTTTGGAATTGAGGTGGGCAATAGAGCTTTTGTCTGTGAGCTTTTGTCAAAAGTACTATTACTGAAAAATTGTTTACATGTTTGGTAACTGCATGTTTTAAGTACTTTTTTAATGTTATTGATGTTTGGTAACAAAACTAAAAAAGTGTTTTTTGTTGCAAAAATGACAATAAATGACATCTAATGTTTTCCCCTTTTTTTTTCATTTCTTAGCACCCTTTTAATATAAAAATGGTTAATGTTAACTTTAAAAAAATAAAAAATAAAAAATNCGCTCTTGGGCTCTCGAGGCTCGAGACGCTCTTGGGCTTTGAGAACATGGGCCTTCCTTGGGCTTAGTACAGGCCGGATGGTTTTGTGGGGTTGATTCATGACCCAACAGACATCTAATGTTTTCCCCCTTTTTTTTTCATTTCTTAGCACCCTTTTAATATAAAAATGGTTAATGTTAACTTTAAAAAAATAAAAAATAAAAAATTGTAATGGTTTATGTATTGGTTCTAAGCTATAAATAATTAACTAAAAAAAAATCATATAATAATAGTAAAAGGAAACAAATAAACATGAATGTGCAATAATTATCACAATTTTATCATTCAAATAAGAATATATAATTTTTCAAAAGCAGTATCACAATATTTCAAAGTATTTAACACATAAAAAAAAAAGAACAACATTCAAGGAGATCCTTATAACATTTTAAATAATTTATAACAAAATAACATAAAAAAAAAAAATAATAAAGAACAACATCAACGGGTCATAAGTAGATTAGTAATATGATCACGCTCAATGTTCATAGAATTTTGATTAGATGTCTCTGATCCTTGTATACTTGACTCATCTTGTGCTTTGTCGTCGCCTATACTATTAGTAGGTAGTAAATCCTCATCATCATCATATGGTTGGAACTCAACATCCTTTATTGCGTGCCTCATAATGAAGTTATGAAGAGCCATAGATGCCACCACGATTTTCACTTATTTATCATAAGGAAAATTCGGCATGCAATGCAATAACTTCCACCTATTTTTCCAAACTCCAAATGTTCTTTCAATAGTGCATCTAAGTGATGAATGTGCATGATTAAAGATTTCATGCATACCCCTCGGCTGGCTTCCACGACCAAAGTCTGGTAGATGATATCGTTCCCCTTTGTATAACCCCATGTATCCCTTCATGTGAGGATATCCTGCGTCTACCAAGTAATATTTGCCTACAAAAAATATATGAATAACAGTTATAAAAATATTGAAAAGTATATTTTTTCTTGTTTAATTCATATTTTTTATTTTTATTAAATACAGAACCTTTAGGTGGGTGTAGAAATCGCAATTCTTCCTTTCGAATAGCTTCCAAAAAAATACATGCATCATGTGCAGTACCTTCCCATCCAGCCCTAACAAATGTGAAAGACATACGAAAATCATAAACAACCATAACATTCTGAGTAGGAGTCCCTTCTCGACCAATATATGGTATTTGTTTTGATGGAGAAATTTAAACTGGCACATAGGTTCCATCAATGGCTCCAATACAATCTTTGAAATATGGCCAATACCGCTCATCATCACGAATTTTGCTTGGAACATCCCTAAACTCTCTATCAATAGGATTAATAATGTCAATCGTCATTCTTGAAACAACCATTAAAACACGAGTAAAATGTCTACTAATAGTTTCCCCTGAATGTTGAAACATTTCTTGAACTATTCTATTCCCAAACCCATGGCCTAAAGTAATCAAAAACATAGCCACCAACTCCTCAATAATTAATTTTCTAGTACCTCTTAGATGATATCTTTCCTTCAACTCTTTACACAAGTAAATGAATACATGTATTTCCATTCTGAAATTTTGTTTGCACCTATCAGGATTACCATGTAGAATCTCCATAATCCATTTATAACCTATTTGAGAAGATGTCCTACAAGGTTTCTTTGCAATATATGGCATATAATAGTTCTCAACAAATTCTACAGTTGCAGCTGCTAGAATAAAAATATCATTTTCAGTTTCATTTTCCTTTTCACCGTAGTCACTATCACTTGTATCATCTTGGGTGCTATAATCACTATTGTCCATGTTTGTACGGAAAAAAAATAAAATAAAGAAATAAACACCCATAAAATAAGAAAAAGAGATGTCTAGGTAATTATGAATTTTTTTTTTTTTTTTTGTTGACATGTCCACACAAGGGTAGGGAGAGGGGAGATTCGAACTTGTGACCTCCGCTTCATAAGGCGTGGTTCACAGCCGAGATTGAGCTACCTCTTGGGGACAATTATGAAATATTATAAGGATGTTAATGTAGTACACAAATCAAGAAATAGAAAGAAATAATAATAATAATAATAATAAATAACATTCAAATAAATCCTTACAACTTTTCATATGGTCTATAACAAAACAACATTATTTCTTGCTACGACGGTTAATTTCTCTATTTTTCATTCGCTTGATAAAGTTAATTTACAACCATTACTCTTTAATAGTCACAAACATCTCTCTATGTGATCTCTTAAGAAATACCTCTATTACACACTTGAGGATGTCAATGTCATTTTCTTTTTCAGCAATCCCCGAACAACATCCATAACTTCTTCAATACTACATCCAAGTTTATCGTAACTCTTAGATGTTACTGTATTTCTACTTTCTATTACGTCACAAATGCGACTCAAATGTTTACTAACAATTTGAACTCCTTTCTTTCTTTTCTTACATTGAACAGTAAGACCAACCTTCT
Source organism: Carpinus fangiana (assembly GCA_006937295.1). Taxonomy (NCBI): domain Eukaryota; kingdom Viridiplantae; phylum Streptophyta; class Magnoliopsida; order Fagales; family Betulaceae; genus Carpinus; species Carpinus fangiana. Next base: position 15,257,621 of record CM017328.1, on the reverse strand, counting down.
TATTTCCTTTATTCCGCGTATCTAAATCAGCGGGAATATCGTCAATGCCATGTGTATTGAGATTTGATTCATCATCTAAAGCATCTAAATCTTCTACAACATTGCCATTTTCATCAAACATTACATCATTATCATCTATGGCACCAATATCATTAGGAACTAACCCTATGGATGGTGCCCAAGATCCTTCCCCAGTGGCAGTTATATCTCTAAACAATATTTCTACCTTCATAGCATGAGCCAAACCTGTCGTGTGAAACTTGGTTACTTTTGCAATTTCCTATATTTAGGTACATGTAAAAATCAATAATAAACATTTTTTAAATCATTTAAACAAAAACAAATAAGTACAAATATAATACCTGCAATTTTTTTTCCCACCAATCATCGGGCGCATCAATTGTCATTCTCACCGGATCCCATCCAAGGCTAGTTTCCTTGCTTATCAATCTCTTCCAAATGTTACACTCTTTTTTCAAACTATCCCACTTGTTCTTTAATTGTTTATAACAATATTATTTTCAAGTATTTTCATTAAATTTATCTATCACAGTTTTCCATCCAGTCCTATTGAAATGTGTTCCTGGGCGGTTACCAGCACGAATCTTAGTAATACATATGTCAACATAATCTTCTAACATTTTTTCAGTCCAAACTACGTTCTTTATCTTAAGTATCTGTAGTAGCAGCAACAATGTTGCTTTGACCTTTTTTACTCATGTTTTTCACACAATAAATAAGCTAATAAAATTATAAATAAACAAATATGTTAAACACTATTAACAATTAAAAATATGTTTAAAGTGAATAGTTGATAGAATGCAAAAAATCATATTTGTATGAATAATATGTATGTCCATCCAACAAAAGGGCAACAATAAAACAACAAAAAATAATAGAATCAAATTTTTGCAATAGGAAATGCATTAAATAATTCAAGCAAATTAATTATTTTTTCATGCCATTGCCATTGCCATTCACCTCTTCATAAGCTTCATATATATATATATAATGAGTAAAAAAATCTGCCATATATCTAGAAGAAATCCACACAATATATATATAATGAGCATGATGTTAAGTTTTGTTTATTTCGTTTTTTGTGAGTAGCATGAATCGGTGGTGTATGAGAGAAATAAATTATAAAAATATCTCTATCGTATAATCTACACATTAGTGTTCTATTGTCCACAAAAGGCTCGAGAAAGAAATAAATTATAAAAAAAAAAATCTTTGTCTACACGTTAATGTCATCTCCATAGCAGGCTCACGTGATAATAGCGTTGTCACATACATCAAAAAACAGAAACTAGCCAGCCTATGCGACGTGCGATCTGTAGATATGGAGAGACATGCTACATGTGAAGATGCAGAAAAAGCAGACCGTAGACGCATCAGAAACAAGGCAAAAAAAAAAGCAAAGTAAAAAAAGCCACTTAAGCCATATCTCTCTTGTTCATATTTTCTTCTCTCTCGTTCAATAAGCAAGCAGAAACCCAGAAACCTCAAAAAACAAAAAACCAGCAGAAACCTGGGCTCTCTCTCTCATTTTCAGTGCATAAACTCACCATGATATTTTTTCTTGCTATGTACAAACAACTTCTCTTGGTCATGATTTTTGTGACCAAGAACTTCAAACTCTCGTCTCTCTTTCTTTCTTTGACCCTCAAAAGAATAAGATTATATAGAAATCAAAAGAAAAATCAGACTTACTGTGATATGCAGCTTTCAAAGACAAGCGATGGGACTCACCAACTCTCAAATTCACAGAATGGTTTGCAGCTCTCAAATTCGCGGAGGAAGCGTAAGGTAAGAAAAAAAATTTGTATATATATATCGGTAGTGTTGTAAATATGTGAAATATTTTGGATATTTTTGGTAATGTTGTTATTTTCATTAAACAAAACTGCGGCGCGCCTTTTCTATTTCATGTGCGTTTGGTCAGAAGCCTCAAATTCGAGCTTGTGACTAAATGCATGTTTCAGCGTTTAGGAGGACTTTGTTAAAAGAAACCCAAACGACCCATATTTTCTTTGAAAGTGCTTTTTGGAACCTAAAAGCCTTTTTGATGCCCTAAAACGCAATCCCAAACATGCCCTTATTGAGTATCTCAAAAACTCAATACCATCCATTTGGATTTGTCCAATTCAATCTCATTGCCTTTTCCATTTCTCTATCTCTTCATCTCTTACATTCATACGTTCATCCCATTCTATATACAAAAATACAAAATGAACATCAAAATTCTTTACTTGTTAGATCGAGGGAGGAGAAGAAACTCGAAATCTTTTTGACCCATAAAGAAGGATTTGGGTTTCTCTGACTCCGACTAGTATTTGTATTTAGGATTAGAGGCCAGGCTTGGGGTAGACAGACCCATCACCCATTAAGCCTTTGAAGAGGGAACTGCTAGGTGCTTTTCTAGTGTTCTCCTGGTATCCTCCCAACTGTGATGTGACTTTTAAAATCACCAATAAATTAAAAGTTAATAATGATAATCTCAAATTCAACGATGATTTTAAAAGCAAAATCATAATTAGAAGGACACCAGGAGAATACTAGAAGAGCACCTAGTATTTCCCCTTTGAAGATAAGTCTTTTTATTATTAAAAAAAAAAAAAAAGAGTAACCTTTTATTATACAAAAATGTTGATATTTTATTTGAAGCCCATTTGTTTGACTAAAATATTTTTCTCTATTTTTGAGCATTTGGCGTGGCGTAAAATATTGGTCAACTTGAAAAATATTTTCAGTTGACTAAGGAAAATAACCTTCATGAAGCATAAACTAGTTTATACTTCTCATTTACATAAAATCATTTTATGTCATTCTCTCACATTTATGCAAGCTTAAGAGCATTAACAGTCGCTCCTATAAGTGGTTTTCTTCCCTAAACTTGGGGAAAATGTCAAAAAAGTAACAAAAAGTCCTTCAAATTGCCATAAACATTAGGATTGCTACAGTGTAACTCAATGCATTAGTACAAAAACTTCTTATCCTTGAGATGTTATACATTTAGGGCAAGATAACGATGATCAAAATGTACTTGTAAACTTGGAGAGACCAATAGGCAAGAAGGCTGTGAAAGAAAGAGAGAGAGAGAGAGAGAGAGAGAGAGAAGAAAGAAAAAAAAGAGCAAAGATTGTGGAGAGAAAGAGATCATGATGGAGGTTTTGAGTGGATTAGCGGAAGCAAAGAAGAGATTGTATGAGGCGAGAAAGAAAGAGATCAATACGACAAAGGAGGAGATAATTCGTATTAAGAAACAAAAGCTTAAGGTTGAACTTAGGAAATAGGCAAAAAAAAAAAAAAATGGGGAAATTATGATGATGGATACAAGCCATCTGTCTAAAGTGCAACTTGAATATATTCAATCTCTCCAATTGGAAATCATTAAGAAGCGTATGAGTAAATAGTCATTGGTATTTGTGTATGAATGTATTTAAGTTAACTAATCGTGTCATTTTGTAAATAGTCATTGATTTTGTCATCTTTTTGTTCAATGACTATTTTGCTATTGAGGGGTTATGTCTTGTTATAAGCTGAATAGCACATACCTCTTTGTTGCACATTGATTAATGCTAAGAATGCTTGTTACCAAGAGTTAGAAAGGAGACGAGCCACTATAACTGAGGTGTGCGATAGGAAAAGATATGACTACTTGACACAGAGGGACAATTTGAACATGGGGGACTATTTACATATATAAAGATCATTCTCTGATGATTGTTTTGTTATAGGAGTTTTCCCCTCTTCTTCATGTTTTATTTGCTCTATTTTCCAAAAAAAACCACTACACAAATAATGGGTCATCAAAATGTCAGAATGTCTAGTAGAAAGAGTAACATGGCAAATAAAACATTAATGATTTAAAATATTGTTGATGAATGAGGTGGTGTGAATATCTAATAGCCTCAAATAGCCTTATATCATTAGATAATGATAATAATGAAGTTATGATGCCATTGTTTTTTTTAAAAAAACTCTTATGCATAGAAGTATAAATACATTATAGAAAGCCACAAAATAGAGACTATGTCATTTCATATTTGTAGAACAGATACAACAAGAGACTATTTAACTGATCAAATATATATTAACCGGTTACATTTAAATGTTTCTAAATATTTAAAGAGTTTAGTATTTAGTACTTTTAAAAGTGCAATCATATGAATTGCAATTTAATAGGCATAGTGCAATTATAAGAAATTATAGTTTTTTTTAATATATTTGTTAATATACTGGATATTGAAAAAAAAAAAAAAAATTGAATAGTCATAATGCAATCATACAAAATTTTAAATCAAAAGTTCTTATTGGCCCTATATTTGCCATAAATGCTTGACAAGGTCCGACTGGAGTTAAAAACGAGTTTTTCTATCTCTAATACGATGGTGATTTTGCACAAAATTCAAAAATTCAACTGTATGCTCATGTGTTGGTGGTTTGAGGGACTCTCATTGATTTGTTCATAATTGAAGTCATCTGCTTTAAGGTATAAATCTCGCTCGTCTTCAATGATTATGTTATGCAATATTATGTACGCCACCATAATCTCTTTAAGCCTTTCAAGTTAGTGTAAATGTACAGGTCCACACACAATACCAAATCCCACTTGAAGTACTCCAAATGCCCGATCTACGTCATTCCTCACTGGCTCTTGAGTTGCAGCAAAATTTATTTCTTTTATTTCCTTATGGAACATTAGTTGTTTTTACAAATATTGCCCATGAAGGATATATACCATAAGCAAAATAGTATCCCATCATATAGTTGTGGCCATTGAATGCGTGATCGAAGGTGCACGCCCTTCAGCTAGATTGGTAAATATAGAAGACCGTTCTTACACATTGATGTCATTGTGAGACTTGGTAACCTAAAAAATGCATCCCATATCCAAAGATCATAAGATGCCATGGCTTCCAAAATAATTTTTAGTTCATGGATATGACCAAAATACATACATTTTCCAAGCATTTGGACAGTACTTCCACTTCCAATGTTTAAGTAATATTTGAAAAAAAAAACACAGCAAGTTACATCTCCAGAAAATAGCATTCATACTAAATAGCCAATTAGCCCTCAAAATTGTGAGCGTTGGGGCCAAGAATAGCAACAAAAGGCCACATTGTGAGTTCAGAGAGTATGAGTGAGTGGACTCGACCCTTCGAATTTTGAACACTTGGGGCGTAGAAGCACTTACATAAGGGAACACAGCTTTGTAGGTGTGCAAGCCTAGGTCGATTACTATAGTTGATACCTCATCTGTAAAATTGTAAAATAATAAAATTTTATTTAAAAAAAAAACAGAGTAAAATTAATGAGTGAGGAAATTTGAAAAATAAAATAAAAGTGTTAGATGAGAAAAAAATATATGAATATTCATGCACTCACCACCTCCGTACATTGTTACAGAATTCAAAGAGAGAGAAAGAGAGTGTGTTTTTTGGAGGGTTTGGGTTTTGGAAGAATGTCGGACCGAGGGAGGAGAAGAAACTCGAAAACTTTTTGTCCCGTAAAGAATGATTTGGGTTTCTCCAACTTTGACTTGTATTTGTATTTAGATCAGATGCCAAGTTTGTATTTTGACTCGTTAAACCTTTGAAGATAGGCTCATTTTTTTTTTTATTAAAACAAAAAAGTAACCTTTTATAATACAAAAATGTTGATATTTTATTTAAGACCCATTTGATCGACGTAAAATATTTTCTCTATTTTTGAGCATTTGGCACGGCGTAAAATGTTGGTCAACTTGAAAATATTTTCAGTTGACTAAGGAAAATAACCTTCATAAAGCATAAACTAGTTTACACTTCTCATTTACATAATCCATTTTTTGTCATTCTCTCCCATCTATGCAAGCTATCATAAGAGCATTATCAGTAGCTTCCCTATAACTTGTTTTCTTTCCTAAACTTAAGGAAAATATTAAAAGAGTCACAAAAAGCCATCCACAACAAAAATCCTTAAATTTGCCATAAACATTAAGATCGCTAAAGTGCAACCCAATGCATTGGTACAAGTACCTCTTATCCTCGAAATGTTATACATTTAGGGGAAAATAACAATGATCAAAATGCACTTGCAAATTTGGAGAGACTAATAGGCAAGAAGACCATAAAATAGAGAGAGAGAGAGATAGAGAGAAAAGATAAAAAGAAAAGAAATAGCAAAGATTGTGGAGAGAAAGAGATTGTGATGGAGGTTTTGAGTGGATTAGCGGAAGACAACGTTGACTTTTGGTTGACCATTGGATAATGCCTAACTGTACAACTGCAACCCAAAAATCACTAGGTAAACAGTACGCGAATGCTCACACTGTAGTACCGAGCGCTCGCTACCCTGCAGGCCTGTTCTTGTGGAGTCCTCGGCTTTTTCCCTTATAAATAGGACCTCCCATTCGACCTTTAAGCTCATTTAGCCTCTGTTACCCTCTAGAATTGTTGCTTAAGTGTTTTTTGTGTAACATTTCGAAAATTTAATTAATTAGTAATTAAATTATCATGCGCCTCTCAGACTTAACCACAAAAGTAGTAAGTCCACATAGATCTATTTTCCTCAATCAGAGTAATTAAGCAAGGAAAGTCTATAAATTTATTTCGATCTGTAAGTATGTGTTATTACAATCAGAGCATTACTAAAACTTCAATATAAGTTGAGTCATCAATTATACATGATACCACAAATAATCTTCGTAATTCTACAGTGGGTCTTCAAGTCATAGCCCGATCAATATCTTTACCTTGAACAGTTGCATCTATCTTTAGATCTAATTTACTCAACCCTAGCTAGCTCTTCTATAAAATGTCATCATGCTCCCTTGGTGTAATAAAGTAAGGGGTAAGTAAGACGACTTAATAAGTAGGTAATCTCATGCTAGTGTGTGACAGTGAACAGTTTATATCCAAATAAAAAGGGTTAAACATGGATATCATCATTTATGAAATATTCATTGGGATGACTTTACAATATTATAATTAATATTAATCAAACCATTACTTTATTTGCAACTACTTGTGCCATCCACAAAGTAAGCCCAGATTTTCATAACATAGCTCGCTCTGTTTAACCCCCCAGAGTAAGGTTGTGCTTGTCCTGCACATCACCTTTCGGCAAGGATTGGTCCGCTCATCCCCTTTCTATGGAACCCTATTAGCCTAACCCCATTTACTTAGGGTTAACGGCTTTTGAGGCCACACCCAACAAATGGTGTATTGCACTGCCTCCAATCATATACACATAACACACTTGGTACCCATTGTCGCCACATTTATCACATCATAAATAGCATCACATCACATATAACATTATCAAGTATCTCAATAAACAATTCATGTATATTTTCGAGACAACATTTATAAAAATAGCTTATGTCAAACTTTTCATGCATAAAATGGTATTTTATTTAGTTCAAGAGATAACCCGGGTTTGTCTTTGAAAGCATTATTCATGAAAATATTAAATCCTCCTTTGACACAAACCGATGTGTAGCGTCCTATTAATGCGGTCAATCCCTTGAAAACCCTCTTGGAGTCTTTATATAAAAACCCTACATTATCACCACATAATAACCTAGTTAGAATAGTCTCATATACAACCTCTTCTAGGATCCTAAATCCTAACACAATCGCAACCCCTAGACATAAACAACTCCTAGAACCATCATATGTCCCCTATAAGAGCAATCCTCAAAATATATTTTGTTTGGCCATGCGCCATGCAACGTCATAACTTTAACTCATAAAACAACACACCATCTTAAGCTAATAATACGACACACCAAAACACTAATTAATAGGAACCCAAGGTACCCAATCATAATAACGACAATAAAACCATAACCGGCCTATTACAAAGCGCCTCTCCATACTTTTGGTCAAAACCATAAATGATACCCTAAAATTAATATGCAACCAGCTACCTCTAAATCAAAGCATCAAAACACTATTTGCTAACAACCCAAGGGTTATAAAATAATAAATCAAAGAACACTATAATTGATCAACAACCTATAAGCACCAAATAAATAATCAAACTCCTATTAAATCCTCAATAGCTAGCCACCATAATTAATCCCCCAATAATCACAAAGCTTCAAAGTAATCAACAACCTAAACGTTAACCTTAAATAAGGGATTAAAAGTCATAACAAAAAATCATCTAATAAAAGACACAAACCGATTTACGAGTACAAAATGTTGTACATTTGAGCCCCCTAATTTATGTTTGTTAAGTTCTTAGTTTAGTTGTTTTCTAACATTTTGGTGTTGTTTTAGTATTTTAGTGTGTTGTAGGTCCTTGGTTTAAAATGTTGTTTAAAGGGGTGAAATTGAGCAAAGAAGGAATCATAGTCCCTAGCAGTGCGCTCGATCGCACAAGAGCTGCGATCGAGCGTACACCGATGCGTTCGAGAGCCCATGCGCTCGAGCCCAAGAACCACGATCGAGCGCATGCCACATACTCCTGTGTTTTCCGCGTTGCCCTAGCCGCCATCGCTAACTTGCCTGCGCCATGGGATATTGGAGCGGTTACGTGCGATTAAGCGCAAACCTCGCAATCGAGCGCAAGCCCCGCGATTGAGCGCACATTCTCTTTCCAGACAGCATACATTTTCTATAAATAGTACCACTTATGTAAATTTTAAAACCTACATTTTATGTGCGCCTTTTGAGAGCATCAGCCTCTTTTTGGCACTGCTCAGCCTATTTAATTGTCAAACGTTACTTACTTAATTTAATTTAATGCTTTGTTTTAACTTTCTTACGTCTCTCTTTAGCATGAGAGGCTAAATCTTCAACTAAGGTTGAATATGAAGCCTCACCTTTGATTTTATGCTTTTTTTTTTACATTAAGTTCATTTAATTTTGTCATTTAATATCGTTTACTCGTTTCAATTCGATTTAGTGACAAGATCGAGATTGATTGTGCCGTAGTTGTTTATTCATTGTGTTTTGTCCAATTGATACATTTCATTTTTTAATTTAAGTTTATTTATCCATTGTTGTTTGTGTTAATCACATTCACATTGGATCATTTGAACTAAATTAGATATGTTTTGTCATCAGCCTCTTTTTGGCACTGCTCAGCCTATTTAATTTTCAAACGTTACTTACTTAATTTAATTTAATGCTTTGTTTTAGCTTTCTTATGTCTCTCTTTAGCATGGGAGGCTAAATCTTCAACTAAGGTTGAAGATGAAGCATCACCTTTGATTTTATGCTTTTTTTTTTACATTAAGTTCATTTAATTTTGTCATTTAATATCGTTTACTCGTTTCAATTCGATTTAGTGACAAGATCGAGATTGATTGTGCCGTAGTTATTTATTCATTGTGTTTTGTCCAATGGATACATTTCATTTTTTAATTTAAGTTTATTTATCCATTGTTGTTTTTGTTAATCACATTCACATTGAATCCTTTGAACTAAATTAGATAAGTTTTGTCTTTTGTCAAAAGGATGGATTCTTTGAATCCTTCAATAGGCATAATAGAGTATGCTTTGATTATAATCAATAGACAGATTATTTAACTTAGTGTATTTAACTTGTATTTTTGATTTGGTAAGGCGGAGTCTTAAACCTTAGTATTTCCTTTGTTTATTTTACTGCACTTTAATTAGCTTATGTTTCCTTTCTTTCAAAAACACCCAACTTGGAATTAGGTTAAGATAATATTAGTCTAGACTTAGAGTTAATTTTAAACACGATTCCCTGAGGTTCAACCTCGCACTTTCACACTATTACACTACAAATGGTTCGTGCTATTGCGAGTACAAGTAAATTTGTATATCACCGATTCCATGCTTTATCAACCACAATCACCCAAAATCAAACCCTTAGAAATTTGTCAACAAAACAATAGTCCTTACAAAATACGCCTTTGGTTTTCCTAAAGAAAACACTCCAAAATACTCTTTGATTTTAGTGGAAGATCACCTTATGAACACTTGTTGTGCAAATTTTAATATACTCGCAAGCGTATGAATCGTGTGCAATATAGCGTGTGCAAGTGCGAGGTCGATCCACAGGGAATTGTATTTAAAAAATCAATTTTTAATCTAAATTAATTCTATCTTAAAATAGTTCCAAAGTTCAAGTGATTTTTGTTGTGCAAAATAAAATAAACTAAGTAAAATGATGAAATCAAATGAATTAAAATACTAAGGCTTTCAAAATCTGCCACACCAAATCAATACGAAAAACTCTCATGTTATTGTTCATAAATCGGAAGAATGATCAAAATCCAAACATGTTCTACTTTTATAAACCCTATCAAAAGATTTGATAAATCATCCGTCGTACAAATCACAAATAGTATCCAACTTAATTCAAATCATTCAATGTATCCGTTTAATCAACGAATCACAATTGATATCCAATTTAAATTGAATCATTCAATGTATCCGTTAGATGAAACACATCGAATATCTAATTTTTTTGCAAAAATAAACGATCATTAATGTACAAATTTAATTGTACTCGCCAATTGCACGAGTCGATCGTAATAGAGTGGATGCGCAAGTGCGAGTGTCGAACCCACAGAGAATCGTGTTTCGTTAAAAATCAATTTTAAAATGCCTAAACTAATCCTATCTTAACCTAGTCCCAATAGCAAACAGTTAGCGTGCATAAAAATAAACTAAATTAAAAAGCAATAAAACAAAGAAATAAAAAAACGCTAAAGTCCCTAATCTACCTCACCACAACTTAATCAACATATAAACATGCATAGTTCATACTTCAACAAAAATTATGCTACTAGGCGTATTCTATTTGCTATTAACTAGTCCATACATCCGTCTGTCGATAAAGCACATATGCATATCCTATTGTTGCTACAAATTCTTGTCGAACTAACCAACGCAAACACTGTTTAGAGATCACAACGGATATTGGTCCGAAGACGAATCATCCGATGTATCTCCAGTCGCAGCGAAAGTCGACGTTAAACGAATTGCAAACAACAATCAACACACTTTTGTCACTAAAATATATTGAAACGAATAAACATAAAATTAAATGACGAACGGAGTATTAAACTAAGCATAAAAACATGTAGATAAAAACATGGTGAAGAATAAGAGACTAAAGCAAAATAAACAAAAGTATCAAATTAAAATAAATGATAAAATGACGTTTAGAGGGTTTTACAGTGATGAAAGGGGAGGATTTAGGCCACAAGGGGCGCCTCCAAGCGTTTTCCAAAAGTAGGGTTCGTTTACAAGAGAAAGGGGGATATTTATAGGCTAAATTTAGGGTTTCAACGCTGCCAGGTCAGATAAGGTGCGTTCGATCGTACTAAGTGCATTCGAACGCACTCGTGCATGAATTTCGGCATTTGATGGGCACAAGTGCGTTCGAACATAAAATGTGCGTTTGAATGCACTGCCTTTAGAATTATCCCTCACATGTGAAACACAAAGTTGTAGATCTTTGAGTTAGCTTTCTAAAGACACCAAGATCACCCCAATCGGAGGTCTACAACTCCAGATATGGTCGTTTTGGTGGGACTCGTCGGGTGCGAATTATCGCTCAACTCAAATTTGCTGTCAAAGCTCCCCGAACTGTCTTAAGCCCCAGAGTTGATGGCATTAGCCCCAAATGCAACTTAACAACCTGCAAAACACTAAAACACCAAAACTAACCAAAACATTAGAAATTAACAATACTAAGAGCCTAACGAATGTAAATTAAGGGGTTCAAATAAGCACTTTTAAGCACTCATCAATCACAATCAATCACACTAATTTAATCACATAATCGAAATTAAAATAGATCATCAAATTAATTTTAAATATCGAAATTGTATGAACAATACATGAAAGTGTGAGCGTACATCAATAGTGAGGCTTTATCCTCAACCTTAGTTGAAGGATTTAGCCTCGCATGACTAAATACAACATAATCAAATCAATTGAAAACATATAAAAAACAAACTTACAAAGAGATACGTCCCAAAAAACTCAAGAACGACTCTAGGTCAAAATTATGCTCTAAACGGTGCCAGGTCAACCTGAGTGCGCTTGATCACACACTAGATGCACTCGAGCGTACTTGGGACTCCATTAGTTCTTTCGTGGTGCAAGCCTGAGCTTGAGAGTGCCTTGCTTGGGATCGAGTGCAAATGCACTTGATCATGGCATTATGTGCTCGATCGCTCTTCTAGATGACTTCACTTTCTTTGCAATTTACACCTTCAAACCGCAGTTATCCCACAATGACCTGCAAAACATTAAAGCACCAAAACATCAGAAAATAACAAAGCTAAGAGCTTAAAAAATACAAGTTAAGGGGCCCAAATATACAATATTTGGCACTCAACAACACTCCCCAAGAACTCGTAGCAATGGCTAACATAAAATGAAATTCTTAATTAAAACTAACCAAATGATAGAGGTTACCTAATGTAATACCCCGATAAAAGCCAACATTTTTATTAACCCAAAATCCTTCTCTTAAGAGTAATTGATAGAGGTTTTCAAAGAAGGAATTTAACGAGACCCAAAGCCCTTAGCTTTAACCTAATTACATTTGGAACCTTTAGAAATAGAAGCCAAACACTGACCCACAGGGGGCGGACGTACGCCTCTGTCTGTAGTATGGATGTACGGTGGGGGACCACCGGACGTACGCTCTGTAAATAGTACACTGAACGTACGCTACTTTTTGGAATACCCTTTGAATAATAGCTGGATGTACGAGACATCCTTTGGACCAATATACAAAGACCACTGGACGTACACTAGGGTTGCCGGACGTCCGCTGCTCTATCAGGGAGTTGGAGGCAAACTTTCCCTATAAATAGCCCGCCCCTCCTCTTCATTTCTCATGCCTTCTTCTTCCTTGGTATGCCCCTAGGCTGCCAGAACCATTCCTTAGTGTTTTGAGTAAGAAATCCGTGGGAGAGAGCTTCAACGGAGAGTTCCCGAGGAGAGGAGACCATGTTCGTGCTTAGCTTCGGGGTAAGCTCTATTCCCTTTGTAATTATCACCTTGTTATCTTATGTTTCTGTTTTAATGAGAACTTCAAGTGTTCATTAAGCGTTCTTTTAAAGATAACGATGTTTTCAAAGAGTTTTCTCAAAAGATCATGGTTCTACGATTTCTTGTGTTGCATGTCCTGTTTTACTAGCTTAGAATTCTATTGGAAATATGCATTGTCTGAATCTTGAAACAGTGTGCTTAACACACTGAGCGGACATACGCCATCGAGGGCGGACGTACGGTCAATAGGCAGAGCACCTGTTCTTAAGTTTCACACGTGTACGCCTTAACTTAGCCATAACTCTAGGTTTCATAAGGCTTAGAATAACGGTGTCTTGTATTCGTTATGACAGGAGATAGCTTGGTCGGAGGATTCGCTTGAATGTGTGAGGTAAGTAAACACTTACACCCTTTTTATGTAAACCGTGGGATATGTCAGTTGACTGACCACGCGTATGATATGAGCATGCCTATTTTCCGTAATCACTTGGTAACTGCATTATTCAATGAACTACTAAGATGCGTCATAAGACATGGTACGCCAGTACGTGCGGTATGAACGGCCATGAGTTTACTATATAAACTGCATATTATGGTCAAATGTGTGCGTTATAAGAGGGCTGTGGATCCATTGGTTTCGTGACCTTGATGCAACCATTCCCAATAGTTTGGTCACTACAGGACGGACGTCATTAGTTGGTGTGGGCCACTCGGGGTCGGACCTGATCGTGCCACTAATGTTACGTACTGTATGTTGTACAATGGCTGGGGCACTGGCATTGTATTATAGGTCCCTCAGGACAGCATCAACCCTGCTAAGAAGAGGTAATATCTCGGGTAGACCATGTATGGGAGTTATGACCTATAAAGCATTATTCTTTTCTACATCAAAACAATTAGGCAATTATCGCCGGTTCTACACCATAGAGCTTTAAAAACCCTAAAACTTATGGAATGGTGTATTAGCGGAGGTAATGCCCTCTTTTTGGCTATTACTCTAATTACACGTTTAGTTTTATTAATTGGGCTCATGTCATACCTAAGTGTGTGGTTTACTTACTAATTCGTTAGACTTACACAGTTATTATTTTTTAGGAAATCTGATTCACTGCTATGAAAGTGGCTAGATTTGCTGATGCCGGACTGGCTATGCTTTATCTGTAGTTACAAGTTTGTCTTCATTGTTTAGTAGCTCTATGTTCTTACTTGATTAATTGTGGTACTCTCAGATTTATTCACCTTCCTTGCATTTACTCTGACAGTTTTCACAAGGGTGATTACCCTTTGGATCACAAGTTGGCTCAACTGGGTAAATTACCAGTGACTCCACCGGATTAGCTGAGGCTAATTTTAGGGACGTTACACCTAACGTGACGATTATGGGTTACAGGTTTTCTGCCACATTGCCAAAAACACCACCACTGCCAGTTGTCGGTGACCTAGCCACCACCCCTCTCCTTCTTTCTTTCCTCAATTTCCTTCTCTCTTTTTTCGGGTCTGGTATGGGCAAAGAAGCACCCCTCTTCTCTATCTTTTCCCCTTCTTTCTTTTCTCTCCCTCTCTTTCTCATGTTTTGGTTAGGCAGGGACAACCCAACTCTTTCTCTCTCTCTTTAAAGGAAGCTCATCTCGTTCTTCTTCATGAAGGACCCTGGATAGATGATCTGCCACCACATTCTCACTACCCTTTTTGTCCCTAATCTCAAGATCAAACGCTTGCAGTAAGAGTACCCATCTGATCAATCTAGGCTTAGCATCTTTCTAAGCAAACAAATATCTCAAAGCAGCATGGTCAATGAATATAATAACCTTAGAACCAATCAAGTAAGACCTAAACTTCTCTAGAGCAAATATGACAACTAACAATTCTTTTCAGTAATAGAATACTTTAGCTGATTATCACTCAATGTTTTAGAAGCATAATAAATAGCATGAGGTACCTTATCGATTCTTTGGCCTAAGACAACTCCCAAGGCAAAGTCACTAGCATCACAAATGAGCTCAAATGGGAGGCTCCAATTAGGTGCCATCATTATGGGTGTAGATGTGAGGAGCTTCTTCAATGTGTTGAAAGCACCCATGCATTCTTCAGTCCATTCAAACTTGACATCCTTGGCTAGTAGTGCACAAAGGAGTCTAGAGATCTTGGAGAAATCCTTGATGAATCTTCTATAAAACCCGGTATGTCAAAGAAAACTTCGTACAGCCTTAGCCTTTATAGAAGGAGGGAGTTTGGAGATGATGTCAATCTTGGGCTTGTCCACCTCAATACCCTTGTTGGAAATTACATGACCCAGCACAATGCCTTGTTGGACTATGAAATGGCACTTTTCTCAATTCAACACTAGGTTGCAATCTTCACATCTCTTGAGGACAATCTTCAAATGATGGAGATCATCAAAGTTAGAGCCAAAAACACTAAAATCATCTATAAATACCTCAGTGAATTTTTCCACCATGTTCGAGAAAATGCTCATCATGCATCTTTGAAAGGTGGTTGGTGCATTGCATAATCCAAATGGCATCCTTCTATAGGCAAATGTGGCAAACGAACATGTGAATGTAGTCTTTTCTTGGTCTTTTGGTGCTATTGCAATCTGGTTGTAGCCACTATACCCATCCAAGAAGTAGTAGTATCTATGGCCAGCTAACCTCTCTAGCATCTGATCAATGAAGGGTAGAGGGAAATTATCTTTCCTAGATACCTTGTTCAGCCTTATGTAGTCAATACGTACCCTTCAACCAGTGGTTGTTCTTGTAGGTACCAGCTCATCATCTTCGTTTTTCACCACTATGATTCCACTCTTCTTTGGTATTACTTGAACTGGACTTACTCATTTACTGTCTGAGATAGGGTAGATGACGCCAACATCCAACAATTTCATTACCTCAGCTTTGCTTACCTCCTTCATGTGTGGGTTGAGTCTTCTTTGTGCATCCTTGGTTGGCTTTGCTTCATCTTCAATAAAGATTTGATGCATGCACTTGGCTGGCCTTATCCCCTTAATGTCCGCAATAGTCCATCCTAAAGTAGTTTTATACTCTCTAAAAACTCTTAACAACATCTCTTCTTCCCCCAAACTCAGGTTTGCAGCAACTATCATAGATAGTGTTTGATTCTCTCCCAAGTAGGCATATATCAGATGCTTTGGCAACTGCTTCAGTTCCAAGTTTGATGCCTAGACAGTATAAGGGACAAGAGTGGTATTAGTAGGCACATGAGTCTCAAAGGGAGGAATATACTTACTTGGATATGGTGGAGAGGTCTCAAAGAGGTGCACAGCTTCAATGATGTCATCAGTAACATCTTCAAGATCTGGTTTAATGTCTTGCCCTGTGAAATTGTGAGTGAGGGTGGCCTCCAATGGATCAACATGATGGACCTGAAAAACTTTCTCAACAACACCTTGAATATTACAGACACTAAAACATTCTAGATTATCTTGGGGTAATTTTAAAGCATCAAATATCTTGAATTCTATCTTTTCACCATTTACTTTCATACTTATAGTACCATTTTTCACACAAATTTTAGTATCAGCTATCCTCATAAAAGGCATTCCTAAGATGATAGGCAAAGGCAATGACATAGGACATTCTTCCATATCCAACACAATGAAATCAACAGGTAAAACAAATTGATTTACCTTTACCAAGACATCTTATAGTATACCTCTCGGTCTCGTGATGCTTCTGTCTACCAATTGTAAGGTGATTGAAGTTGGTTGAAGTTCTCCGAAACCCAGCATCTCATACACTATTTATGGCAGCAAATTGACACCCGCTCTTAGATCCACTAATGCACACTCAAATAGCTAATCACCAATCCTGCAAAGAATAGTAAAACTACCAAGATCCTTAAGCTTTGGTGGTAGTTTTCTTAACAATACTGCACTTACCTCTTCTGTTAAAGCCAAAGTTTCATGCTCTTGAAACTTTCTTTTATGAGTACAACAATCCTTTAAAAATTTAGCATATACAGGAGTTTGTTGAATTGCATCTAACAAAGGAATATTAATCTATACTTTTCTCAAAGTTTCAAAAATGTCAAGAAGTTTCTTTTCTTTCTTTGGCTTTACTAACCTCTAAGGAAAGGGTGGTGCATTCACATTTTCCTTGTCACTTACCTTGGATGTTGAGGCTTCATCTAGAGATGCATGTACTGTCTTTTTAGTTCTTATGATCTTTCCATTTCTGAGAGTTGTTACAGCTTTCAGTTGCGGTGACCCCCAAGGTTGGATATTGTTTAGGCTAGAAATTCCCCTTTCTTTCTTTCACTCAGCTCTATGACATTTGCCCTATTTGTGCTTCCAGTCTTTAGATAGATTGCTTAGTCTTTACATTGGTTTGGTGTTGTGAAGTCGCAAATTGTCTTTGCTCAGTCATAAATTCTTGTTGTGAAGTCACCATTTGTTGTTGTGAGGTCGCCAATTTGAGTACAATACTTTCCAGGTCATTCATCTTTGACCCTTGAACTGGTTAGGCTGCTTGTTGAGAGTTCCTTTGCTGCGCTTGAGGGTTCAGAGCATTTTGATTATTACTCCATGAGAAATTGGGGTGGTTGCGCCACCCTGGATTGTAGGTGTAACACCCCACCCCAATGACACACAATATTGTTTGCTTTTGGCTCCTCCAAACCAGACTTCCTAGGAGGTTACCCAACCTGATACTACTATTGCAGCAGCATGCTTAACTTTAAAGTTCTGATAGGATCATGACCATCACTGCATTAAAATGTGTTGTTGTCATTAAGAGTGTAAGTATACATATAAGCACATCCTCATCTCCATACCCAAGCGATGTGGAATATCACAATCAACCCTTCTTAGGACCCAGTGTCCCCGCTGGCGAGCCTCATGAGATTAGCCCATTCTTGGCATCCTAGCAAGGGCCTGCTAGCGACCCCTTATAGGCTTGTGCATGCTCCACCTCTCAAGCTAGGCAATGGCTTTGATACCACTTGTAACACCCTATCCCAATGACACACAATATTTTCTGCTTTTGGCTCCCTCAAACAAGACTTCCTAGGAAGTCAGCCATCCTGGTACTACTATCATAGAAGCATGTTTAATTGTTGAGTTCTGATAGGATCTGACCATCATGGCTTTCAAGCGCGTTGTTGCTATTAAGGATATAAGTATACATATAAGCACATTCCAATCTCCATACCCAGGCGATGTGGGATGTCACAGTAGGTGTTGGAGTATGGATTGTTCTTGGGAGGATAATTGTTCTGTTCCACATAGTTCGCTTGCTCATGATCCACAAATGAATACAAAGGACAAGTCTCAGTAGTGTGATCAGAATGGGAACATATGGAACATACATGGAGTGGTGCAACTTGCTTAATGGGAGAGATGTTCTGAGTTGCCATGGCTTTTACAATCATATCTAGCTTTCTCTCCATGGCAGCAAATTAATTTTGTACTCCACCATTAGTGTTGACTTCATACATGCCCTTACTCTGTACTCTTTGTCTCCCCCTGGATGAGAATTATTGGGAGTGCTCTCAATGTCTCAAAGAGCTCCATGGCTTCCTCACTGCTCTTTTTCATAAGCACACCTCCACAAGTTGAATCAACAATACTTTTATTACTTCAAACCTTCGTAAAAAGCTTGTACTTGATCATCTTGAAATATGTTGTAATATGGACACTTGAGAAGTAACTCATTGAAATGCCCCCATCCTCATTAGGAGTGTCTCTAAAGTGAGTCAAGGTGTTAAGTATATGAGGGGACAAATTGAAAGTGCCATGTACATATGGTTGGTAGGCAATGCATGATGGCTGGTCAAGGTTTTGTGGAATGTAGGCATGCTTCATAGGTTGCCTCACTTGTGGTGGTTCGTTCACAAGCTGTTCTGCCATTGGTTCTTATTCCTTGAATTCTTTTTCTTCTTCGGTGTTAGAGTTGTCTCTGGGCCTTTATTGAATGGTCCGCTCAATTTCTTGATTGATTGGAACAATGGTTGAGTTTTTAGATCTAAGCCCTTGCATGAAGAAGATCAGCCTCTGCAGTTACAACAGCTTCAGTGCTGCTTTCTAGAACTGTGTTCGATCGCTCCCAAGTGTGCACTTGATCACTCTCAATTAGGGGTGTTAAATGAGCGAAGCGCTTCACGAGCAAGCTCGGGCTCGGCTCGACTCGACTCAGCTAAGCTTGTGAATCAACTCGTATATATATATTAAAAATTGTAATAATTACTTATAAGTTAAATAAGTATATATATATATCTCAAGCGTTGGTAAGTACTAAGTGCCAAGCCGACAGAACCCCTTAGTTCTCAAGTGCACGCCAGCTGATGCCCATGTGTCTCCCCATCGTCAATCTTCTCATCTCCACCATACACGTGCCCCTTTTATGCCAAAATATCTTCTACACCTCTTTCTTCTTTCCTCATTCCAGCAGAAACCTACTCTCTCTCTCTCGTTCTCACGATCTGCTCCGGTGCGCCTCTCATTCTCTCTCTCGTTCTCTCAGTATTTGACTCTCCTCTCACTCAATCACTCTCTCTCTCGTTCTCACGATCTAAAACCCAGATCAAAACCAAGAACATTCTAGAGGCCGTTGAACTTGATGGTGGAGAGAGCGTGGTCGATCTTGTCGACAGGCATGTTGGTGCAGGTGAGGTGCATCATGGACTCGATGCAGACAATGTTCTGAATCCTGTTGGCGATGTCGAGGGTGAGATCGGCAGTGGAGCCATCGGCGCCCTAGGTGATGTGGTAGAATGTGGGTTTAATATGAGATGAGACAGGGGATTTTGCTTTAATATGTTCTTCATTTGATTTATTTGCTGTCTAAATTATTATTATTTTGCCTTCAAATCGGTTTTGTTTGGATTAACTTGCTCAGATTTGGTGGATTTTGTTTTCTGCTTGTGTCATCTGAATTTTGAAAGTTATCTTTTTGTTAAAAAAAAAAAAAAAACGAAATCTGTTAGCTTTCTCATATATCTTTTTGTTTTAAAAAAAATTGTCGAGCTCGAGCTCAGGGCTCTACTCGAGCTCAATTCAAACCTTGTCAAGCTGAGCTCGAGCAGCCAACCCAAGCTCGACTCAAGCTCGAGCCTGGCCCAAAAATAAACGAGCCGACCCTGGACAACCCAGGCTCGGCTCATTTACACCCCTACTCTCGGTTTACGCTCGATCACAGGAACAGAAAGAAGAAAACCACATAACTGAAATAGAAAAAATTTAAATTTTTATAATAATAAAAACTAAACAGAATTATAGATAAAAATTAAAAATAACAAACTAAAGGATCTTAAACAGAATTTAACGCAATCCCCGACAACGGCACCAAAAACTTATTGTTCAAATATCTACCTAAATTAATAGGCAAATAAATGTACATTTTAACTCGCAAATGCACAAGATCAAAATAGTCATATAGTGTGCAAGTACAAGATCATTCTCACGAAGATTGCAGTAAATTATGCTTAAAATTAGTTTCGTAATTAAAGCAAGATAAAGATTGATTTTTTATTAATAAAGATAAAAGGTAGGGCTTTGATATCCACCACTAATCATGCTCAAATAATATTGCAATATGTCAATGCTCCAATCATATTATGAATACTTAATGCTTGTCAACCTAAGAGCATGGGTGTCTACTTCTTAAGCTATTGATTTTCCCAAGCAATAAATTAGGCATGGCTGTTTACTCTAATTTTTTTCTCACTTAAAGGATTTAGCATGGGTGTCTACTAAGTTGTTTTTTACGAAAGCATAAATCTATTAAAATCGACAAACACATGAGGCCTAGGGCATGGGTGTCTACTCCAGGCTCCACATGTTGATTAACCCAAGAACCCGTGAGGAGATTCTTTTGTTACTCTATTAAGCTCATGACTCAATCATCTAAATTGACCTAAATAACTAATCCATTCCACATGCATATGCTGGCCACACATATTCATATGAGGAATTCAATAGAACAAGAATTAATCAAGTTAAGCATCGCAACTTAATTATCACAAAGGCACCAATATTGAAATATTAAATAAACATAAGTAGGGCTTCAATCTAGCCCTATTAAAGAGTTAGTTACACATGAGTTTGATGTTAAACATCATCATAATAACAAAATAAAAGGAAAATAATAAACACAAAAACACTTCCTTGAAGAGCCGTCAATCCTTGTCCTAGAGCATCTATGTGTTTTTCTTGTTTACAAGCCTATTTATAGAGTTTAAGAGGACCCTAGAAGCACTTAGAAACTCTAAAAATCGTAAAATAAACCCTAAGGCTATTTCCATAATAAGGCCAGCCGCACTCTTCTCTAGCTTTTGGAAGTGCGCTCGATCGTAGCCCGAGTGCACTCGATTGCACCTGCAATCGAGCCTTCCTGTTGTGTGCGCAAGTCTACTGATAAGCGCCGAATGTTGCACATTCAAGCCCCTTAACTCGCATATGTTAATTCCTTAGCATTGTTATTTGTTTGATTTTGTGTTGTTTTTGTGTTTTCAGGTATTTAATAAAGATGCAAGAAAAACCATTAATTTTGGGTTTAAAGCACAAATTGGGAAGACCTAGAAGATGTGGAAAGGATTAAATCGGAATTTATCAAATTGGAGCTAAAATCGGATTGGATTCAAATTTGGATTCTGAANTGGAAGTGCGCTTGATCGTAGCCCGAGTGCACTCGATCGCACTTGCAATCGAGCCTTCCTGTTGTGTGCGCAAGTCTACGCTGAATCATTGGTTAGTGCGCTCGAGCGCTGATGTGCTCGAGCATAGTGATAGTGTGCTGAATGCCCAAAATTTCCCTTTTATGCTTCAACTTCCAGAATTGCTTTATTTTCTTCAAAATGTCTAGAAAACACAAAAAGAAAGTAAAATTGCTCAAAATAACAAGACTAAAAAATTAACAAATGTAAATTAAAGACTAAAATATAGATATTTTAGCACTTCACAATATACGCAGAATTAACAGGTTCCTTCTTTGCTGGAAACCTATTGTGGCTTCGCTCAGTTCTTCTAGTGGGAGAAGGAGACCAAAGCCACGGCCCATATTGGTTGGTCTCCTGCTATCAGAAATTGCTCTCCGAGTACCCCCCCGATTTTCCATGACATATCACCCCGTATTGAAAGTAAAACTTAGGTAGGCATTCATACTGAAAGGTAATCCAATGAGCATTACCTTCAATATTGATTTTCCTACCTTGCTGAAGAGGTTTTGCCAAATCAATAAGAATTTTGACTCGGAGGGACTCATCCCACCCCATTCCCCTCGCATCTGTGTTGTAATACCCCGATAAAAACCCACCTTTTAATTAGACAAAATCTTTTCCATAGGAGCAATCAACAGAGGTTTTCAATGAAGGTGTTTAATGAGACCCAAAACCCCTTGGCGTTAGCCTAAATACACTTTGAACCTTTAGAGAATAAAAGCCAAGCACTGATCCTCAGGAGGCGGACATACGCTGCTGTCTGTAGTACGGACATACAAAGGGGGACCACTAGATGTACACTCTGCAAATAGTATAACGGACGTACGTGGGACCACAGGACGTACACTACTTTTTGGGGTACCCTTGGGTAATACTTGGACGTACGAGACAGCCTCTGAACCAATGTGCAAAGACCACCGGACATACGCTAGGGTTGCCAGATGTCCGTTACTCTGTCAGAGAGTTGGTGACAAGCTTTCCCTATAAATAGGCCATCCCACCTACCATTTCTCTCACCCATTCCCATCCCCTGGTATGCCCCTAGGCTGCCAAAACCCTTTCCTTGAGTTTTGAGTGAGAAATTGGTGAGAGTGAGCTTCAAAGAGGAGTTTCCGAGATGGGGAGACCATGTACGTGCTTATCTTCTGGGTAAGCTCTGTTCCCTTTGTATTTAGCATTGTGTTATCTTGTGTTTCTGCCTTGATGAGGATTTTCAAGTGTTCATTGAGCGTTCTTTAAAAACAATGATGTTTTCAAAGGGTTTTCTCAAAGAATCGTGGTTCTGTGATTTCTTGCATTGCATGTGCTATTTTACTAGCCTAGAAAAGGTTTAGAGGTCTATGAATACCATTGAAAACATGCACTATGCAAATCTTGAAACAGTGTGCTTAACACACTGAGCGGATGTATGTCATCGAGGCTGGACGTACAGTCAGTGGGCAGAGCACCTGTTCTTAAGTTTCACATGTATATGCTTGGACTTAGCTATATTTCTAGGTTTCGTAAGGCTTAGAATAACGGTGTCTTGTATCCGTTATAACAGGAAGTAGCTTGGTCGGAGGATTCGCTCGAGTGCGCGAGGTAAGTAGACACTTACACCCTTTTTACGTAAAACGTGGGATATATCAGTTGACTGACCACGCATATGATATGAGCATGTCTACTTTCTGTAATTACTCAGCAACTGTGTTATTAAATAAATTGTTAAGATGCATCGTAAGACATTGTACGCTGGTACGTGCGGTATGAACGGTCATGGGCTTACTATATAAACTGCGTATTATGGTCAAATGTGTGTGTTATACGGGGCTTTGGATCCATTGGTTTCGTGACCTTGGTGCAACTATTCCCAATGGTTCGGTCACTATAGGACGAACGTCATTAGTTGGTATGGGCCACTTATGGTCAAACTCGATCGTGCCACTAATGTTACATACGGTATGTTGTGCAATGGCTGGGGCACTGGCATTGTAGGTAATATCTTGGGTAGACCATGTATGAGAGTTATTACTTATAAAGTATTAGCTTTTCTGCATTAAAACACTTAGGTAATTATCGCTGATTCTACACCATAAGCTTTGAAAACCCTAAAACCTATCAAATAGTGTATTAGCGGAGGTAATGCCCTCTTTTTGGTTATTACTCAAATTGTACGTTTACCTTCATTAATTGGGCTCATGTCATGTAGTGACCCAAATATTTAATTAAGCATAAGTAGCTTAGTTAGATGGTTAAGTTGGACTTTAGGTCACTAGGATCAACCAGAAGAGCATTTTAGAAATTTGTCTTCTGATTTGTCTTTTAGTACGGATGTACGCTCCTGTCTTCTAGTGCGGACGTACGCTGAAATGCCGGACGTACGTTGTTATCTATAGTACGGACGTACAGTGGTCCCCCACCGGACGTACGCTCTGTAAATAGTACAGTAGTACTCTGTGAATAGTACAGCAGATGTACACCAAAAGTACCGGACGTACGCTACTTTTTGGAATACCCTCCGGGTAATACCTAGATGTATGTTGTACAAAAATAAATGTACTCGCAAGCGCACGAGTCGTGTGCAATATGGTGGTGTGCAAGTGCGAGGTCGAACCCACAGGGAATTGTATTCTTGAAAGGCCAATTTATATCTATGCTAATTTAATCCTAATCTAGTTCCAAAAGGGTTTTGATTTGGGGTTTTTAAAATTTAAAAGACAAAACATAAATAAAATAAAATAAAAATAAAATATAAAGTACTAAGGATGCGGAATCCACACTCACCACATCAGAACAACACATACTTCATGTTCATCAATATTAATCCGAAGTTCTCACAAATTAAATCTTATGTATGTTTTACTATGCTTCAAAGAATTAATCAAAATTATCCCATATATCCATTCCGTGTTCAAATCACAAAAGGAATCCAAATTTAATTGAAACACCAAATGTATCCGAAGAACAAATCACAAGGGATATCCAATTTTTAGGCATATAAAACCAAACAATCAATTATGTGCAATTATCCTAAATCATCATGTGTATCCTTGAATCACAACAAGATATCCAAGAATCATTCCACACATTGAAAAGAAGTAAAACAATTAAAATATTAAACCATAAAATCGGATAATAAAGACTTACATAAAAGTAATGTTGTTCTTCAATGGTGAGGCTTCATCCCCAACCTTAGTTGGGGGTTAGCCCGACATAAAAATAATTCCTAAACTACAGAAAAACTAAACTAAAGAGAAGCTGTGAATTTTTGTCTTCAGGCTTGTATATCTTTCTTGACTGCAAAGAGGTCTATTTATATGCTTAGAGAAGTCCTAGAAGTCCTAGAAGCCCTAGTAAACCTAGACAATTCGGAGGTCAGTCTCCCAGTCAAAATAGAAGTCTGAAATCCGGATAAGATTCGCTCAAATTTGTGTTCTCATATTGCGGGATGATTTTTGCATAGTAAACGTCCGAATTAGGAAAATCTTATTTCACAATAAATTGTATCATTTTGAACTAAATTTCCACTGCCGTTTGAATCACCTCAATCAGATATTTGAGCAGAAAGTTATGGTCAAAATACTGAAACATATGCAGAATCTAAATTTGAATCAAATCCGAATTTATCTCTATTAAGGGAAATTCCGATTTTATCCTTCCTTTGATTTGGTCAAACTTAACCACATCTTCTAGGTCTTCTCAAAGTATGCTTTATTCCAATACTTTACAATTTTCTCCTTTTAAGATGCAATTTCTCTTCAGCAACCTACAAAACACTAAAACACAAATCTAACACAAAGCGTTAGATAACGACACAGCTAAAGGATTAACTAATGTAAATTAAGAGGTCCAAATATGTAATATTTAGCTCTTATCAATGTACAAGATAGCCTTTGAACCACTGTGTAATAGTACCAGACTTACGCCACTTTGGCCGGACGTCCGCTGCTTTATGGCCCTATAAATACCCCCTCACCCCCTCGCCCATTTCACACCAAATCCGCCCATCAACCCCTCTCTTCGCCCCCAGGCTGCTGGTAGACCGTTTTGTGAGTGTTTGTGAGGTTTCGTGAGTGTTTCGGTGTTGTCAGAGGAGGAACTCTCGAGGTTTCGCTTCAAGGAGGTAAAGCTCAGTTTCCTTAGCTTTTTAATATGTCGTTATGCTGCTCGATTATAGTTCTATGTTGCTAGTTGTAATTGTTCGCTTAGTTATGTCTTAATCTTGCTTAGGCTAGCGTTTTGTTAAGCTTAGCGTTGTTACTTTGCACGGAAGTTTTGATCTGTGTTAGGAGGCCTTAGGTAGGCTTTGTTGGCATTAGGAGTCGGAGAATAGACGGACAGTGGAGAGAAAATGAGGTTCTCCCTAAAAGACGTCAGAGCAGACGTACGGTCTCGTGACCTGATGTATGGCCCGTTGTGATTCAGTGGATGTACGATCCCGAGCCCAGACGTACGCCAGAGTGTTACAGGGAAACCCTATTTTCATCAGCCGTCCCATAGCTCCTGATTCCTTGTTATAGAGCTATGCTTTAGTAGAAATAGAACTAATGATAGGTCTTTTCTCAGTATTCGAGATTATAGAGCATCAAGAAAATTACATGAAGGAGCTTTATGGCTCGGGTGAATACAAACTCACATGGATGCTTTGTTATTACTTTTCCTGCATTGCATATCCATTTTATATATATCAAACATGCATATTTTACAACTCTCATGAAATACATTTTGGAACTACGGGGAACTCTCTTTTGTGAAAACGTGTGTCTGTTAACAAGATAATAATGAGACTTGTAAAATTGTGCATGTAAAAGACTGATAAGACTAATTGCATCGTATGACATGGTACACCGGTATGTGCTGTATAATGGCGATGGGCTTACTATACGGGTTAGGTTTATGGTCAATGTGTGCGTGTGTGGGGGCTTTGGATCCAATGATTCGTGACCAACGATGCAGTCATTCCCAATGGATGGTCACTATAGGACGGACGTCATTAGCGGTATGGGCCACCCGAGGTTGAACTCGATCGTGTCGCTAGTGTTACATATGGTATGTTTCGTGCAATTACCGGGGCACCGGCATTATACTACAGGTCCCTCGGGACAACGTCAACCCTGTTGAGAATGGATAATATCTCGAGTAGACCATATTGTTGAACTATTATTGTTACTCATGATTTTAAGCATATATTATATATATCACCTACATGATAATTGTCATCTCATAATGTTGCATGTGTTTTATAAATAAAAGAATCCACAAATTAATGACGGGTACGTCATGTGGATTTCTACGCACTAAGTCGTCAAACTTACCCTTGTATTATTTCCCTTTTTTTCTCTATATGTACGATTATGCTATTATAGATAGTGGATACCGTGAAACATCCGGTTCTTGTGGAGGATTCGATCCAGGAGATGCTTGAGGACTTATTGCAAGCTTAAGCGGGTACTCATGGTAACTAGTACTTTTGAGTTATGTTGTAGACATTAGGGCTTGATGCATGAATGATTGTATATTAAGGTTTACCATAGAACCCTTGTGCTGATGTTATATATATAGTATGATTTCCGCTGCTTTGATGATCTTTGATTAGATGCTCTGGTTATATTGATTCAATGTTTATAGAACTTTATTACTTCTGCTGCTTAGTATCCTCTGTTTTTTAGGAGTAGTGGTCCTGGATGTCCTGTTCGGAGTGGAACAAGGGTAGGAGATTAACCGTTGAATTAATTACCAGTTAATTAATTCTCGGGGCGTTACATGTCATACTTAAGTGTGAGGTTTACTTACTAAGTTGTTAGACTTACGCGGTTATTATCTTTTAGGTAATCTGGTTTACTGCTATGGAAGTAGCAAGAGATGCTACTACTTGATTGGTTACACTTTACCTATAATTACAAGTTTGTCTTTACTATGTAGTTGCTCCATGTTCTTACTTGATGAATTATAGTGACTCAGATTTATTCACATTCATTTACATTTACTCTGACATTTTTTTATAAGGGTGATTTCCCATTTGGTCATAAGTTGGCTCAACTGGGTGAATTGCCAGTGACTCCACCGGATTAGCCGAGGCTAATTTTGGAGGCATTATAGTATGGTATCAGAGCATACGGTCTTGCCCACTGTAGCTGTAAATCTGAGCATAGGATGTAGTATCTATGTTTGATCTTAAAGAACTGGAGCATAGGATAGGTTTAGTTCTCTTGTTTGTTCGTACAGGCCACTGTAATAGCCTATTTGATTGTTTGACTTGGGATGAACGGGATCGCCTGTTCTGCGTTACAGGCACTTGATCCTGCTTCATACTTAGATGTGCGATGGTTGTAGACGCCGACTATTCGCGAATGGCCAGCTGAGTTCGAACCTTACGCACCCGAATACCAACCTCGCTCCAGTAAACACAGGGTTTCAACCCAGGCTAACCAGGAGCTGAAACCTTTGCCTGTCCCTAAGCTAGTTGAAGAAAAATAGGTACGTGTAGCAACTAAGAGGAGAACAGTCGTCCCTAAGTATCGCAGTATCTCGGCGATATGAGATTTTCCACCTATCCCCGGAAGGTTTAACCTTTATCTCAGTGATGAAAAGAAGCGAGCAATACACACTCAACTAACTCAGTTTTTAGATGAATACGCCCGAATGGAACAAGAGGAAATTCGACTACTGAAGACTGGAGCATTACTAGAAGGATCTGATCTTCAAAGGATTGTATTTCTCTCCAGTATCAACAAGGATTACAAGGCACTGGTCAAGGATGAGGAAGACCCGTCTGAGACTCGTCTGAGGAGTGATAGGTCTTGGGGTAGTAATCTTTAGATGTTAGATAGCTAGGTTTTCCCTCACCCTTAGCAGTGGTGAGTTTTGGTGTTTGGACATCTGGGGCTGATTGTAGGGCACAAAAGAATTTTCACTATACCCCGAATTTCCAAGAAATAAAATCATTTTGACCTACCTCGTTATTTCTAACTCTTGTGCCTTGGAAATTTTCTAAAAGCTTTCAAAAAAAAAATCATTTTTAGGGTTAAGCAGACGTACGCCCCCGATGCCGGACGTACGCCATTAACCCAGCGTTTTTTAAAATGGCCGAACGTCCTCAAACCCTATTCATTTGGATTTTCTCCTATTTTCTCTCTACCCAAACACTCCCACAGTGATTTTCGGCCAAGTCTCTCAAAGTTTGAAAGGATTCCTTCCTCATTTTCAAGATTAAATCGAGGTATGAAGATTGTTCCCAAATTTTTCAAGTTTTCGCAATTTTAGGGTTTTATTTGAAATCTTTGAAATCTCTTGCATTTTGCATTCTAGTTGGCTTGGTTGTGAACTAGGATCATGTTGTGGGTTATATGTGCATGCATTTGGTGCATTTTCCCTTTCGAAATCATACCCATTCTGATTTGGGGGATTTTTCGCCCTAAGTCCAAATTTCTCGAAATTTGTTGATCTCTTCATGCAATTGGTGCATGAAATAAAGCCTAAGCCCTTCCATTATGATCTAGGAACAAAACCCATTCATCCTTTGCCCAAAATTTCTCAAAAAATTTTGGGTCAAAAACCTTAGTTTTTGAAATTGGGGGTTTTGGATTTTTGATCAAATTTGTGGATTTTTGGGGTCATTTGGACCACATAAACTCAAAACTCGTACTTTGGAGTTCAACCTATGATTTGGACCGTTCGGATTTGAATTTTTTCGTCAAGTCCAAAAATTACCAAAATGCCCCTCACATACAAAGGATAGGTTTTTCGCCCTAATCCAACCCCGTAAAGCAAAAATCTAACTCTGCCTAATCCATTAGAAGGTGAACTCTTCCCAAGGACTCAATTTTTCAACCCGATCCTTGGAGACCCATCCAAGTCTCACAAATTACCAAAATGCCCTTCTTTTCCTAGAAGGGGCATTTTCATCTTTTACCACCTAACCTAATAAACTAGGTCCCAATTGATCACCATGGGATCCAATACCACCTAGTTAATTGTAACCCTTATTATTTTTTAATTACCTCAAATTACCAAAATGCCCTTCTTCTCCTAGAAAGGGCAATTTTGACCTTTTAGACTTACTTGATTCTAATGCGCCTAAAATCATTGCTAGGTGCTTTATATCTATCTGGCTAACCAGAATCTTGAATATTTTGATATTCCTAAAACGCCCTAATTTTCCAGCACCATTAAAAGCCACTTAAGTTTGGATCCACCGATACAACTTTGTTTTATTTTTTCCTGTACCTGCATTTTAGGGCATGTTTGGGCCTTTGCACGGGTAGGGTTTTGCATGGGAATTCTGAGAGACGTTATTGATAGGAATTTTTCATGCAGGACGATGGTACGCACACGCACCAGTAAGGCCGCTTCTTCCTCAGCTCGCCAACGACCACACCGAGCACCTTTACAAAAGGCTTAAGACCTCGAGTCCGAGCCAGAGGTCGTGATGGAGGATGTGGAGAGTGACGACGCTGCCGGAGACAAGCCAGTCCTTGGTGAGCCAATCAGATAGGCGAGTACCGCCACAGATGAGGAGGATGACGAGCTGGTATACGACCATACCCATTTTCTGAGGGATAAGGTTAGGTGTCGATACTTTCGCTACTACCATGGGCGCAGGATCATCATCGAGAGGGGAACCGCCATAGAGGAGCTTGATGAGCCCTTACCGAGGATATGGGCAGTGTTGGATGCCCAGGGGTGGACTGACATGGTAAAGGATCACCGCCCTGCAGTGGTGGCCATTGTGTGGGAGTTCTATGCGAACATCCACCAGAGATGCGGCGACTCATTCCGTACCTGGCTCAAGGAGACAGCGATAGAGGTGACCCCTACGCTCATCAGCATGATCATAGGAGCACCCCGTGTACGTGACCCAGCTTACCCTTATCCAGTCGATCATCTCCCCGCTCGTGCCGACCTGGTGGCATGTTTCACCGAGGGGCGCCCTCACCAAATGGAGCTAGAGGGAGAGAGTAGCTTCCAGATGAACAATTTCAATAACGATGTCCATTGCATCTACCACATCCTAGCTAGTCGGGTACTCCCAGTCATCAACCACAGGTTGATCACTATAGAGAAGGCACGCTGCCTATATGCCCTGTTGACCGAGACTCCCATCGACTTCGGTTCCATGGTCACTTCCACCATGATGTCTGTCCGACTCTTGGACAAGGGTTTCGCGTTGTCATACGGGGCCTTGATCACTCAGATTGTGAAGCACTTCAGGGTGGACATGACAGGGCTGAGGGAGGTTCAGCCAAAGAAGGGGGCCATGGGGGTACGCTTCCTCAACGCAAGTTAGGCTCACTTGCGGGAGGCGGAGCAGGAGCCGAGAGCGCAGTGACCGCGGAGGGCAGCCCAAGCTAGAGGGGCACCCACTAGGGTGGAGGAGCGCTTGGATCACCTCGAGGCTTCACTCCGAGAGACGCGGGAGGATATACAGTAGGCTCTCCAAGCGATGCAGCGAGCTAGAGCCAAGGATTGTGCCATCTTGGACCGGCTATGCGAGCACCTTATGGGGCCTCTAGACGTTAGAGACTACGGCATCCACAGCTCCAGTTTTAGTAGAGGCCGAGGGAGCTCTGGGGCGAGAGGGAGTCCTAGTGCCCGTGGGAGCCCAGGCACGAGATGGAGCCCAAGCACGAGAGGGACACCGGTGCGAGCATCTGTAGAGCCAACTCTGAGGAGACGACCCCGCTAGTAGTTTAGTGTTGACTGATGTTTATCTTACTAGGCGTTTGTTTTTATTCTTTTTCGGTTAAGTCCACCGCAGCGGTGTCAATTTTGGATGTATTTTGCTACAGCTTAAGTCCACCATTTTTAGGGTGGCAATTTTGTCTTGTGTATATTTATGACTGTTATGTTTGCTGGTTGATGTGATACTTTTTGATCCGTTCTACTCTTTCTTTTAAAGGTTGCAAAATGTTATCTATTATGTTTTCTTGTCGTTTTCAAATTGCGAAATTTTTTAACATGATTTATTTTCTCCAACCAAGTTTCGAATTGCAAAACCTTTTTTTTTCAAAGATGGACGTTTTATCCTTGTTTTTTAGAGCTTTAAATTTCGAGGATGAAATTTCTATAAGGAGGGGAGAGTGTTACCACGATAAAAACCCACCTTTTTATTAGACAAAATCTTTTCCATAGGAGCAATCAACAGAGGTTTTCAATGAAGGTGTTTAATGAGACCTAAAACCCTTAGCGTTAGCATAAACACACTTTGAACCTTTAGAAAATAAAAGCCAAACACTGATCCTCAAAAGGCAGACATATGTTAGGTTTGGAGGACGTACGCTGCTGTCTGTAGTGCAGACGTACGGAGGGGGACCACCAGACATACGCTTTGCATATAGTACAACGGACATACGTGGGACCACTTGACGTACGCCACTTTTTGATGCACCCTTTGGGTAATACCTGGACGTACGAGACACCCTCTTGACCAATATGCAGAGACCACCAGATGTACGCTAGGGTTGCCGGATGTCCGCTACTTTGTCAGAGAGTTGGTGGCGAGCTTTCCCTATAAATAGGCCGCCCCACCTCCCATTTTTCTCGCCCATTCCCATCCCCTGGTATGCTCCTAGGCTGCCAAAACTCTTTCCTTGAGTTTTGAGTGAGAAATTGGTGAAAGTGAGCTTCAAAAAGGAGTTTCCAAGAGGGGGAGACCATGTCCGTGCTTAGCTTCGGGGTAAGCTTTGTTCTCTTTGTATTTAGCACTATGTTATCTTGTGTTTCTGCCTTGATAAGGATTTTCAAGCGTTCATTGAGTGTTCTTTAAAAATAATGATGTTTTCAAAGGGTTTTCTCAAAGAATTGTGGTTCTGTGATTTCTTGCGTTGCATGTGCTTTTTTTTTTAGCCTAGAAGAGGTTTAGAGGTCTATGAATGCCATTGAAAACATGCACTGTCCAAATCTTGAAACAGTGTGCTTAACATAATGAGCGGACGTACGCCATCGAGGCTGGACGTACGGTCAATGGGTAGAGCACCTGTTCTTAAGTTTCACACGTGTACGC
This sequence comes from Carpinus fangiana, assembly GCA_006937295.1. Taxonomy (NCBI): domain Eukaryota; kingdom Viridiplantae; phylum Streptophyta; class Magnoliopsida; order Fagales; family Betulaceae; genus Carpinus; species Carpinus fangiana. The sequence continues at coordinate 15,224,984 of CM017328.1, read as the reverse complement.
TTGAGCTTAGCTATATTTCTAGGTTTCATAAGGCTCAGACTAATGGTATCTTGTATCCGTTATAACAGGAAGTAGCTTGGTCGGAGGATATGTCAGTTGACTGACCACGCATATGATATGAGCATGTCTATTTTCTGTAATTACTCGGTAACTGTGTTATTAAATAAACCGTTAAGATGCATCGTAAGATATGGTAAGCTGGTACGTGCGGTATGAACGGCCATAGGCTTACTATATAAACTGCGTATTAAGGTCAAATGTGTGTGCTATACGGGACTTTGGATCCATTGGTTTCGTGACCTTTGTGCAACCATTCCCAATGGTTTGGTCACTATATGATGGATGTCATTAGTTGGTTTGGGCCACTCGAAGTCGGATTTGATCGTGCTACTAATGTTACGTATGGTATGTTGTGCAATAGCTGGGGCACTGGCATTGTATTATAGGTCCATTGGGACAGCATCAACCCTGCTGAGAAGTGGTAATATCTCGAGTAGACCATGTATGAGAGTTATGACTTATAAAACATTAGCTTTTCTGCATTAAAAAACTTAGGTAATTATTGTCGATTCCATACCACAAGCTTTGAAAACCCTAAAACTTATCAAATGGTGTATTAGCAGAGGTAATGCTGTCTTTTTTGTTATTGCTCAAATTACACGTTTACCTTCATTAATTGGGCTCATGTCACACCTAAGTGTAAAGTTTACTAACTAAGTCGTTAGACTTACGTGGTCATTATCCTTTAGGTAATCTGGTTTACTGCTATGGAAGTGGCAAGAGATGCTACTACTTAATTGGTTATACTTTACCTATAATTACAAGTTTGTCTTTACTATGTAGTTGCTCCATGTTCTTACTTGATAAATTATAGTGACTCAGATTTATTCACCTTCCTTTGCATTTACTCTGACTTTTTTTATAAGGGTAATTTCCCATTTGGTCACAAGTTGGCTCAACTTGGTGAATTGCCAGTGACTCTACCGGATTAGCCGAGGCTAATTTTGGGGTGTTACATGTGTCCATTGCTACAACCACCCCCACAGAGGTTCCAATCTTGCGACCAATCTCCCTGCCCATACATGTTAATGGCAAGTTGATCATCTACACCCAAAAGGCTGTCTTGTCAAAAGTGGATTGTGATGGTGATTTAGTTCCATCAAAATTCTCAACGAGAAAGAGGCTCCCTGATGCAGCCTGAAACGTAACGGAAGCAAAGAAACAATACAAGAAGAAGGATAAATAGATCTTAGATCTTGAGTCTATCAAGAATCTAAGAACTCTTCTCTAATAAACAGAGTCTATCTGTGAATCAAAGGGAAATATAAAATAAATCTCAACTGTGAGAAGTCTTATTAAGCAAACTGTAAAATCAATAATCAAGAAGTGAGTTCTTGGAGGCTCTAAACATGTATATATAGCCCAAGACTAAAGAAGTACGGAATAAAAGACTTCTAACCCTAATATAACTCAAATAAATAAGACTAAGGCGGTTTAATAATTAAATAAAGCGGAAAATAACATAAGATGCCCGTGTGCGATCGATCGCCGCACGGGTGTGATCATTCGCAGATGGGCGAACGATCAGGGCGCACGAACTCCTACCATCGGTCACTGCCTTAGTAGCTTTTCCATGCTAGACGCGACTTCTGCGATCGATCACCCTCCAACGGTCGCTCCCTTAGTAGCCTTTGGACGATGGGCTTGAGTTCTGCGATCGATCGCAGGTCATTCTGCGATCGTTCGCAGCTCCAGAATACTCTACTTCTGGTCCTCTGCTGCAGCTCTTGTCTGGGAGCGTGTCATCATCCTCCAGGGTGGTTCCACTTCAACATCTCTCCCCTTCTTCCTCATGTATTCCCAAGCATCTCGATCTACATCATCCTCCACAGGTTGGAGAGAATTCGCCCTCCAATTCGCATCCTTTTATGAAGAATTGTCCATGAACGGCACAAGATGTTTGATGTTAAAAACATCTGATGTTTTGATATGGCTGGGCAACTTCAGCTGATATGCGTTGGCATTGATCTTCTTCACAATCTCAACAGGGCCGATCTTGCGTGCCGCCAGCTTGTTGTACTCACCGCTAGGAAAACGATCTTTAGATAGGATTGCCCACACAATATCACCTTCTTCGAACTCCAATGGACATCGTTTCTTATCCGCTGTCGCTTTATACTTCGCTGTCGATTCCTGGAGGTTCTTGATTGTCAACTTGTGGCCCTCCTTGATGTGTTCAATGAGATCCTCGGCTTTAATATGTGTCCTCTTCAAATCAAGGAGAGGTGCTAAGTCTAACGGTGTGCGCGGGTTATCACCATAGATGATAGTGAATGGACTAAGACCCGTGCTTCGATTAACCGACCAATTGAAAGCGAACTCCGCTTGGTACAGCTGTAGGTCCCATGACTTGAGATTCTTTCCCACCAAACTCCGCAGTAATGCCCCTAAGGACCGGTTGACCACTTTTGTTTGGCCGTCTGTCTGAGGATGATACGCACTACTAAAATCCAGCTTAATGTGCGATAACTGCCACAAGCACCGCCAAAAGTGGCTAAGGAATCGTGTGCCACATTCACAGGCCATGTAGCAGGCCATGTGCACTACTATGGATAAGGGCAGGCCATGTAGCCGATAGACCTCTCGAAAATACAGTTGTGCCACATTCACAGTATCGGCAGTCTTCTTACACGCAATGAAATGAATCATCTTCGAAAATCGATCAACAACGACAAATATGGAATCATTACCTTTTATTGTCCGAGGTAGGCCTAATACAAAATCCATACTCACATTCGTCCATGGACCTTTCAGGATAGGTAGGGGCATGTACAACCCTGCATTAGTTGCTCCCCCTTTTAATACCTGGCACACTCTACAGCACAGCACAAATTTGTCTACCTCTTTCCGCAGGATCGACCAATAAAAATGTTCTGCCACTAAAAGGACTGTTTTGTCTCTCCCCATGTGGCCTTCATTATGGCTCTCTTGGATGATTTTAAGTCTCAAACTACAGTCTGGAATACATAGCTGGTGTCCTTTGAAAAGGAACCCATTATACACTCCATAAGCACTCCTTGTTCCCCCAGTTACTTCCTCCATAATAGGGCCAAAGAAAGAGTCAATGTGCAACAATTCTTTTATACAATCAAAGCCAAGTACCTAATTCTTCATTGTGACCAAAAGTGATGACTTTCGGCTGAGGGCGTCGGCCACCCTGTTCAATGCTCCAACTTTGTGTTTGATGGTGAAAGAGAATTGTTGGACATATGCAACCCACTTCGCATGCCGAGACGACAATTTATCTTGACTGTTGAGGTGTTTCAATGCCTCATGGTCCGAGTACAAGATAAAATCAGTGTAGGCTAGGTAAGAACTCCAATGCCTCAATGATTGCACCAATGCATAAAACTCCATGTCATAGGTGCTATAGTTGAGTCTTGAACCACTCAACTTTTCGCTAAAGAACGCCACCGATTTCCCTCCGTGACTTAACACCACTCCAATGCCAACTTTGGATGCGTCACAATGTAACTCAAAGGGAACTTCAAAATCTGGCAGCACAAGCAATAGGGCTGTTGTTAATTTAAGCTTGATCAACCCAAACGCCTCCGTTGCTGCTTCGCTCCATGAAAACTTCCCTGCTTTCATGCATTCAGTGATAGGCGCCATAATAGTACTGAAATTATGGATGAAACGTCTATAAAATGACACCAACCCATGGAAACTTCTAACATCATGTAGTGTAATGGGTATGGGCCAATCCCTCACAACTACTACCTTGGACTCATCTGCCACCAATCCATCCTTTGACACCACATAACCAAGAAAAAGGACCGAGTCCTTCTTGAATGAACATTTTGTGGGGGAAGCATAGAATTTCTCCCTCCGGAGAACACAAAGTACCTCCCGTACATGTTGAATATGCTTCTCTTTGTTGGGGCTGTAGATGAGAATGTCATCAAAATATATTACCACAAACTTTCCAATGAATGGTTGGAAAGCTTGGTTCATCACCCTCATGAAAGTACTAGGGGCATTAGATAACCCGAATGGCATCACCAACCATTCATACAGTCCCTCTCACGTCTTAAACACGGCCTTCCACTCATCGTGATGCAGAGCGACTTAGTGGGCTGCAGTGAAGAACAATAAATAACGTAGCGGATATGTTATTCCAGATCTTGAGTCTATCAATAATCTAAGAACTCTTCTCAAAATCTAGAGTCTATCTACGATTTTAAGGGAAAAAGGGGAAGAAAACTCAACTCTAAGATTCTTATTTAATGAAAACTGATAATAAACAACAACTACCTTGTTTGGAGGCTATAAGCATATATTTATAGCCACAAACCCTAAACATATTAAAATATTACATAAATACCCCCAATAACCCTAAACATAATAAAATAACGAAATAAAGAATCCTAAAGCCCTAAGACTACCAAAACAATTAAATAACATCGGTTTAAAAATAGAAAAATGCGAAAATATAACATAGGCCTCGTGAGCGAACGATCGCAACACGAGGGGCGATCGTTCGCAGCTGGGCGAACGATCAGGCGCATGATCCCTCCTCATCAGTCGCTTCCTCAGTAGCGTTTGGCATTTGGGCGCTAGTTCTGCGAACGATTGCTGGCTTGGTGCGAACGTTCGCTGGTTAGCAGATTAGGTCCGAACTGGATCGGATTTGCATCATCCTCCCCAGGTTGGAGAGAATTCATCCTCGAATTCAGCCGGTCTTTGCCATGGTCCTTCGTATGTCCGGTCAACTCATTCCAATCGCCCTTCCTCAAGATTAAAACAAGGCAACACCCCAAAATAAGTGTGACGCTTCTCATCGTCGGAATATCTTGATATCTGTCGTGAGCGCCCCACACACCACTTGTAAATTCTTCAGATTTGCCATATTTTTCTTGTTCCTTTTCTCTCCCACATGCCATGAAAATGCTCATGAACGGATCAGCTGTTACTTCCCTTATGAACATATAATTCTCCTCATCCGTATAAAATTCATCAACATCATTATTAGGAGAATTTAAAATATCTTCAACACCAAGGAAATCAACATACCCAACCTCGTTATAATTGGTGATGTCATCTTCTTCATAATCGGTGATGTCGTCCGTGGGCTCTCCATCTTCCAATTGGTCACCTTCATCGGTGATGCCATCCATGGGCTCTTAATCTTCCAATTGGTCATCTTTATCGGGGTAGAGGCCGCTAAATATAGGATGCAACCCATATTCTTCGAACTCTTCCTCTAGGTCGGATGCCAAAGGTTCTTCAATTGGCTCTTCTTCATTGACGTCATCATTATAGACTGGTGGAGTATCCCAATCTACAAGTTCTTGTGACAGATCCATCTTCAATACCTATAGGCTTGAACTCTTCATCAACAAAGTTGGATTCTTGACACTCTTCATCCACAAATTCTACTTCCTCCTCCACAGAATATGGATTCGGTTTATAGATTTGTGGTCGGCAGGTAGGGGTCCAATTGACCTGTCTTGGACTCTTTGCCTCACTCCATGTTTCCCTAAACACCTTTTTTTTGTACGATTTTTCAGTTTTCTTCATCACAGCCGTAGACCCTTGTCTCCAATTTTGTGGCTGTCGCTCAAGGGTATAATTATAGGGCAAGAAAGCGACTCCCATCTTTTTCAGTAGGTGTTCCCAACTACTGATCTTCCATTTGCCTTGCCGCTTGTGGTTTCTGTTTAGTTGCTGCCACCACTCAGCAACTCTTCCTCGGAATGTATGCACCACTAAAGAGACTTGTTGTTCATCAGGCACCCCGTTGAACTCAAAAATCTCTTCAACAGCCAACACCCAATCCAAAAATTCTTTAGGTTCTTGATACCCTCGGAATTTTGGAATTTTGAGTTCGAATCTACTTACTCGCTGATTTGTAGGAGCTTGCGCAAGGTGCTGACGTCCCTGCTTTCGACGCTCTGTACACGGGTTCCTAGATCAACTCCCTTTGTGACCACGCAAGTTGGATAATTGGGTAGTGAGGTCTTCAATCTGATCCCTCATAGCCCGGAATTGATCCTCCTTGTGTTGCCAACGTTCAGCTATAATTTTGCCTTCTGCCCTCGTGAATCACGGTCTTGGTTGGCGACGACAACTGTCCGACCCACCACTCTTGTGTCGCAAACGAATTGCCGGTTGCTCCTTACGTGCTGTCTCCGTGTGCACATACACTTCGTTCATCTTTGCAAAGCGGTTGCTCCTTCCCATTCATGGAAAGTAGCCTGGGCTCTGATACCAACTGATGCAGCGCGACTTAGTGGGCTGCAGTGAAGAATAACAAATAACACAGCGGATATGTAATTCCAGATCTTAAGTCTATCAATGATCTAAGAACTCTTCTCAAAATCTAGAGTCTATCTACGATTTTAAGGGAAAAAGGGGAAGAAAACTCAACTCTGAGATTCTTATTCAATGAAAACTGATAATAAACAACAACTACCTTGTTTGGAGGCTATAAGCATATATTTATAGCCACAAACCCTAAACATATTAAAATATTACATAAATACCCCCAGTAACCCTAAACCTAATAAAATAACGAAATAAAGACTCCTAAAGCCCTAAGACTACCAAAACAATTAAATAACATCGGTTTAACAATAGAAAAATGTGAAAATATAACATAGGCCCTGTGAGCGAACGATCGCAACACGGGGGGCGATCGTTCGTAGCTGGGCGAACGATCAGGCGCACGATCCCTCCTCATCAGTCGCTTCCTCAGTAGCATTGGGCATTTGGGCGCTAGTTCTGCAAACGATCGCTGGCTTGGTGCGAACGTTCGCTGGTTAGCAGATTGGGTCCAAACTGGATCAGATTTGCATCACATCGCTTGGTCGTACTCGAATTTGGTGGTACCCACTCCGCAGGTCAAGTTTTGAGAAAATAATTGCTCCACTCAATTGATCCAACAAGTCATCTAGCCTAGGGATAGGGAATCTGTACCTTACTGTGATCTTGTTGATGGCTCAGCTGTCCACGCACATGCTCCATGTGCCATCCTTCTTGGGTGTTAGCAATGCCGGTACCGCACAAGGACTCAAACTCTCTCTAATATGTCCTTTGGATAGTAAGCCTTCCACTTGTCACCTCAATTCTTTATGTTCTTTGGGACTCATGCGATAGTGTGGTCGGTTGGGCAAACTTGATCTCGGTACTAGATCAATCTGGTGTTGCATGTCCTGAAGAGGTGGTAGCTCATCGGAGAGTTTATCCGGAAACACATCTCCAAATTCGTCTATCAACTTCATAGCTTCTTCCGGCAATTCTTCCTCTTTAGAACTCTCCTTGTTCAATAATAAGTATACCACTTTTGATGATAACATCTCGGCGATAAACTCCCGTTTTGCCAACAAAGATTGAGAGTGACCCGTGTCTTTGGTGGCCTTAAGACCAATTCCTACGCTAGGTAAGAGCGTAATTTTCACTGCACCGAACATGAAGCTATATGTGTTCTTCCTCCCATCATGGTGTGCACTTCTATCATATTGCCATGGTCTCCCCAACAATAGGTGGCATGCATCCATTGCCACAACATCACACCACATTTTATCTTTATATCTAACCCCAATTGAAAAAGACACTAAACAGCGTTTAGAAACCAATACATCAGTGCCTTTTTTGAGCCACTCCAAACGGTAAGGAGTAGGATGTTGTTCCGTTTCTAGGGCCATTTTCTTTACGACTTATTCCGCTACAATGTTCTCACAACTGCCCGAATCAATGACAAGGTGACATACCTTGCCTCCAATCATACATCTTGAGTGAAAAAGATTGTGCCGCTGCTCATCTCCATCTTCCGCCTTTCGAGGGGTGAAACACACCCTTCTCACCATAAATAGAGGTCCACTCTCGGCCTCCCCTGTGACAAATTCTTCTTCAGCCCCTCCGTCTTCATCAAATTCTGTTTCTTGTTCCTCTCCATCGCCTTGTTCCTCAAAGGCGTCCCCTGAATCGACAAGAAGACCCTTGCCATACTTCTCCCCCTTGCGACAATCCATTATCCGGTGACTAGGTTCGCCACATCGGAAACACTTGAGATCGGTAGTCACTCTGGTTCAATTAGGCTGCCCTGCTGTAATGGTTCCCTTGTTTGGGCCGTTTGATGGGGTAGATCCCCGGTTTTGGAAGGAACCTCCTTGCCAGTTGTAGCCTCCCACTCCTCCACGTCCAAACACTCCCATGGAACCCCGCGCCAATGTTTTCTCAACCAATAAAAACTCTTTGATGGGCTGTCGAAATATTTAAGGGATCAAAAAGATTTACCGTGTCTTGGATTTGTATCCGTAAACCCCCAATGTATCGCTACACTAGTTGATCATCCAACTCCAATAGATCAACTCGCGCCAATAATTTGTAAAACTCCTCCGTATACTCATCTACAAACTTCGAACCTTGGCTTCAATTTTTCAGCCTTTAGTACATCATCCAAAGGTAATTGTGGGGCAAAAAGGCGGATCGCATCGTAGTCATTAGTTTCTCCCAACTAGTGATCTTCAATTTGCTTTGCCGCACCCTTGTTTGCTTCAATTGTTGCCACCATGCTGTAGCTCTACCCCGAAATTTGGTGGCGACCAAAGAAACCCTTTTGTCTTCAGGTACTCTCTTGAAGTCAAGAATTTTTTCAACTGCTACTACCCAATCCAGAAATTCTTCAAGGTGCATCCCCCCTGAAAATTATGGGATATCTAGTTTGAACTCGCTCTCCCACCAATTAGCATGAGCTTGCGCAGGTGGTCGACATCCCTGCATTCGGCGCTCCGTAAAAGGGTTTGTAGATTCATAACCATAGTCGTCTTTGTCTTCCTCTTCCTCCTATCGGGTGGAGTTCGACGTCGACGCCTGTCATAGAGACGCGATTCAGCCAATTGGTTAGTGAGGTCTTCGATCTGAGCCCTCATAGCTGCTTGTACCTCCTTGTTGTCCCCGTTTGTCGTCCCCTGGTCTTCATGTCCTGATTCCTTGCGATCGTCATCTTCGTGCCGAGTTGGAAAACGGTTGCCCTTTCTTCTTGTGACTGGAGCCATGGAAAGAAACTTGCACTTTGATACCAACTAATGCAGCCTGAAACGTAACCGAAGCAAAGAAACAATACAAGAAGAGTGATAAATAGATCTTGGATCTTGAGTCTATCAAGAATCTAAGAACTCTTCTCTAATAAACAGAGTCTATTTGTGAATCAAAGGGAAATATAAAAGAAATCTCAGCTATAAACATGTATATATAGCCCAAGACTAAAGAAGTACTGAATAAAAGACTTCTAACCCTAATATAACTCAAATAAATAAGACTAAGGCGGTTTAATAATTAAATAACACGGAAAATAACATAAGATGCCCATGTGCGATCGATCGCAGCACGGGTGCGATCGTTTGCAGATGGGCAAACGATCAGGGTGCACGAACTCCTGCCATCGGTCGCTACCTCAGTAGCTTCTCCATGCTAGACGCAACTTCTGCGATTGATCACGCGATCGATCACCCTCCAACGGTCGCTCCCTCAGTAGCCTTTGGACGATGGGCTTGAGTTCTGCGATCGATCGCAGGTCATTCTGCGATCGTTCGCAGCTCCAGAATACTCTGCTTCTGGTCCTCTGCTGCAGCTCTGGTCTGGGAGCGTGTCGTCATCCTCCGGGGTGGTTCCACTTCAACATCTCTCCCCTTCTTCCTCATGTATTCCCAAGCATCTCAATCTACATCACTCCCCTCAAAAACCCATGGCCTCCCCTCTAGCACTCTCTCTTTATCCTTCGGGTTATCAAATTCGATCAGGAATAAGTTTTCCCCAAAGGTTTTGAAAGTAAGGCTATCCGACGGTTTCCACCATTGCATCAAAGATGATTGAATCGTCTCTCTACTTACCAAATGATCCGCCACCAACTTGCCCATCACACATGCTTGACCAAAAGTTTCCCCTTCATTCAACTCCACCTTCTGAAACGATAATTCCAAGTCTTCATCCTCACTCAATGAAAGGCTCCCCCACAAAGTAGATAGATCATTCGCCATACAATAGAAAAATCACAACACAAAACAGTATTCTTTCACATACTAAGCGTGGAAACACAACTCCTTCTCATCTAGGGTTTGCTAGAGAAAGGAAAAGAAAAAGAAAAAGAACCCTTAAAAAACTTAATGTAAAAAAGAAGCAAAGAGCAACATATAATTCATGAATGCACAAAACCATTAGATTTGTGGAGTCCACAATTAACTTATGTGTGTAAGATGAGATGAGCCAAATATGAAGAAAATATTGACTCATAACATTTCTCATAATAAAATAAATAAATAAAGAAAAACATTAATGTCAATATTTTTCCTATATTTTTTTTCATCTCATATTAGATTTGTAGACTCTATATAAATTAATGATGGACCCTACAAATCTAACAGTTGATTTATTAAATTTATAATCAAATATGAGTAAGGGGTAACTTCACTTTAAACTATTGAATTACCATACGATTTGACAAGTCCCCAAACTTCAAAATCTTTCAATTTGAACCCCTCATCAGATTTTAAGCGTTAAAAATGAGACAATAACGTTTGTACCCCTAAATTTTTTATAAAATTATAAATTTACCCTTAATTTTAAATTAAAAATTTTAAAAAAAAATCACAAGGTGACCCACGGTTGGGCCACCTTGTGACCATTTTTTCAAATTTGTTTTTTCTATTTTTTTAATAAAAAAAAATTGAATGATAATTTTGTCTTTTTAAGAGTTTTAACAGCAAAAATTGATGGAGGGAATAAACTGCATGCAATTAAAAGTTTAAGAGTTAAAATTAAAAATTTTTAAAGTTTGAAAATTTATTAAATCGCGTGATAATTTAAAATTTTAAAATAAAATTACCCTATAAGTAAAAAAATAAATAAATTATTATCACCTATCGTTTCTCATAAATAGGAGAAAAGATTTATCCTTACATAAATGTGGTTTGAGACCCGCACCAACCCTCTCCCCTATGATATAAACGCAAGGCCTGAAAAAACTGAAGCGGACATTTATTGTAAGCATCAGTGTTGTACATGTTTTAAATTAAATTTTTTTTATTGTTATCCTATCTTTATCTTATCTTAAATAAATAAATAAATAACTCTTTGGATCAAGGCTAATAAATAAATAAATTTGATAAAAAATAAAAAGAAGAAAATGTCATTTATTTTCTTTCAATATTCAATGGTAGCAAAAGAAATTGAGAAGTACTACATATTTTAAATTTTTTTTGTAAAAATTAGTTTTTAAATAATGTGTCAGATCAAAATTTATGACAATAAAAAAAAATGCCCCTCAATTTTTTTTTTTTTTAAATCACTTGCAGTGTGTCTCACTCAATATAAAATAATAAAATGTTATTTACATTTAAAAATTAATATAAAATAAAATAATAAAATAAATTATTAAAACTATATGAGGTGATTCGATCGCTCCATTTTTTTCATAGGAGGTGGTTAGGTGAGACATGTGGCGAGTTGATGACTGTTGGATAAAAATGAATGATCAAGATTTCAAAAAAAATTTATGAGCAATTTTTCTACTATTGCCGTAGATCCCAATCCGTATCACCATCTTATGAAATTGATTGTTTTAAAAATATTAACTCATAAAATAGTGATATATTATTTGAAAATTATTTTTTATTTTTTAAGAAATTATTATTTCATGATAAAAGATAAAATAAAAAATCTCTGTCTGTCAGTGTCTGACGCTGTTAAATCCCAATTCCATGACAAAAGATAATATAAAAAACATCTCCGTCAGTGCTTGACACTGTTAAATTCCATACTGACCTGGCCGGCCCTAAGTAAGTTTATTACTCCCCAGCGGTCACAGTCACACATATATGTGCAATAGAAATACAAAAATAAGATATACCTAATTTTTATTTCATAATTATCATTTAATATTTTTACAACAATTTTAATTAATTATTAAATTATTTTAACAAAGTAAGTTTATTACTCCCCAGTGGTCACAGTCACACATATATGTGCAATAGAAATACAAAAATAAGATATACCTAATTTTTATTTCATAATTATCATTTAATATTTTTACAACAATTTTAATTAATTATTAAATTATTTTAACAAGAAATGATCAAATAGTTAATTGAGACTGATATAACAATTTTGTCGGATAAAAAATGCTACAAACATTTTTATTTTTGTGCTTTGAAATAGGAAAGGATAGTTGCTCTCTTAATATTTTTTTAGTATTTTTATAATTCAATTCGAAACAAAATTCTTTTTAATTCAAATAAATCAGATAATATTTGATTAATTATATTTAAAGACTATTTTTATAGATCCTAATTCAATCATGAGTCAACATTATTTTATAAAAATTAAGTAAGAGAAATAAAAATATTTTTTTTTTTTAATTTTTGTATATATTACGTAACACCGTTAAATACACTATTGGAGTCTTGAGAGTGAAATGAGTAGAGTCAAGGCTGACGTTAGCCTCTCTTTCTCTCTCTCTCTCTCTCTATCCTTTCTAAATAAAGCCAAGCCCTCCCCAACACTCTCTGCTTCATTTCTTTTCTCTCTCTGCAACAAATTAACCAAAAATGGCTCGAAACCCATTCTTCTTCTTCGCCATTTTTGTTGCTCTCTTTCCCCTCGCTTTCTCTCGCAGCTTATCGGAGACTGCTACTCACACGCTCCTCGACGTCTCCGCTGCACTCCAACAAGCCCAAGCTGTCCTCAGCTTCGACCCGGAAACGGTTAAGCCCTTGGATCAGCAAGTGCAACAAATTCTCTCTAATTCCTCTTCTTTCTCGCTCCAGCTTCATGCCCGCGACTCCCTCTACAAGACCTCGCATAAGGACTACAAGAGCCTGGTCCTTTCCCGCTTAGAGCGCGAGTCGGCCCGAGTCGACTCGCTCACTACCAAGCTCCAGCTCGCGCTCAGCGGCGTCAAGAAGTCGGATCTTCAGCCCATGGAGACCGAGGTCCTGCCAGAGGACCTCTCCACTCCGATCGTGTCCGGGACGAGCCAGGGCAGCGGCGAGTACTTCTCGCGTGTCGGCGTGGGACAGCCCGCCAAGCCCTTCTACATGGTGCTCGACACGGGCAGCGACATCAACTGGCTCCAATGCAAGCCCTGTGAGGACTGCTACGAGCAATCCGACCCGATCTTCGACCCGAGCTCGTCCTCCTCCTACAAGCCCCTCTCCTGCTCCTCTCAGCAATGCAACTCTCTCGATAACGGCGGCTGTCGTGGCGGCCGCTGTCTCTACCAGGTCGCGTACGGCGACGGTTCGTACACGGTCGGCGATTTCGTCACCGATACGGTGTCGTTCGGGAGCTCCGGGGCGGTGAACGACGTCGCTTTGGGTTGCGGCCACAATAACGAAGGTCTGTTTGTTGCCGCCGCCGGATTACTCGGGCTCGGAGGTGGCCCACTCTCGCTTACCTCTCAGGTCAAAGCGTCTTCGTTTTCTTACTGCCTGGTCGACCGCAACTCGGGCAAGTCCTCGACGCTCGAGTTCAACTCAGCACCACCCGGCGACTCGGTCACGACTGCTTTACTGAAAAACAGCAAAATGAGCACGTTCTACTACATCGGACTCACCGGAATGAGCGTCGGAGGGAAGCCCCTGTCGTTTCCGTCCTCGCTGTTCGAAATGGACGCCTCAGGAAACGGTGGGATCATTGTCGACTCGGGAACGGCCATAACTCGTTTGCGGACTCAGGTCTACAACTCACTCCGCGACGCGTTCGTGAGTATGACTAAGCACCTGCAGTCTGCGAGCAGCGTGGCTCTGTTCGACACGTGTTACGATCTCTCTTCGCAGAGTGTCGTCAGAGTCCCCACGGTGTCGTTTCAGTTCTCCGATGGGAAATCGCTTTCGCTGCCGGCCAAGAATTACCTGATTCCGGTCGACTCGGCCGGAACCTTCTGCTTTGCCTTCGCTGCCACGACGTCGTCTTTGTCAATTATTGGGAATGTGCAGCAGCAGGGAACACGTGTCAGCTTTGATTTGGCAAACTCGCGTGTGGGGTTCTCCTCCAATAAATGTTAGTAGGTGGTGTAGGCACTAGGCAGTCAGGTTTGATGAAAAATAATTTAAAAAAAATTAAAAATTAAAAGAAAATGGTAGGGTAATTTACCTTTTTATCCTAAATATAAATTAATTGTAATGCGTGTAGGAAAATGAAATGTCCTAGGCAGGTGAGTTGCTTAAAATCGGGCCCATCCTAAATAAAGTCGAATGAAAGCTTAGGCTGGTGTGGCTCATAAATGTACTACTGTGTGGTTCAGTTCAGTGGCATGTATAGAAAATTAGCCAGAACTTTAGGGGCCGTTAGCCATTAGGCAAACCAGTGGCAGTGGATTGATAAATGAATTGTGATTTTTATTTATGAGTTCCGTATGTTTTCATTTTGTTTTTGTTTTGACACTTAAAAAGAATCATCCACCGATAAAAGTTACGGACTTGGACCCTCTTCATTTTTCTCTTTACTTTAAATAAAATGAGGGAGATTTATTTAATTGTTTTTAGAGAATATTAACAAAATTATTCTCTAAAACAACCAAATGATTTCCTTCGTTTCAAAAGTGAGGATCCTTCTCCGTAAGTTACAGCTTATAGAAAGAGAACATGCATGTGTGACCCGTGGCATTATGGTGACGAAAGTAATTTTGGATCTTGTGGGGGTTGGGGGGGGGTTTCGGGTGTTGTGAATTTTCATTAATGGGAAACGTTTCAGTAATTACAATAGCCTCTTCTTTTTTCTTTTCTTTTTTTTTTTTCTTTTTTTTTTTGTGGCTGGTTTTGTGGGGCCGCTTTATGGGAGTAGGGAAATTTGGTGGCGGCCCACTGTTGGGAGTGGAAGACAACAACGTAAATTATAGAAAATTTATGGTGCTGGAACGGTACCGCGCACTTTGTGCTTGGTCCCGCTGTCGGGATGTGGGGCCGTTGCCGTGATTGTCGGCAACCGTCTGGGTAGGTTGATATTTTCGACCTTCCTTTCGTTGCTCAACACGTGGCGCTCAGTTCCTGGGGACCAATTGCAAGATAAATACAGCTCCCCAACCTATGATTGATTGATTGATTCTTGCTTTTACTTGAAATTGATGGCCGCACTTTCTTTACCATACAGTCTACACTTGGGTAAGAGGATTTTGAGATGATTGTAGATAATCTTTCAGAGTTGGTAAAATACCAAAAATTGAAGCCAATAATAATCATTGGCATGATGATTTTAAAAATTATATTATTATTGAAGGGATACGAGAGCATTACCCAGTAATCCAGTATTATAAAATGCTTTGATATTAACTTTTAAAGTTTGGAAGTGTAAATACAAAGCGATAATTCTTGGAACTAAAGGGTATTTTTTTCCAACAAAAAAATTGTATGCCATTTGAATATATGAGTCAACCATGAAACTGGTGGTCTGCCATCTCATATTCTCATGTCAAGCCTATAATCAAGGCCTAAATTCTGGAATGTTTTTCTTTATTTTTATTATTATTGTTAAAATATATTAGGGAAAATGATAAGTTCTTGAAATATAAAGTCACAGTGCACAGGTTTTTTATGTTTTTAAATCGTAATTTTTTTTAAAAAAAAATAAAATGCAATCCCAAATGATTTATTTTCTACAATTTAGTTTAAAATTGCACTTTTTATCTATAAAATCACAATGCCAAACACATTCTAAGGGAGGAATGTGGATGGAAGATTCACCCAAACACAACATTATGTGATGAATGAGAATTTAAAATTTTGAGAATGTGACTATACCCAATTAGAAAATAATTAGGACTTTAAAATTTGAGATTTTTTTTAATGTTGTGTTTATTCTTAAGCATCATGTATGAATTATTTTTGCTTACCAAAATATCCATATTGTTTTTTTGCAAGTGCATCATGCTAGGTTGTTCTCCTGGTATTCTCAATACTAAAAATTACTATTGTGTCCCTCTTGCGTCACTTTTGTAAGTATTTAACAATTAATGCATATTTATTTAAGGGCAAATTATTTATAAGTAAATCCTTAAGAATGTAGAAATCTTTTTTCTTTTTCTTTTTGGTCAGTGAGGGAAAAGTTAATTGCAATACACATGATGTCCCAAGTCATTCATTTGCTTGCCATTCTTAGGAATTTTGTGCTCCAAACTATCATTTTTTAACTTTATTTTATTTTATTTTTTGTCCGTTTTATTTTTTTTTACCTTCCTATAACCAAAAGACTATGAGTGAATTAAAAAAAAAGACAAAAATTTCTTTTAAATCAGTCAAGAGAAAATATCTTCTAACCCATTTAAAATAATGTTAAGTATTTATAAACATTTAAAATATTAGTCTAAGTTAGTAAACTGTAATTAATGACCTTAAGTATTTAATATGTATTTTAAATATTTATAGATATTTGATACTATTTTTTTAAATAGGTTTTAGGATATTTCCTAGGAAATTTATGTCCTTTAAAAAAAAATGGCAAGAAAAGATTGATGACTTGATTCCTAAATGCCCAACAAAAACAGTAGCTCTAGTATAGACTTTTTGGGAAGTGCTCTCAAGCTTCAACGTAGATGTCAAAGGAGACAAAATGAAGGCAAGTAGGATGTGGAAAAATATAGAGTTTCTGAAGGGGTATGTTGGGTATTAACTAATAAAATAATTGATGAAACTTCATAAAACTTCTTACTTTGTTTTGATATTATTTCCAAAGTTTAAAAACTCTTACATATTAATATTATTTTCAAAGTTCAAAAACAGTTAGATATTTTTGATATTATTTTCAAAGTTTAAAAGCTCTTAGATATTGAACTTTCAATTTATTTCAATTACCTATTTCTGTAAGACTTTCTCTTAATTTATGTCAAAATGTCAAAAAATACCCTATTTTTTTATATAAAAATAAACGCATGAATCTTTACAATTTTTTCATTTTATTTTTTTTATAATAAATAAATGAGTATTGTAAAAATTTTGATAGAAGTTAATGAAAAACTCTAACGGAATGAGAGTAATTAAAAGAAATTGAAAGTTTGATAACCTTAATTGAGAGTTTTTGTACTTTCAAAAAAGTGTAGAAGTTTAGAAGAGTATTGTCTAAATAATTCACCCCTTTATTATTTCTTTACCAAATAAACCAATGTAATTCTTCAACGATAATGTTCCAAGAATCCCTACTTTTATAAGAACTACTTGACCAAAAGAGATGTGTTCCATCTACGGTGATGGTGGATTCTCATCGATCTTAATAAATTGACGTGACAGTGTTAATTAATTATCAGGTCAATTTTTATTTAAAAATAGAAAATAAAAGCTGATCTATCAACTCGGTAGATAAAGATGTAACATAACACGTAAATAACATTTCTCTAGAAAGAAACATAAAATATACTTTCACATCTTCATATTAGAACGCCGAGTAATGAACTTTTACGTTTCTCATTATGCTTGAGTCATATCAAGCGTGATGTGATTATCTCAAATTTAATGATAATCTTAACTCCGAAATATTCCACAGAGAAAAAAAGGCAAAATATCACGGGATGAGACAAAGGAATTATCTTTAAAGTATCAAAAGTATGATGTGATATATATATATATAAGTTGTTAAAAGCCAGATTCTAAAAATAATGACAGAATGAGAGCTCAGAAGGATCCTAAGGGGCATTTTGGTCCTCCTATTGTGTGCTTTCTTTGAGTTGGAAATGATTAATATTCAAAGGCGCGCGGTGGGGAAAACGTGAATCTTTGAAAAACATTTTTAGTTTTTGCATGATGACAAAAAAGTCTTCACGTGAAGGAAACACCAAATTGGGTTGGACGCATGTATATCTTCAATCAGATTTGGCAACCACATGCACCACAGCCACAGCATTTATCACTTGTTTCTTTCATCTAAGCGGGTTTTTTTTTTTTTTTTTTTTTTTTTTTTTTTTTNTTTTTTTTTTTTTTTTTTTTTTCATTTAATTACAAAATAAAATAAAAAATCCGTTTGTCCTCCCGTAACAAATTAAATACTTTTGTATTTTTCTCTTCAAAATACCCTCAAAATTATTAAAAATTTATATAAAAATCACCGTTTGAAAAAAAATAAATAAAAAATTAAGGGGACTAACATGAAAAGGCCACCCTTGTGGGCACTTTTAGTTTTTTTTTTTTTTTTTAGTTTAATTTTTTAAAATTAGTTTTTAGTAGCTTTAAGAGTATTTTGGGAGAAAAATACAGAAGTGTCTAATTTGACACACGGAAGTAGTATAAGAGGTTCCGATGTCACTTTTTAAAGTTTGAAGGTTCATGCAAAATGAGCAATAGGGGCTAAAATATATTTTTACTGATAAAAAAAATGAGGGTAAAGTCTATATACTTCCGCAAATTAACACCCAATTGACAATGTCTCTCTCAAAATTTTAATTGTGACAATTTCTTCCTCAAACTATCAAAACATTGTCAATGTCCTCTCAAAGCTAACAAAAAGATAAAAATACCAATAGAAATTTTTTAATAAGACAAAAATACCTCTATAAATTAGAAAAAATAAAAAATAAAAAATTTTAATTTTTTTACAAACAAATAAATTATAATTTCAAACAAAACGATTTTTTTAAAAAAATTTACCAAAATTTTTATTTAAAAAAAAAAGAAAATTTCAATTTTTTTAAAAAACCATTGAATTTTGTAATTTTTTTATAAAAATATTTTTTTTTAAAAAAGATGATTTTAAATTTGGCCACCCCTTGGATAATTGGATTATATATATATTATTAAGGGTAGTTTTGTCATTGATAGGAATATTAACAATTTTTGATAGTTTGGGGGGAATATTGTCATAATTGAAAATGTGAAGAAACATTTTCAATTATGTGATAATTTGAGGAGAGTGTATGTGGACTTTTCTTAAAAAAAAAATTATATGCCATTTAAAAATAGGAGTCAACAATAAAACTGGTGGTCTACCATCACATAAAAAGATGACAAATCAATTAATGCGGAATTGCAAGTTCCAAAATTAAAATGGCAAGAAAAAGGGGGCATTCCGAGAATCGAACTCGGGACCTCTCGCACCCAAAGCGAGAATCATACCACTAGACCAAATGCCCAGACGGCTTTTAATTGCTCAACGTATTTCATAGCTCAATAGACATCTCTTCCGGTAGTGCTTTTAGTCAGAATCAGAAGAGAGAGAAAAAAAATAAAATAAAATAAAAAAGACAACCTTAACGTTGACAATAGAGAGAGGATTCACATTTTTGACGAACTAAAACGACAGTTGATAGTGCACACTTTGATAGAAGATGAAGCACTTTGACAAAGCAAAAGGGCAACTCCCGATTTAGGTGATGTAATTGAGTGTTACAAACACTTTTCAACCCATCATTTTCTCTGACTTTAAGATTGAATTTCTTGTTGACTGCCTCCATTCGATCACTTAAACGTTTTACCGTTTGATCATGAGTTCTAACGAAAAAGAAAAGAAAAAAAAAAGAAAAAAAATCACCTTTACGGTTTTGACCGTTGGGCTTAATTGTCAAGTTTTATAGCATTTTGATAACAAATTTTACGGTTTTGATTCTTTGGAAGTTACTACCGTTTGACTATTATGTTTTATTTATTATATATATAGGGAAAAATATAAAAAAGCCTCACAAACTATCAGCCGTTTATAATATAGTCCCTTAATATTCAAAAAGTAATAAATTAGCCATCTAAACTACCAAAATGTAACAAAAAGGCTACTTATTTTTTTTATATTCCTATAATACCCCTATTATTTTAACAAATAAAATAATAAAATAATTGTAAAAAGAAAAACCAACAAAAAACAAAAAATCAATGGGCGAATATTTATTTATTCCAAAAAATATATTTATTTTTTTGGTTTTTTTTTTCTAAAAAAAAAAAATTGTTTAGTTTTTTTTTTTTTTTACAATTATTTTATAATTATTTTTTACAATTTTTTACACTTTTTTACAATGATTTTTTACTATCGTAATTATTTCCAACATTGAGCGCTCGAGCGAGCGCCTACTCCGTTGCTAGCTGATTTAGAAAGTTATTTTACCTTAGAAAATCAACCAGTGTGATTTTCTTTGATTTTCTCACTGATATTGATTTATTTTCAGCATTATAATTTCTTGAATTTAATATAATTTCCCATCTTTAGCTTGATTGTGAATTGAAGACACAACTTTTCCTTTCAATTTATCGCTTTCGTTAAATCAGTTGGTATCAAAGCCTTCATTAGCCGGCTCTGATGGAGGATGATGATGGACACACAAGCAAACCACTCTCGCAATAAAGATTGTGGAGTGCAAACCCTTTGGGCAACTGTTGACGCTCGAGAATAGCGGTTTTTCGATGCTATCGATCACTTGTTGCGAGAGATGCAACAAGCCATCATTGGCCTTGGGATTAACAAAAACATTAATCACCATCCTAATCGGAGTTGTGTCGACAAGATGACTCATGGTCGTTTGGTTGGAGGTTGTGGTCTTGTATGAGAACGAAGACATCAAGCTCTTGAGGATTCGTTCATCTAGTGACAAGGAGTTTGAAGCTTCAAGAGAGAGGAGAATATCGGTAGGTGGGACTAGGAGAACTCCCAGAACTTCCAGGCTAAAATTGATTTGTCATGCTTCAATGGCCATCTCCATGCTCGATTGGCTTATCGCAGTGGAGAACTTTTTTCAACAGGTGAAGTTGGTGGCATATAAGCTGCGAGGCGATACTTTAACATGGTGAGAGCAAATACAAAACAATGAGAGACGATAAGGGATTTGACAAGATGTGATTACATCGGGAACGACCATCTCGCAATGGAGTTGCTTTGAGGTTACATTGAACCTAGACAATAGTATACACCCGACCAAGTTTAAAGTGACAATCACTCCCCTCTAATATGTCCATTTGTTCCACCTTCAATGTTTTTGATTTGTTCTGAGAACAACTCTTTTGATGAGCCCTTATATATAAAGCAACTCGTAAACAAGTATTTTTTTGGGGGAAATGGGGGAAACTAATGCCGAACAATCAGGGGAAAAGCAAAAGAGTACCCTCGATAGCGCTCGATGAAGCGCCTACTTGCGCAGTCCTCTCTACCTGATAAGACCACTTGAGCTTCGCTCGCTAGAACACTGGCTCAAGCGGTGGTCAGCCAGAGAGCAGTGCTCGACCACCACCCAAGGGGTATTCCTCTAGGTTTGAGCGCTCACTCGCACCTCCTTGAAAAGTTCTTTTGCTGTAAAAAATCAACCAATGCGATTCTCTTTGATTTTCTCACTGATATTGCTTTAATTTCAGGCTTTCAGCATTGAAAGACACCTCTTCTTTCAATTTATCGCTTCTGCCAAGACTGTATAGCCATACATTTAGGTAAGCAATTAATATTACTCATAATTCTTTTGCAAGCTTCATTAATTAATATTAAAAACAAAAGCAATTAATATTACTCATAGTAATATTAATTAATATTATCAAAAGATAAAAAAAAATTAATATCATAAAAAAGTTCACTCCATTTTACAAGGAAATATATGAACCTGCATTAAGAACTAAAGCGCTTTAAAATGTTTTTCATTGAAAAGTATTTTCAACGAAATCCATTTTTTGATTTTTTTTTTTTTTTTGGGGACCTTTGGCTAATACAAAAAAGAGAACCATCAGCGAAAAATTTGAACCCGCATTAAGAACTAAAGCGCTTTAAAATGTTTTTCACTGAAAAATATTTTCAACGAAATCTATTTTTTGACAAAAAAAAAAAAGATTTGTTTTTTTTTTTTTGGGGGGGGGACTTTTGGCTAATACAAAAAAGGAACCATCTGCAAAAAATAGTCAACTTACTGGCAACCTTCAATGGTGGTTTGTGGAGGTTCAGCAGCTTGAGAAGAAGAAACTCAAGCTCGAAAAATAGTTTATAAAATTTAAAAAGGGAAACCATTTATTGAAACTTAAGAACTTTTAACGGTTTGATTATTATTTTCAGTTGGGTGCAGAAAACATTTTTCAAAAAATATTTTACACCGAAACAAATGCAATGTGAATGCCTCGAAATTCTGTACTTAGGATAGCTTCATAATCAGAACTTCAAATTGCCTATAAAAAGATAGAGACAATCACTTCACCCATCAGCTTGGAAATAATCGCTAATGTATTCCCAAAAGGTATTTCATCTGGAAAAATCATTGGAAAAAAAAACCCCAATGATTATTAGCTATGACACAATCTCCTTAATGAATAATATATGCCAGTTCTTGATCACCAAAAAAAAAAAAAATCATAGATTTTATGCCAAAAATTAACCAAGCTGTTCCAAGGGTTTGGCACTGTTAACAAATGTGGCACTTTTATTAAACCCCTCAAGCAAAAGAATCCGCAACGCTTCCAGGCCATGTTGAAACGTAAAGTCTAACTGAAAAGACATTTTTTATTTGAAAAATCAGAATCCACAATCCAGCAGAATCTATGTAAGCATAATTTTCTCCACCGTGGGCGCAAGAAAAACTTTTTACATACCTCTTCACGTTCTTGTTTGGTGAAGGGGCGAAGAACAAAGTTGATAGGATTCATTTTTCCAGGAGGCCGTCCAATGCCTAGTAAATTTTACCGATTTATTGTCAAAAATAAAACGATGGAGAAGTATAATGGAAATAATATTAGTGCTTTTAGGAATATACCAATCCTTAAACGAGGAAAATCGCGGTTCCCTTTGAAGTGATCAATGATATTCCTCATCCTGCAAGGGAAACCAAGAAATAATAATTAACTTTTGTCAAGGAATTCACCATCATTTACCTCAAATTTATGCAGATTTATGATGGTGGATTCACTTTTGTCAAGAAGCTTATAAACAATCATGTTTTCATGATTGGCTTACTATATTTATCATTCTTGCAAAAGAGAATACACATATATAATAGATCTATTCATAATAGATTCACAAAGACATATTTACAACTGTCCCCAAGTCCCCCCAAAAAAAAAAAACACCAATGGCTGTGTTCAATACCCAGGTGTCTGAGTAAGTGCCCTCAAAAGTAGCAGAAATAAAACATCTCAAAGTAGCATTAAAATTACCCATTATGTCCTCCATGTCCACCTTTTGGCAAAAGCCGCAACTTTGCAAATGGCAAATCTAAGTCATCAAAAATCTGTAGACGAGAATCAGAAGAAATTAGGGAGTGAGAACTAAAAAGATCCATTAAAAAAAAAAAAAAAAAAAACAGAAAGTGATAGTGTAGAGGGGATGGCAACGGACAGGTTTGGTTTGGGAGGACCTCATTCCCTGTTCCTGACCCAACTAGAAATAATTCCCCATTCCCAGCCCGACCAGCCCACCAATTGTTGACAGTGTAAACACCATACCAATGAGCACAAACCACAACAGACAATCATTCAATGGAAAAAACCAAAGGTCCCCATACCCACTCAGTCTGTGATTGCGCAAGGGGCTTGTTGACCACGAAGCCAGTAGTTGAAGTAACGGCACACAGAGCACTACCACAGCAAGTACCACCTTGTTCAGTGCCGTTGAACAGCTCACTGTTCATGGTGCTTGCCCCTCGATCCCCATCATCTCCAATCTATGTAGATTTAAGTTGGATATGAACTCGAGAAGAAGGGAAGGGTGGGAGAGAATTGGCAAGGGCGAGCTATGGAGGATGAGGTTTAAGGAGGAGGAGGCACAGATATTGGTTGAGTGAGGAAAATTTTCAAAGTAGGGAATGTTTGTGTGTGTGTGTGTGTGAGAGAGAGAGAGAGAGAGGTGTCTGAAAGGAGTAGCTGCAGTGTGGGGAAGATGGCAGCTGGCTATGTGAGATGGGAGAATGACGAGGGAAAAAATCCATATGATTAATAGGTATATATATATATATACACCTGGGGCAGGGCCACCAAAACCTGTTAACTTCCCCAACCCCACCCCCTCTTTCGGTTTAATAGCAAATCCTGTCCGTGACCCGTCTCCCAAACAAGGCGGATTGGGGGAAACCCCCACATAACAGGCAAATATTGCTATCCTTAATAAAGTGCATGAGTAAGAAAAGATGGTTTACCACAAGTACTTGCTTTAACGGAATCTTGTAATACGAAACAATAGCCCCAACCTTCACAAACCAATCCTCATCAAAACCATAGGAAAATAATTGGAGAAAACTTGAGCGTTAATTCATTAAAAAAAATCTTGCAGATAGCTTACTTACAGACTCACCACTTGCATTCATGAAAGTTTGGGGTTTGGCAAGCATAACTGGAATATCTCCAACAGAACCTGGAATATCGGATCATATTAATTCAAAACTAGATAGATAAGTAATTAGTTTTTAATCCACTAATTTACCCCCAACAAAAATCACAAGTTGTTATTTCAAACCTATCATTTACTAAAGATTAAGGCAGCATTGCAGTACATGGTGGACAAGTAGCAAATGTTATGCCCCTGTGCAGTAGCTAGAACGTTATTTTGGATATCAAGGAATTTCAAAGCGAATATGATTTTTGTTTCCATAGGATAATACTCTGATAAGATAAAATAAGAGTCATCATCATACATATAAATGAGGCCCAGACAACATTAAGTATGCAGCTTAATATAATTCCATGTTAAAACTGATGCAATGCCTCCAGAACGAAAGAAGCTCTAGAAACTAGCTACATCAAGGATCAAATGTGAATCTTTGGTTTTCCCCTTTCCTATATATATATATATATAATAATAATAATTTATTGAAAGAAAAGGTCAAGCCCTCGTACACAAAAAGTATACAAAAACTCCTTTATTGAAATAATTTGTCACTGTTTCCCCTTCCTACAAATATGCAAATATTCTTCTCAAAAAGTGCAGTAGTAATAAAACATAATGAACTTCTTATCAAGCAAGAAGAAGCAATAAAACCAAGCAGCAATTTCAACAATTTGAGAACCATGTAGAAAGTTTATTAGCAGCCTAGCTGCCACCTTCAAGCATTTCATAAATAAAATTACAACTTAACCACAATTATCACAAACATAATTGCAGTAAGACTGGGAGGTGGATGCCTTTGCTTCTTTTTACTAGGTGCTGCATCCAATTAAAGAGAGGAGAGGAAGTGAAGATCAGCTGCGGTGGGCTACTTCAAAAAGAGGATTGTTCAAGGTCAATTCCTTCTATTGCTCTTTGGCTTCTCCGGTAGGTAGCCACTTCCCCTAGGAAGAGTATATGGCTGACTCAGGCTCCTTTGAGAGCAGCATTTTTTGCTTGGTCGGCGGCTCTAGGCAAGATCCTCACCTTTGATAATCTTAGGAGGCGGCACATCATCATGATGGACAGATGTTGCATGTGCAAGAGGAATGAAAGAGTTTGTGGATCACCTTATTCTCCATTGCGATGTGGCTTCTGCTATATTTAGAGTGCTTTTTTTAGTTGTTTTGGGATGTCATGGGTTATGCCTAGATGTGTTGTATATCTATTTAACTATTTATGGCAGGCCTAGGAGTACACTGCGGTGTGGAAAATGGTGCTCGCGTGACTCTTTGGTGTGTATGGAAGGAAATGAATGATATTTTGCGGGCAGAGGACGATAAGGAAAATTTTATCTTCGTTCTATGAAACTTTGCATCTTTGAACAGCGGTGTATATGTCTCCTTTGTCGATTAGTTATAGTGACTTCCTTGTTCATTTTGCCCTTACTAGTTAGGTGATTCCTTTTGTTTACTTCTCGTGTACTTAGGGGCACCTTACACTTTTAATGAGATTGGTTTATTTCTTACTTTTAAAAAAATTGCAGTAAGATAGATGAATTGTCACACTGTATTAACCTTCCCATTAAACAAAGTCGAACTCACCAATGATCATTGGCTGTTTAAAGCATTTTATATGCGCAATCACTTAACCTAAAAAGAGAGAACAGTTCACAAAGAAGGCAAACCTTTTCCTAATAGAGCTTTGAAGGAAACACTGCTTATGGATATCCCTTCAGCTTCGGCTATAGCATCCACCATCTCAAAGCCCACCTGCAAAGAATTCCATTGAATTATACCATCATAGGTAAACCCAACATAGGTCTAGCTCACTTCACTGCCCATTAAAGAAGCTCGAGCCCAAATATCACGTTATGAAATTGTCAATGATGCTGTTAATAAATAATTAAAAGTAGTTCCCAGAAGCATATCTGACATGAATGTCAGAAACTCCTAGATGTGTCTGACACACTGCAGGTGTCCTCCATATAACCGAATCACAAAATTTATGGCATCAAAAGATTTGAGGGTCTAGAGTTTGGACTTAGTTTCAAAGTAAATTCTGAAACCCAACTGTATCAATATCTATCGTTACGATTAGAACATTGATGAGTCTCTAGAATTAAAAATAGAGGGAACCACGTAAGTTGTAATTGGACCTATTTGGCATAAAAAAATCTCTCAATCAGGTGATACATATTGGGCACCAAAAAAACTCACTAAACGATTAATTCATAGATAAAATAAAACCCAGAAGGATAATCACTAAAAATGCGAATTTTTGGGGGCTAAAAATACAACTTTCAGGTTTAGTTTACGTGGTTCTTGTTAAACAATAATAACATGAAGAAAATTAGAATACAAACTAACAATAATTTCAGAGATCAGAAGAATATAGGTTACTATGTATTGAGGAGAGGAGGGTGGACCTAGCTTATATATAAAAAGTCAAACGGAGTCCACCCATCACAGACTCCCAACCTTAATAGGGTTACAGACCTACATACTGTTTACCATATCTTGTAGGAACCCAATTCCTACTCAGCTAAGGTATATGTATAAAGCCTAATAACTCAGTGATCACTCAATAACATTTGGGCCTGTCATTCTAGGCTGTGTTCCTCACCCATTTTAGCAAAACCAAAGCCCACAATCAATGGAAGCCCAATTAAAAAATATTCTAACATTCTCTCACTTGGGCGACATTAATTGCTAGCATAATTTTAAAAATGTTTTATTTTGAAAATGACTCTCGGGTTGTACTTAAGTGGCCACATATATGTACAGCCCAAATGAAAACACCTTAGTAAATCCGGCCCAATAAGAACATTAACATTGAACTTGGGAGTTGTTATGCCATTTATTTGACATAAGACCACTCCATAATGACAAATGCTAACTTCTCATTGACATGGATTGTAGAACTATGTGATAGTACAAAATAAGTGATCAATAATTGTGCTGGTTCATATTAGTCCTCTATGTTTTCCAATGAAAACAAAGCTTCAAAATTGAAGCCCCAATGTCTCAAAAGTGACCTTATCTTATGTCTTTTGTCCTTCATATTTCGAGATATTTATTGATGTCATATCAAATGATATAGGACATAGTGCATATCCATATGCTACGACAAAAGCCAAAATGCATATACAATATGCTCAAAAGACATAAGTCAATGTGCATATTTAGTATGCAAATCCAAAATGTCTCACTCTATCACCCGTTGGAAAACAAATTTTATGTCTCCCCATGACAAACAAAACAAATGCATGTCATTGTAGTGATAAGTAGCACCGGCTCACCCAAAAACATTATGGGTTGCTCAATTATTCTAAAAATGATCAAATCAGAATGTGGTTCTTCACAGGTGAAGCTCCCACTGATAAAAAAATATCAAAAGTTTCCACAATTACATTCCCATATCAATATCATGTGTCTCTCAACCTTAGACATAAAATGTCTGTCAACATTACTTGTTGTCTGCCCATTTCCTTGGCTTTATCTCTGACTTTCAAATCTCAATATCCATATATTTGGAAAATGCTTAACCTCTTATTATTCATCAAAAGAATATTTCCACAATTTTCCCAACTAATTTGATTAACGAGAAAACAGGATCAACAACCCGTAATCTAGAGATGAAGTTTCTCAGCCAAACAGCCTGAATTGTAGTTCCATAGCATGCCACAAAATCAGCTTGCATGGTACAATAAACCACAAGACTCTACTTAGCGCTTTTCCTAGAAATGGAACCCCTTAGCCATAAAAAAAAATATATATATATATATTCTGAAGTAGACATTAAATGATCTGGAGAACCAACAAAATAAGAATTCGAATAGCCTACCATCTCAAGGAAATCACAACTCTTAAAATAACCAAGTAAAGTACCTCATCACTCTCTTTGCTGCCTTCCAATGTTCCAAACCCAGATTAGACTTAAAATGCTAAGCACGCTGACAACATAGGCTATGTCTGATCTTGTGCATACTTCAAGCTCCCAACAACGCTCACATATGGTCTAATTTCATGGATTGTATTTCAATCTCATTTTCCAGACATTGATTCTTCTTAAACTTGCCCCCACCTATAATAGGCATTTCTCCCGGTGTACAATCTTACATACCAAATTTCCAAGAACACATTGAATGTATACTCATTGAGATAGTCCCAGTAGACAGCATACCCTATCACGATGTATCTCAATACCAAGCACAAAAGATGCTTCCCCAAGATCTTTCATCTCAAAATGTGTAGATGAAAGATGTTTGGTTTCAAGAAGTAATCCCAAATCACTGCTAGCAAAAGAACATCATTAACATACAAAACAAGAAAAATGAATTTTTCCAGCACTAATCTTGAGATATATGCATTGGTCCATTGTATTTTCAACAAAACCAAAAATGTCACAAGATCATCAAGTTTTAAATACCATTGCTAAAATGCTTATTTAAGCCCCCATATATATATATATATATTGAGTAATTCTAGAAGTCCATCTTGTGTCCATCTTAAGTTCATCCAAGAATGATGTGGCTATTAAAATTACCATTTGATCAAAATCCAAAAATGATCAATCACAAGCCCAATGGTGATTTTAACAGCCACATCATTCTTGTATGGACTTAAGATAGACACAAGAGGGACTTGTAAGATTACTCATATATATTTTCAATCTACACTCAATATTTTCCTTCCCTTTTACCATGAAACCTTCAGGTTGTCACATGTATATCTTTTCATAATGGTATCCATTCAAGAATGTTGTCCAAACATCCATTCGATGAAGTTCTAAATAAAAACAAGTGCCTTAATTCTAAGTGAATCTTTTTGCTACCAGCCTAGCTTTTATGCTGTTCAACCTTTCCCTTCAAATCCACTTTAGTTTTAAACACCCATTTACAACCAATCAATTTCGCATGTGGAGGATTTCAACAAGTTCCCAAACACAAAGTCGAAGACAATAATGTTGGCATGAATCAAATCCAAAATCCAAACAACATGTGCACTCACAACAAATATATGCCTCAAGTATGCGTCTCTTCCACATTGATGTAACTTCTCCTCATGTTTGATTCCTTTACTTTTGTTTTGGTCTGCGTTTGAGTCCTTTATCACAATAAGGTATTGCTCCCAAAATAGAGCCAGATATAGACCATTTAAAAAATTTCAAGGTCAGCCTATTAGCCCTTTATCATTTTTCATATTCTGTTTTCTGCAGTGAAGCACCCTCAGCAGTAGGTTTTGGAGGCCATTTCTCCAGGGTTGAATCAAGGGCCAATAGTAGAGCAATCTCTACATCCCTTTTCAATCTCACATAATTGTTCCCAGTTTTTTATGGCAGATATTTGACTAGATAGAGCAGAGGCATTCAAAACCATGGAAACAAATATAATTAGGGTTAAATCCTTTTCACAAACATGTGGTTTAATGAGAAATCAAATAAACCCCTCGGTTTTAAAAAGTATTGTAGATGGTACATGTGGACATCTGATTAACGGAGTTGGTACTTCCATCCATGTTTTGTCCAATATTTTAACGGCGTTCCACATCAAACCAATCAACAACTGTTACAAGTCTCATATGCTTCATTAATATTATTTTAAAAAATATTTAAAAAAATAAAAATGAAAACAAATAACATAAAATCTATGGGTGGAAACCATCCCCATGGCCATTGCAAGTGGTTTGGTCATTCCCAAATGGCCAAATAAATCATTTGGGTATGGGTAGTAGATCTCAAGTAATGCTAAAAGTCACTCTTGTGTTACTCTAAAAATAATGTGGCTTCTAAAATTACCATTATGTTTGTGATTGATTATTATTGAATTTTGATCAAATGCTGATTTTAAAGGCACTTCAATCATAGAGTAACACAAGAGGGACACAAGAGTGACTTCTAAAATTACTTGAAATCATATAATTTTGCTTGACTAGATCCGAACTGATGAAGGAAAGCTTCTGCAAGCAGAGGATAATTGGTTACCAAGGCTTTTAGATATGGAGCATTTGATTCAGCTTGCCCTCTCTGCACACTCCACAACCTTGAATTACAGCCGAACATGGAATGGGTTGTAGAAGCACTTTTAGGCAACATTTCCGGCACATTGCCATGGGAGTGATTTCTGCCGACCCCATTTTTCCATTTGGGGTGGGGTGGTTCAGCCACCCCTGCCCCGCCACAGGGTGTGGCCCAAGCCACCCCCAAAATCATTTTTCTTTTAATTTTTTTTTTTAAAATAATATTAATTATGGTATATGGTACCCTTGAATAGGTACCATTTACGATACTTTTTAAAACAGAGGTTTGTTTGATTTCGTGTTAAACCACATGTACTAAAAAAGTAATTAGCCCTTATAATTATTCAACATCACCCGAAAATGCATGCAATCCACTTTGTAGCTACTTTTTTTGATAAGTAATAATCCCATCCTATTAAAAGCGGAAGACGCCTCTAAATACCACTTCCTTGTTAGACCAACTCAAACTCAACCTACTAGAGATAACGTAGAGGATGAAGATGAGGAAGATAAACATCAAGTGTCAATAGAAGAACACTTGTGATAGGACTCTAGTGTCAATAGAAGAACCTAGACCCTTGGGAACTATACCTTTTCAAACACAAGGTTTGGGATTAAATTCTGCTTACTTTTTACTAATCACGCGAGAACTACAAAGACATAAAATAGGAGATAAACTCAAGTAATTCTAGAAGTCCCTCTTGTGTCCATCTTAAGTACATCCAAGAATGATGTTGCTATTAAAATTACCATTTTATCAAAATCCAATGATAATCAATTACAAGCCCAATAGTGATTTTAATAGCTATATCATTTTTGGATGGACTTAAGATGGACACAAGAGGGACTTGTAGCATTACTCGATAAACTCCTACCTCTACTTGGAAAACAAATCCTACGACACTTAGGCAATAGAAACCTATTGCCACAAAACCAGTAGATAAACTCCAACTTAAACAAAGATAACCACAATGACTCTAAAAGCACAAGGATAACTAATGCAATACTGACTCTACTGATTGTCATTTGATTTTCCACTCCCTATCTTCCACACAAGCCTCTTCTTTCACGTGTCTTTGTGGAGTCCTCTAGCATGCAAATTCTAATACCGTAACAAAGCCCAATCAATAAAATATTCTTAATGGTTTTCGTCATTTTCAGCTAAAAGAAACTCAATGAGAGTCTAGAGTGCAACTATAGGTGGCTATTAATTCCATTGAAAGTTCAAAAATTTAATAAAGAGAGAGCGAGAGAGTGATGGTACGGACATTGTGGCGCGTGGATTGATACTTCTTGCCAGGGTTACCGAGGCCGACGATGAGCCATGGCTTCTTGGACTTCTGGGCCTCCACGGCCAACCCTTCCGTCTCCGAAGCAGTGCTTTTGGTGGACATTGATGCTGATGGCGCCGAAGCCAAGGACGAAATCCGAGACGTTCTCCAATTGCAGAAGGATAAAGAAGAAGGCAGCGAAATTTGGGTTTTCCAACGGTGGCAATTAGGAATTCGTGTGGTTGCGATTGACGATACGGAAGCGCCAACACTCATACTTCTTTTGATCATCTGATAAGCTTTTTTTATCTGAGATTTAGGGCTTGAGAAGAGAAAGATATAAACCCCATGGTAGAAGTTGTCAACCCCTATATTTTTATTTTACATAAACCCTCAACCAAAAGCATCTCCGGAAAGGAATATCTATTATAACTAGTTAAGAAGTAAAATTTTTTATTTTAATTATCTATTTTTTAATGTTAATTCTAACATGTTCTTTATTTTATTAGTTACTTGTTTTAAAATATTATTTCTTTTTTTTTTAATTATATTATTGCTACTACTTAATTAAAGGAAAAAAATAATATTAAAATTTATATTATATTATATTAAAATTTAATTTAATGTGCTACAGTAAATAACTATTTGTAGCTAGTCACTATAACAGTTAAGGTATAATAGTTAATCTTAAGCTATTCTGTTAGAAAAAAAAAAAAGGTCAAAATAGTTAAATATAGTTATTTTTCCAATTTTAGCTACACTGCTGGAGATGCTCAATGAATAGCTAAATCGGTCATTAGTTTGAATCACTTTTTCCATTTCCTTTTCTTTATGAAAACACACACACACATACACACATACACATATATATATACAAAGGGTTAAATACATTAACTTTTTTATTTTTTCCCCATATGTTTACTTTTACTTTTTATCATTTAAGGTACCTCTGGTTTGCTTAAAGACAAAGATGATACCTATATCTAAATTTTGTCCAAAATTTTATGAAACATCACGTCAGCACCAACAACAAATTGACACATGTTCATATAATTAATTAAAAAATAATAAATTTTTTTAAAATTAAAAACATTAAAAAATTATATTTAATTTTTTTTTTCTTTCTTTTTTTTTAAAAAAAAACAAAGTTTGATGGCTACGGCCAGCCACCCCTTTGCCCATGGTTTGGCCACCCCATTTTACCTTTAAGGGATGGTCGACCACCCCTATTGTAACAACTACATTTTTTCACCAATTTGCTGTTTAAGAAGAAGAAAGCCAAGCCTTACATTCTTGACTATAAGCTTGCCTTTGAGCATGTTTACATATTGGCAACAAGCAAGAAAGTGTTGGACAAGATACAGAAGAACTTGGAGCTCATAGAGGAGTACATGGAGGCATCAAGGAAAACTTTGGAGCAATTTGGAAACACCTCAAGTAGTAGCATTTGTTAAGAGTAAACCAGAAGATCAAATGAAGGCCAACGATAATCAAGAAACTCTACCTAATTGATGCAGGGATAGATCGTGTATAATCAAGAAAACAGCAAGTAGAAGGGATAAATATTCCTAAGATTGTGAGACTATCACAAGATCAAAGAAATCTTCTCTAAGCAATAGATGCTATCTAAAGTCTGAAGGAAAAAGAACCAAGAAACTCAACTCTGAGTATTATTATTAACGAAATCAATAATAATAAACTGTTTTTTCTAGAGGCTATAAGCACGTATATATAGCCCCAAAACCCTAAACTTGATAAAATACGAATTATAGACTCCCTAAACCTAATAAATACTAAATAAAGATAAAATACAAATTATAGACTCCCTGAACCCAATAAACACTTAATAAAGATAAAATACAAAATTCAAATACAATAAGGAAAGATAAAATAGATAGATTGACGATAAGTCCAATCTACATCATCCTCCCCAGGTTGGAGAGAATTCGCCCCGAATTCAAATTGTCTTTTCCACGGTCCTTTGGGTGCCCTGTCAACTCATTCCAATATTCTCTTCTCAAGATCACAACAATGCCACATCCCATAATAAACATGATACTCTTCATCATTGGCATACCTTGATGTTTGTTGTGAAAGCCCCACACACCACTTTGCCATGTAGACTTGTCGTGCTTCTCTTGTGCTTCACCCTTCCCATAAGCCATGAGAATTCCCAAGAAACTCACAAAGACCCCTTCACCATTTGATAGAAAAGTTGTTTCCGCTCCATAGATCTCATCACAACTTTGATTTTGACAAAATAGTATCTACTCCAAGGAAATCAACTTGATGTATAGAACTCACCTCTTCGTCGGGGTAGGTGTCATAGATTGGTGGAGAGGCCCAATCTACCGAGCAATCTTCCTCAACAAATCTATCTTCCTCCTCCACAACCAATTGACTCCTAATCTCCACTGCCTCTCTAAGCACTTTCTTTTTGTCGATTTTTTCTATTTTTTCTGTTACAAGGAACTCTTTGGGTTGCAACCAACCTTGGAATTCCGGTATATTGAGTTTGAATCCAGATTCCCACCGATTGGCCTGAGCTTGTACAAGGGGTTGATGTCCGTGCACTCCGCGCTCCGCAAAAGGGTTTCCATCTTCATCCTCCATACGTGAGTCTTCCTCCTCCGATTCTTGCGGTGAGGGTATATGTCGATGTCTGTCTCAACCACTCTCAATTGACAATTGCTTTATGAGGGCTGCAATTTGTTCCCTCAAGCTCGCAAATTGTGCCTCCGAATGTGCTTGATAGGCCACTAGTGGTTCTTCTCGAACTGGTTCTTTGCGATTATTCATGTCCTCCAAGTGTGCAAAGCGGTTACCCCCTTCCCCTTGTGACTGGCGCCATGGAAAGAGACTGGGCTCTAATACCAACTGATGCAGGGATAGATCGTGTATAATCAAGAAAACAACAAGTAGAAGGGATAAATATTCCTAAGATTATGAGACTATCACAAGATCAAAGAAATCTTCTCTAAGCAATAGATGCTATCTAAAGCTTGAAGGAAAAAGAACCAAGAAACTCAACTCTGAGTATTCTTATTAATGAAATCAATAATAATAAACTGTCTTTTCTGGAGGCTATAAGCACGAATATATAGCCCCAAAACCCAAAACTTGATAAAATACGAATTATAGACTCCCTAAACCTAATAAACACTAAATAAAGATAAAATACGAATTATAGACTCCCTGAACCTAATAAACACTTAATAAAGATAAAATACAAAATTCAAATACAATAAGGAAAGATAAAATAGATAGATTGACGATAAGTCCAATCTACATCACTAATACACGTGACGAACACCACATTTTTCATGCAACCTTGACTCCTACAGCAGCCATTAGAAGAACTTCACATCACAACAAATTTTCTTCCTCAATTCATAGAAACCTGCTCCCCACTTCTTTTCACATCAGTAGCCTACAACAACAGCCTATTTTCCTTAATCTCTGTTGACCTGCAACAGCCTTTCATCCATATTTCATGTTGCAATTCCAACTCCTTAAGTTATGGCTGATTTTCCTCTGACAATGCCATCAACTCAACACACCCTTGAGTTCCTCAATTTCCTTTCTCTACCATTTTGTCATTTTGTGTTTTATCAATATTGTAAAGTTATGTTTAGTCTTTCTTCTTATAATCACCATACCTTGTAATTACACTTGAGCCTATTGAATATAAATACTTAATATACTTCTTGTTGTTAGTTAAGCAAAACCAAAACAGTTTCTCTCAAACTTTCATGGTATTAGAGCATTAAGAGTCAACACTCACCAATGGTTGCTTCTAGCTCTTCGATCTCTTCCTCTGCTAATCCACCAACTAAAACCACCT
Organism: Carpinus fangiana; assembly: GCA_006937295.1. NCBI lineage: Eukaryota > Viridiplantae > Streptophyta > Magnoliopsida > Fagales > Betulaceae > Carpinus > Carpinus fangiana. The sequence goes on along the minus strand of CM017328.1, from coordinate 15,189,627 downwards.
CACTCCTTTCACTCGCACCAAACTTCTCCTAACTCTTCAAACTGGAAGGTCCTAACTAGCTAGGTTGGGTTGCTCAGTTCCAGCCTATCCTCAGGGCTAATGAACTTAAGGGAGTGGTTGATGGCATTGACATTTGCCCCCCTCAGCTCATCCCTAACAATGATGGCACTGAACAAGTTCTTAACCCTACCTATACTTTATGGCAAAAAAGAGACCAACATCATCTAAGCTGGATCATCTGCTTTTTGTCTCCATCCTTGGTGACTTTGATGTATGGTTTGAACACATCACGCAAGCTTGGACATCCCTTGCTGAAAGGTATGCCTCTCAGTTTAGGTCTCACATCTCCCAGCTCAAGCGGCAGTTACAAAGCTTGCAGCAAGGGAGCAAATCCTACACTGAGTACCTCAACACAGCTAAATAGTGGGCTGATCAACTCTTTGCAGTAGGGAAACTTGTTGAGGATGATGATCTCATCTCCTTTACTATTAGTGGTTTAAACCCAATGTACAATTCCTTTGTTGCTGCATTATCCTTTCATGTTCATGATTGTGCCATGACCTTTGCCAACTTCCAAGCTGAGTTGTCGAGCCATGAGATTCTCCTTGAGAGCCAACAGCAGCAATCTCTCACACCAAAAATGGGCAACTTTGCCTTATACACCAACAAACAAGGACCTTCAAACTTCAACCATCAAAACTCCCCCAACTTCAAGAGGCCAAGGTTTCCTCCAAGACTCAATCCACACAACCAACATTTTGCTGCCAAAAACAACACTTGCTTCTCTCCAAGAAGTAATGATGGTTACTCTTCCTCCAATCAGCCTAGTCCCTTAAAGAACTTCAACCAAGGCAACTCCAACCAGCAAGCTAACTCCAATGTGAACACCAACCACACTGCAAGCACCAACCAAACTCCTCATCCACCATGCCAAATCTGTGGCAAGAGCAATCACTGGCTAGCAGATTCTGGTGCTAACACTCACATCATTGCTGAGGCATCCAACATCACAAATCCTCAACCCTTTAATGGAACGTACACTGTTGGTGTAGGCAATGGGGTAGGTTTGAATATCAAAAACTTTGACTCATCCATTCTTCATTGCAAATCCCCTCACAAATCTCATTTCTTGCTTAAAGAGATATTACACTGCCCTAATGCTTCTGCTAACTTACTCTCCATTAACAAATTTTGTCTTAATAACAATTGTTGGTTTGCATTCACTGGTTCAAGTTTTACTGTAAAGTACAATCTGACAGGGGAGGTGCTGCTCTAGGGGCCTAGTGAGAATGGATTGTACCCCATTCCCCTACATAAAAAAATTCCTAAATAAGTGGAAGGCGCTTATTGCTTATCTTGGAGTCAAAACCACCGATGTAGTTTGATACCAAAGACTTGGACATCCCTCTTCTTCAGTGTTTTAGCAGCTTTTGAAAAACTAGAACCTTCCTCTCTCTAGTTCAGTAGACAAAACTAGGATATGTGAGTAATGTCAGCTTGGCAAGTCCAAGCAACTCCCCTTTTTTGAATCTACCAGGATCTCCATTAGTCCCTTAGAAATCATCCACTCAGATGTTTGGACTTCTCCAGTCTCATCTTTGAGTGACCGGGGTGTTACATATTATGTACTGTTTGTAGATGACTATAGTAGGTTTACCTAGCTATATCCTTTGCTAAATAAAAATGATGTTTATCAATGTTTTGTTAAATTTACTTTACTTGTTGAAAATCTATTCTCCACTAAAATTAAACAATTCCAATTTGATAGTGGTGGTGAGTACACCTCAAACCTCTTTAAGCTATTTCTCACTCAACATGGAATCTTCCATAGATTAACTTGCCCCCATACATCTCAACAAAATGGAATTGCTGAGAGGAAACATAAGCACATCATGAAAATGGGACTCACACTCTTAGCTCAATTAGGACTCCCTCCAAAGTACTAGGTTGATTCCTTTTTGATTGCCATCTTCCTAATCAATAGGCTGCCCTCACCTGTCCTCAAGAATGAATCCCCATTCTCCAAAATTTTCAAGAAATTCCCTGACTACACCAACTTAAGAGCTTTTGGGTGTCTATGTTATCCTTTCCTAAGACCTTATCCAAATCACAAGTTATCCTTTAGGAGTAAACTATGCATTCTTATTGGTTATGGTGGTAACCAGTGTGGCTACCACTATCTTGACCCTCAAACTCACAAAGTCTACCTCTCTAGACATGTTGTTTTTAATGAAACACAATTTCCAGTCAAGGGTACATCTCTCTCACAAGGCTCCTGCAAGATCACTGCCTCTCCAGGTAACTCCTTAGTCATGATACCTTCTCATTTACATACTGCATCATATATGCCAACTGAACTCCATTCAGCTCCACAACCTCCACCCTTACATCCTTCTAACTAGCTCCATATCAGTCTCACTGAATCCTCACCTATTAACCAACCTTCTCTTTCACATTGTCATCTAGAACCAGCCTTTTCCTCCTCCACTCCTTCCTCTCACCACCCTCCACCTGTTATCCTAGCTCCTAGAATGATTACCAGATCCCAAACAAATCATCTTAAACCAAAAGAGTTCCTTGGCTTCAAATTATTCCAACATATCAAACACCTCCTATTAGTCTATCAACCCAATCTGCAACCCTTAGAACCATCCACTTACAAACAAGCTACTACCAAACCAGAATGGAGGGATGCCATGTCTCTTGAGTATAATGCTCTTATTTCCAATCAAACCTAGACCCTTTGCCATAGGCCTTCTCATCAAAATGTGGTCAGAAACAAATGGGTCTTCAAAATCAAACAAAAACTAGATGGCACCATGGGCATATTCAAGGCACGCTTAGTTGCTAAAGGTTTTGATCAGTTGAGTAGTGTGGACTACTATGAGACATTTAGCCCTGTTGTGAAACCTGCCACCATTCGTTTGGTTTTGGCTTTGGCAATCCAATTTGATTGGAGTATCAAGCAACTTGATGTCTTTAATGCCTTCCTTCATGGCATTCTGAATGAGGAGGTGTACATGGAGCAACCTCTAGGTTTTGTTCATCCTTCACACCCTGATCATGTTTGCAAATTGAACAAGTCTCTTTATGGCTTAAAGCAGGCACCTAGAGCCTGGTTCACTCGTCTATCCCAGGCCTTGCTAGATATAGGCTTCTCTGGTTCACAAGTTGATCCTTCTTTCTTTACTTATCATGCTGGACCTATCCACATATTTCTTCTAGTCTATATGGATGACCTCATTCTCATAATCAATCACTCAGCAACTCTCACTGTCATTATCAACAAATTGCAGGCTGACTTTGCCATGAAAAACCTTGGTTCTCTCACTTACTTCCTTGGAAATGAAGCCACTCGAGACTCTGCAGACCTTCACCTTTGACAATCCAAGTACATTCTTGATCTTCTTGCTAGAGCTCAGATGATAGAATGCAAACCTTATTTAGCTCCCTGCAATGTTGGTTCCAAGATGTCCAAGTTTGATGGAGAACATCTCTCTAACTCTACTGAATATAGACATATTGTAGGTGCTCTGCAATATGTGACTCTCACTTGACTAGATATTACATACTCAGTAAACTAACTTTGTCAAGATATGCATGCTCCAACTTCAGTTCACCTCACAGCAAACACACAAGTTCTCAAATATCTGAAAGGTTTGTTGATTTTGGTCTTTAGTATGGCAAAGGTCCTCCCACCATCACCACCTACTCTAATTTTGATTGGGTTGGTAAACGTGATGACAAGAGATCCACCACTGGTTTTAGTGTTTTCTTTGGCCCAAATTTAATCTCATGGTCAACCAAAAGCAGCATGTGGTCTCTAGGTCCAGTACAAAGGCAGAATATTGTTCCCTTTCCCTTGCAATAGCTTAAATGTTTTGGCTTCGCATGTTCTTCAAGGAACTACAAATTAGTCTCCCTTCTCCTCCCACTCTCTAGTGTGATAACTCAAGAGCTCTTACTTTGGCCTCTAATACAGTTTTTCATGTACGCACCAAACATATTGAGGTAGATGTCCACTTTGTCCATGAAAAAGTACTCAACTATGACATCCAAATCCAAACTTTCAGCATTTGGTAGTAGCTTGGTTTGTTTGTGTTGTACTGCTAGATTTGTTCATCTGTCTGGGTTTGCTTAGTTGGATGGGTTCCTGCACTGGGGGTGTTTGCAGATTATGGAGCTTGCTACACTAGGAAGCCACCCCTTAAGTGTACCACATACCCAGAAAATCTACAGAGAACAACACCCAAAATCAAACACTTGTTTGCAACCCAATCGAGAATCAAGACTCAAGAACTAAAGGCAAGATGAGTTTACCCACTAAAATCGGAAATCTAAGTTTAGAGATCATCGGTAGAAGCTCACCGGAGGTGGATCGGGAGTGCGTCGATCTCTCTCTCTTGATCTCAGACTTACAACTTGTAGTTATATACTCGGCGGAACTGTTTCTGATGATGGTTAGAAACATGGAGCTAGGATGTGCAACACAGGCAGCGCATATGGGGGCAATATTAGCATCATTTGTGGTGGTTTTGGGTGGTGGGTTGCCATTTCTAGTGTTCAAAGTGGGTGGTACTGTGGGAGGGATACTTGCGTTTCACTTGTTGGAGATGTTAAATAGACCTTTGTATGACACTATGGAAGGAATGGAGGATAAGGGCCAAATGGGCCAAAATGGGGGTGGCCAAGGGGTTGCTACGGCCACAACCATTTTTTTTAAAAAAAATTTAATTAAATATAATTTTTTAATGTTTTTAATTTTTTTTTTAAAAATATATATATTTTTTAAAATTAATTATATGGACACATATCAATTTATTATTGGTGTTGGCGTAGCATTCCATCAAATTTTTGACGTAATTTAGACGGAGGTACCATCTTCATCTTTAGGCAAACCATAGATAACTCATGTGATAAAAAGTAAACCGTAGGAGGCAAAAAATAAAGATGTTAAACCACGTATGGGAATAAGGTATTTAACCCAAAAAAATAAAACTAACAACTATTTTTTTATTTTGCCTCATGAAGTAACAAGTGTGACATGTAAATACATCACACTACTATTTTGTTGTGATTCGAATCCTCACACATGCCTGATTAGTATTAGCCGCCTTGGATTCCCATTGATGCCCTTGTTGGATTGGATCACGTTATGGCTTAGACAGACTTGAGGGAGCGCATGTGGTTCCTAATGTTTAGGCTCCTCCCTTCCTGTGCGGCTCCATACTACTATGGTCATGACCAGGCAGGATAGTCACAATTGGTCTCCCCGTGCTACCTTTTTTAAGAAAAAAAAAAAATTCTCCAAATTAGATGAAAAAGTCACATTTTACCAAAATCTTTCCAAAATACTCTCATTTTGACTGGTAAGAAAAATAAAGAGTAGAAATGAGATGACCAATCACCATGAGGAGGCTAGTGGCCACCCCCAAACCACCATAGATGTAATGCCCTAGAAATTAATTAATAGGTAATAAACTCCATGATTCATCTCCCAACCTTATTCTGTGAGGAACAAGACTCAGGGATCTCTATTTCTAGGAAAGAGAGGATACTAAGCAGCGGAAACATCCAGATTTTATAAACATTAATTGTTACAACCAGAGCATCTACCAAGGATCGTCAAAGTAGCTGAAATTACATTATACAAGTCTTCATCTTTACAAGGGATTCATGCTATACCTTAAGAGCATTCTTAATAGAGGAGCCAAACTTTTATACAAAATAGCTCCTAAAAACTCACTTTATCAAGTTAGGTTAATGAATTTTTAATGGCCTTCTACATCCGATTAACTATATTTTTATCTATATCATTTAAATATCCTTTTAATGTAATTTTATTAAAAATTGTGAAAAAATATTCTTATAATGTCATAATAATCACTTGAAAAGTAAGAAAAGTTTTGGGAAAAAGATAAAACAGGTGAGAGAAACAATAAAAAGTAAAATTGGCTCCCTTGAAAAGTGCTGCTACATGTAGCTCTTTTTTTTTTTTATGCTAATCCAATGTGGGGGGTTTTTTACAAATCTTATTAGCTATTTTAGATAAAAGTACCATTTGACTCCTCCATTTGGAATGCTCTAATATGCAAGTATGCATAAAAGCTCTTAAGTCTACAACATCATCCAAAAGTACTAGTTACTGTAAGCATCCACCTAATCTCGCAATAAGTCCTCAAGCGTCACTCGGATCAAGTCCTCCACAATAACCGGATGCTTCATGGTATCCATCTTACGCTAAACTATCTAAAACCACATAGTTGTACACAATGACGGATCCAGGAATTCATTTTCGCAGGGGTGTAAATAAAATAATAAAACATAATGATAAACTATCTTTTTGTTCTTTTTATATATTATATTATAATTATAATAAATATAAATTATAACACAGTATGTATATCACAAAAAGATTATTTATGAGACTTCATAAATATATGTCAAATTGATATATCAGTTAACATGTAGGTACTAGTACAAAAATAAAGAAAAATACAAAGTGTCTAAAATTGCATTTGACGTGATCTTAGAGAAACAAAACCATCAAGTATCAAATCTGAATTGAAACTTTTAAAAATTTTCCTTTCAATGTAGACGAGTAAATTATCCGCAAAAAACTCATCCTTCATTTTGTTACGAAGTCTTGTTTTAACAATCTTCATAGCTGAGAATGCTCGTTCGGTAGTTGTTATAGACATTGGAAGAGTCAAAACAAGACTAATCAATCTATCAATAAGATAGTATGTATCTGATTTTCCTGTCTCTATCAATCCTCGACATAATTCTGTAATGGAAGACAATTTTTGTAATTTCGGACGATTAAGCATATCAACTTCAAAATGTTTCAACTGAAATCTCAAACTATTTTTCTCTCGGTCAGAAAAATTAAGAAAATAATACTTCTCCACAAGAGTACATATATCATTAACATTAAATGATTTATAAGCATCATTGGATCTAAAGCTGAACTAAGTGTCAAGAGTTCCATTGTCCTTTCACCAAATTTACTATCGAGCCCTTGCAATTGAAAGTTTATAGCAGCATTGAATATGTCAAAATGATAATGATGCTCCACTGTAATGTGATCCCGTTGACAATGACCACGGACTTAAACATAACGAGCACCCAAATTTAAAATGTCAATTTCAAATTTATTGGAGAAAGAGACTACTTCCTTAAGCAAATTATCCCAACCTTCATTTCTCAATTTTTGGAGGAGTGCTTTTGTATTAGAAACTAATTGCATAGCATTCAAGATGTCTTGAAATTTTTGTTGCAAATGTTGACAAAGACAATCGGTAGTACCCATGATTTCTCTCATCAAATGTAAAATGAAAATGAACTTGAATGATGTAATCATTGTATAAGCAACATTAGCATAATATTTTTGAGCACTACACAAGTAGGATTAAACATCCTTAGTACGCTACAAATAGAATGAAAATGAAAACCCTAATGAGTATCACTAGCTCGTTTCAAAGTGCCAATTTGGTTAGCTTATTTCCAATTTCAAGTTCATCAATAGTTATCAAATGTGCAATATCTGCTTCAAGAGCATCTTGCAGTTAATCATGATGTTTACATGAAGCACCAGCCACATTGATAATGAAATTTAAATTTTATAAGAACCCATGAACATAAACAACCTCTTGAGATGCAGCAACTAATGCTAATTGTAATCGATGTGTAAAACAATAAACAATAAACATAGTATGCACAAGGATAATCATTAAGAAATAATGCCTGCAATCCTTTTCATTCACCATGCATATTGCTAGCACTATCATATCCTTGTCCACAAATACTTTGAATATCAAGACGATTTTGAGAAATAACATAAGATATGCTATCTTTTAAAGTTGATGCTAATGTATCTTTAGCATGGACAATATCAAAGAAGCGTTTTCGTATGAAACCATCTTTGGTAAAAATCTCAAAATAATAGCCATTTATTCTCTCTTAGACTCATCTCGTGCCTCATCAACAATAATGCAAAGTTTTGAATTACCAATTTCTTCACAAATTGCATCTCATACCCTTTTTGCCAAGACATGTAAAATATCTTTTGGGACATGATATGAAGTATATTTTGCATTTCATAAAGCATTTTCGAAAACAACCTTAGCAACATCGTCGTTGTAAACGGACGTAAGTTTTATCAACTTAAGAAAATTGCCACAATTTTTTGAATGTGGACCTTCATTATGACCTATAAAAGCACATCCTTGAGATATTAAATACCAAACACAATTGATTGAAGTCTTCAATCACAATCAATTCTTCAATTTTTCTTCTAAAGTTTGCTTATTTATCAACAAACTGTTACAATACTTAACAACATTATTATGAGGTGAACATGGCCCATTTCCCATATAACCAAAAAAAGTACAATGCATACCATCATTAACTTTCTTCTAATTTCAAAATCTTTTGATAGTAAATGCATGAGATTCAAATCGTCCTGTTGGCTTTTTAGAGAAAATAAAGTAGGGTAAACAATAAGCAACATCCTTTTTATTTGAATATTCTAACCAATCAAACATCTTATACCAAGATGATTAAAATCTTCGGTGATTTTTTTCATTTCAAGAAAATGGATATTCAGAACTATTAGAAGGAATGAATCTATATGGATTAGCTTTAAGATAATCACGTCTAATTTCATCCTGTTGATTAATAGGATATTTCCATATTTGAGGATGTAACCTTGGATCATGTTGTAGAGTAGAAATGTCAACTAATTCAATTCTTAGCATCTTAGAAGGGCGTTGCTCAAGACCTAAAGTTTGGAGATTAGATGTCGAGGAAGACATTATAGAATTTGAATCAACATATTTTTCCTTAAAAAATGCATCAATTGTTTTTGACTTACCCATGATGCAATCTAAGATTTTCGGAAACCTGAAAAAAATTATTTATCTATTAGTTTTAATACTTATTACTCTAATGATATTATAATAACATTATTAGCCTGTTCCATTAGCTATTAATCTAACAAAACAACAAATGTATGAATAAAAAGAACACACAATAACAAATAACATATGTTACATACCTGAGATTGGCAAAAATCTATTAAAACTCATTGATACTTGACAAAATCCCAAAGTATATAATAAAAGAACCCCTAACAAATGCCAATATTATTTTAATTAGACAAAGAGAAACAAAATTTTAATAACTCATAATTTATAAAACAACAATTTATAGACATATATATAAGCATAGAAACATCAAGTTTGCAACAATTGATTATATATATATATTCTACAACTACAATCATCAACATCAAGCATGGAAAAGTTCGAGAAAAGCTATAGTGCTGCACATATATAATAATATAATATATAATATATATTATATATATTTTACAACTTATAAGTCAAAACAAGTTCTTAAGAGAAAAGTCTCAAAAAATAAAAATTAGAGGTCCATAAGCCTTCACTCACGCGGTCCCTCTGCCCTCTAGTCTCTGGAGTCTGGGCTCTACCGCTTTAGGACTTGGGAGTCTAGCAGAGGTGAAGATGAATTAAATAGATAATGAGAGTTATGCGAGATTTCAGATTTGATTTTTTTTTTCTATGGCTGTTTAAGTGTAAAATAGATTTTTTATTATTATTATTTTCTTCTCCCAAACCCATCGGCAGTGTGTTGGAGAAGCTATAGTATTTTCTTTTATAAGAAAAAAAAATTGGAGGGGCTGGGCTAAAAATTGAAGAGGTTGGGCTATATTTTGGAGGGGCTAATCCATTAAGAATAAAAAAATTACACTAAAAATTATTTGATAATTTTTTCAAAAAAAATACCCTACTAGGGGCGGGCGCACTTGCGTAGCTCTATGTATATCCACCATTGGTTTTACATATGGAGAAAAAAGGGAAAGTATACAAGGGTAAGTCCAATGACTTAGTTAGTATAAATGCACATGACGTACTCATCATTAAATGGTGAACTTAGTTGTTTATAAGCACCTGCAACATTATGAGATGACAATTTATCAAGAATACAATATAGATATAATATATGTTGTAGTTCAACAGTATAGTCTAACCTAGATATTATCCCTTATCTGCAAGGTAGGTGTTGTCTTGAAAGACCTGTAATACAATGATGACACGTCGACTATTGTATGCTACCGTTGACCACTAGCAGTACGAGTGAGTCCGACCTTGGATGGCCCATGCTACTAGTGATATACGTCTTGTAATGACCAACCATTTTGCAATGTCTGCGCCAGTCACAAAAATCACTGGATCTAGGGCCCACACAAACACACACATGACCATAAAGTTAACCTTTATAGTAAGCCTATAGTTGTTATTCTACACATACCGGTGTACCATGTCATACGATGTAATTAATCTTATCCGTCTTTTACATGCATGCCTTTACAAGTCTCATCATTATCTTATTAACCAACATAAGTTTTCACAAAAGAAAGTTCACGGTAGTTCAAAAATGTATTTCGTGAGAGTTGCAAAATATGCATGTTTGATATATATAAAATAATTGTGCAATGTGGGAAAAGTAACAACAAGCATCCATGTGAGTTTGTACTCATCCGAGTCGTAAAGCTCCTCCATAAAATCTCTTTGAGGCTCCATAACCTCGAATACTGATAAAAGACCTATCATTAATTCTAAATCCAACTAAAACAAATCTAGAACATGCAAACAGAGGATATCGAATGACTGGCAAAAGTTGCGTTCCCTGGAACGCTTTTGGCCGTACGTCCGGGCTAGTGACTGTACATCTAGCCAAAAGGTTTAGGCAGAACCTTATTTGGTTCAATTGTCCTCATATACACCAAAATTGGTTCTAAAGCTACCGAAAGGATTCCTAGGACCTCCTATCTCAAAACAATACCTTCATGCAAAATGAAATATGCCCAACAAGAATTAAAGGCTAACCTAAGCTTAAACCAAGATTAAGGGCAACAACATAACTAGAAGCTCAAAACTACCAACTAAGCTAACTATGAAAAACACTTAAATAGCATAACAACTAAGGAACAAGCTAAGCTCAGAAGATTACCTCATTGAAGCAAAACCTCCAAGAAATCACTCATTTTCCTTCAATAACTCTTACAACTCACAAAATCAGTCAAGCTGAGGTTCTAGAGGGCAACAGGGCCAGAATGAGGCCTAAGAGTCGAGTGGAGAGGGGTATTTATAGGGTTGGAAAGCCTATGTGCGCTACTGGAACTGTCTTAAAAAGTAGAGTACGTCCGGTACCATAGAGGCGTACGCCTATGTACTATTTACCAAACTGTCCAAAGGTTGCATTGTACGTATGGGTATTAACCAGGGGTTATCCAAAAGTCAGTGTACGTCCGGTGGTCCCCATCCACACATCCTCATACTATTTAGAAAGTACGTCCGGTGGTCCTCATGCATACGTCCTATCAGAAAGTCTAAAATTCTCAAAATGACCTTCCTGCTATTCTTAGTGACCCAAAATCCAAATTAACCCTCTAATTAAGTTATCTAAGCTTAATTAATTATTTAGGTTACTATAATACGGGTGGCCACCACCTAGCCACCATAGACCTGGGTGATTCATAGCCACCCCTACCTTATTTTTTGGTGGCCATTTTTTTTTTTGCAAGTTTATTTTATTATTTTGGTTTTAAAGAAATGATGGGTTGTTGGGAATATTTTCACCCAACCGACCTATCGGATTTTGGGCTTTAAGGCCTATGTCAAGCCTACAAAGGAAGCACCATTGATTAGAACTCCTTGAATAATATAACTGTAATGACCTCGTTAAGAAGATTAATTAACTAGTAATTGACCCCATAGTTTGTCTCCCAGTCCTATCCCTCACGGGACAAGACTCAAGGAACTTAACCTCTCCTAAAGAGAGAATTCTGTGGAAGACTTTAAATAACTATAGGAATAGAAAGCAATAACTACATTCCACACATCCAATCACCAGAATAAAGATAAACCTCATAGCATAAATAAATCATCAAATGTATTGGTCAAAGACCAATCATCAAAATACATATTACAACTCAAAAGATAATCATTGTCTGGAAATAAAGCAACTAAATAGATTGATTCCTAATCTTAAGCAATGTCAAGGAGATAAGAATCTCGATCATGTCTACCGGCATGGTTCCTCCGTCACCCCACATAGTCTTCAACCACACTGGGTCCATGTCCTTGAAAATAACTCTAATCAAATCCTGAGCTATCACCTAAGTCCGGTCCGTAGGCATCTTCTATGCTAGCTAACCGTGTAATTATTCATAGTGGAGAGGGAAAGATAAAAACAAAGGGGGTAAGTCTAAGGACTTAGTGAAAATTAATGCACATAAGACCCATACCATTATTTGTGATGAACTCCGTTTGGTAAAAAATGCAACAGTTTAATCATGACAGTTATCCATGAATGTGATATAGATATAGTACATGCTTATAATCATGGTAACAATGATAGTTAAATGGTATGGTCTACCTAAGATATTGCCCCTTCTCAACAGGGTTGACACTATCCCCGAGGGACCTGTAATGCAATGCTGGTTCCCTGACCATTGTACGCTACAGTCCATAACATTAGCAGCCTGACTGAATCTGACCTTGGGTGGCCCACGCTACTAATGATATTCGTCCTACAATGACCACCCGTTAAGGTTGTGGCAGTCACAAAACAACCATTGGATCCAAAGCCCATATATCACACACACATTTGACCATAAAGTTAACATGTATAGTAAACCCATGACCGCTATCCCGCATGTACCGATATACCATGTCATATGATGCAATTAATCTTGTTCGTATTTTACATACATACTTTTACAAGTCTCAATGTCATTATCTTGTTAAGTAACACATTTTCACAAAAAGCTAGAGTTCATGTGCAACAAGGAGTATATCATAAGAGTTGTAAATATACATGTTTTGGTACACAAAATAATCATACATTGCGGGAAAATAAATGGTGAGCATTATATGAGTTAAAAATCACTTGAGTCCAAAAGATTCTCCGAGTATCCCTCAAAACGTCCCGGATCTTCCAAATATATGGAAAACCTTCTATTAGACCTAAGTCCAACTAAAATGAACCTGGAACGTGAAAATAGAGGCTATTGGATGACTGGTCAAAACAACGTTCCCTGGAATGCATCTGGCGGTACATCCGCTCAAAGAGTTTCAGGTAGAACCTCATTTTCCCAAATTGGTTCTAAATCTATCTAAATTGATTCCTAAGACTTCCTATCTCAAAATAAGGCCTCCATGCATAAGAAAATATGTTGATCATAACGAAATGCTAACCCAACTCAAACAAAGCTCAAAAGCACACCCTAGCTAAAAACTCAAATCAACAACTAAGCTAGTCTAGAAAACATTTAAAAAGCACGACGACTTAAGAAACAAGTAGGGCTTAGAAGGTTACCTCCTAGAAGCCAAAACCTCCAAGGAATCACTTATTCTTCTCCAAAAACCACACTCACACAAGGGGTTTCAGAGAGTCTGGGGGGGGGTAAAATGGGTATGAGAGGGCGAGGGGTAGGGGTATTTATAGGTGAGAAAAAGCTGAGGGTGCTGCAAGTGATTCTGAAAGTAGTGTACCTCTGGTACTATAGAGGTGTATGTTTGGTACTGTTTACTTAGCGGTCCAAAGGTTACATCGTACGTACAGGTATTATTCAATTAGTTTCAAAAAGTAACGGATGTATTGTGGTCCCCTTGCATATGTTTATGTACTATTAACAAGCGTGCGTACGTACGATGGCCCCCCTGCGTACGTCTATACTAAGAACAAGCATATGTATAATGGTCCCCCTACATATGTCCGTACTAAGAATAAGAGCGTATGTACGGTACTATAGGGTGTACGTTCGGTCAAAAAGTTTGAATCCCCAAAATGCCCCTTTCAGCTATCCCTATTGACCCAAAACCATAAGATGCCTAAGCTTAGTTAATTATCTCGGTCACTACAATCACAGAACAGTCCTACCCAAAGCATAATGGAAGTAGGACCCCAGGTCCAATTCAAACTCTCAATACTCCTACATCAAGTTGAAGAAGGAGACATAGTCCAAGTCTAACTCAACTCCTCAGCCTATAAATAAGCCCCTACACAAGGTATAAAGATATGTTCTCTCATACTCTCTTAGGATCTCTCTCTCATCTATTCAATTAGGCTGAATTATTGAGCTTTGTTCATCAAATTACTCTTCTCCAAAGAATTGACTTAGGCATCAAAATTTCTCAGGCATAATGTCCGATGGATCATTTAACGCTCTTACTATTTTGTAGCCATCAAGGAGCATCACAAGCATATTCCAAATCTCGCATATGAACACCTTGAAGAACGTGTAGTTCACACTATACCAAAAATTGTTAGATAAAAAAGTGTTCTAACAGTTTGGCGCCATCTCGTTTCTCATAAAAAAACCGTCATGGTGTTGAACAAATGTTTAGGCGATTGTCAACTTGTAAGGAAGAGAAAATAGAAGAAGAGAAAGAAGAAAGAGAAAAGAAGAACGTGGAAGAGTGGCTGGCCGTAGGAAAGAAGAAAGAAAGAGTAAAGAACGTGGAAGAGTGGTTGGCCGTAGGAGAGAAGAAAGAAAAGAAAATAAGGAAGATGAAAAAAAAAGGGAAAGAGAAAGAAGAATAAAGGTTGGTGCCACATGAAAAAAAAAAAAAAAAAGAAAGGAAAAAAGAAAAGGATATAGGGGTCAGGATAATCGCCCCCGGGAAAGCATGGAAAGAGGAGATGATCGAAGACGTGAAAAGGATAGGAGTCAGGAGCCCAAAGAACCAAGGAACTAGGATATGATAATAGAAATACAGTGACAGTAGCTATCGAGGACCCTGCAAGAGGGGGCAAGAACTTATCACACCCATGCAACAGATGAAATGCCAAAACCCTGACTAGTGGTATCTCTGTGTATTTTCTTATTTTCTCTTAGGTTTATGTTTTATCAACTATGTTATTGTTTTCAGAATTTTGATTTCATAAAGACATGGTATCCCCTGGATTTTGGGGGCATGGATATTTTTAAAAAAAGAATAAGGTTGACTTAAGTATCGGAGTGTCCCTAGTCTAAAGATTGGCAGACCGATTGATGCCTCTTCTTTTACAGGGGGTAAGATATAGGGAGAAAACCCTAAGGAAAAACAAAGAGGCATGAAGCCACCCCCGAAGGTAGAGAGAAAACCCTGAGGAAAAACAAGGCTATAGGGAGAAAACCCTAAGAAAAAACTAGGGAGAAACCTTGAGGAAAATCAAGGCTACATGGAGAAAATCCTAAGGAAAAACAAGGCTATAGAGAGAAAACCATAAGGAAAAACTAGAGAGAAAACCCTGAGGAAAAACAAGGCTACTGGGAGTAAACTGTGAGGAAAAACAAAAATATAGGGAGAAAACCCTAAGAAAAACAAGGCTTATAGGGAGAAAACCCTAAGGAAAAACTAGGGAGAAAACCATGAGCAAAAACAAGGCCAGGGAGCTAACCCTGAAGAAAAACAAGGTTACAAGGAGACAAGGAGAAAACCTTGGATAAAAACTGTTAGGTTGTATTTGGTCTTATTCAATGAGCAAAACATGTGTTTGTAATTTCCTATTCCTTCCCTTTTGTTAAGGTGAAGATTGGAGATGTTTTGGGTTTTGTCATTAACTGGCCAAAGGGGGAGATTGTTAGGTTTAGTTTGGCCTTAGTTAATAATCAAAACATTTGTTTATTTTTTCCCATTCTTCCCTAAGTGTCGAGGTGAAGATTGGATGTTTGTTAGAGTTCTTTGCTTTTCCCGTTGGATGAGGCATCAGAACGAGTTCATGATGGGATTGAAGGAGTGCTCTCTGGTTCCTATCAAGAACCCCGTCAGGATGGGACATGTAACAGGAAGTTTCTGTTTTCCCATTAGAAGTCGTGTTAGAACGGGACACATAACAGGAGGCTACTGGTTCCTCGTTAGAATGGGACATATAATGAGAAGCCACTGGTTCATCATCAGGAAACTCATCTGGATGAGACATGTAAATTGTTTCCTTGTTAGGAAACTTGTCAGAACGGGACATGTGATGGGACCAAAGCTGAAGCTACTGTTTTCTCGTTTGAAGGCGCGTTATGACGGGTATTTAGATCTTTTTACTTTTTGCGTCTTAACGAGGATTAACTCCTGTTATGAAGAGGATGGTTCAAAATTCAAATTGTGGCATTCACATCATAACAAAAGAAAATCCTCGTTAAGACGAAAATAATTAAAATTTTAGATCTATATATACCTGTCTCAATTTTTGTAGAACTTTGTGAACCTCTCCATTTCCATTCATGCTTTTCTAATTTTGGAGGTTCCCAGTGAAGAAAGGGTAGCAATTATCACTCACAGAAGTGATATCATTCACCGTTGTTTGTACCAAGTAAAGTTCCTAAAAAGCTTGAAGCTTTCCACCACTTGGGGTTTTTGTTTTTGATTTCAAACCATAGCATACACATCACTCAACAACAAAGGATTCTGCCGAAGGGTCAGTAAGGAGATGCGCTGCATGAAGGTGGTTACGATGGAGACAAACTAGAAAGCTTATTGTTCTTACTAAGTCTAGAGGTACTCCAGGGAATGAGTATCATCTAGTCTATAACTGTGAATCTTCATATAGTGATTTTTTTGGGTTTGGCTGCCCCTAAGTGGTTTTTCCCTTGAGGTGGTTAAAGGGTTTTTCACTTCGTCAACAAAATCTTGTGTTGTGGTTGTTTGAATTTTTTTATTTCTGTGTTAGTTTATTTTTAAGCATAGCTTTTTATTTCCGTTATATAAACTGCTTGTGCATTTGTTCTGGTTATATAAATCGCTTATGTGTTTGATTTGGTGGTAGATCCTCGTTATTTCAAAAACAATTAACAAGAGATAACCCGGTAAAAAGCAAGAAGACAAGGAGACAACCTTGGGTAAAAATAATTAATGGGAGACAACCTAGTAAAAAACAAGGAGACAACCTTGGGCTAAAAATAATTAATAGGAGACAACCTGGTAAAAAACAAGGAATCCTTGGAGAAAAGAGAAAATTCTAGGCCATGCCATCACAAGGAGGAAGGAAACATAGGTAAATGTTTAAGCTTAGCTATTTAGCTAAGTCCAGTAGGTAAGGTTGGGTTTAACTTCCAGTTCACAGGTAAAAGTATGCACTTAGCTGTTTAGCTAAGTTTGGCAAGAAGGGTTGGATTTAACTAGCGCAAGTAAAGGTTTGAGCTTGGCTACTTAGCTAAGTGCGGTAGGTAAGGTCGGGTCTAGCTCTCAGTTCATAGGTAAAGGCTTGAGCTTGGCTATTTAGCTAAGCCTAGTAGGTAAGGTCGAGTTTGACTCTCGGTTTACATACTCGGTCATGGGGAGTATATGGATTAATGATGTTTGCATGATTTGTTATTTTAGGAGAAATGTTTATAGGTTTGCAGGTTTATGGATAAAGGAGAATACTTGGTTCTTCAACCGAGTCTAGAAGGAAGGGTTGGATTTAACCCTCGGTCAAAGAAGAGAGTTGGGGGGTAGTTAAAGACTAAATATCTCCTGAGAATCAAATTGGTGCATTTGATGATGAGAAACTCTGGTTGTTAATGTCCAAGATGTTTGAAGCAACTCTGAGAGGCGCTACAAGGAAGGCATGAGTCTCAGATGATCCCAAAGCTTAGGTTTAATTTTCGTTATCCAAGTTCCTCGGATAACGGAATTGGGGGTAATTGTTGGGAATATTTCCACCCAACCAGCCCTTCAGATATTTTGGGCTTTAAGGCCTATGTTAAACCCACAAAGGATGCACCATTAGAGTAGGAGTCTCAATCTAGGTCCAATTAGAAGTTATTGAAGAATATAACACAATAGTCCTACTCCCAGCATAATGGAAGTAGGACCCCAGGTCCAATTCAAACGCTTAGTACTCCCACATCAAGTTGAAGAAGGAGACATAATCCAAGTCTAACTCAACTCCTCAACCTATAAATAGGCCTCTACACAAGGTACAGATATATGCTTTCTCATACTATCATTGGATCTCTCTCTCATCTATTCTATTGTAAAGTAAAAGAAGCCCCTATTCATCTTAGATTGACGTTTCATTGCCCTTTTGAAGGATCTATCGTTAAGGGTTTATAACTATAGATTTTAATAGAGAAAAATGCTATTTCCGTTAACCTCATGGTAAATTGAAACTTCCCTTTTCTTGGTTAAAAGTGAAATGTTGTGTCTCTAAATTAATGTGCACATTGATTGTTTGAACATTGGTTTGATAAAATTTGAAGTATTCTAATAGTTATAATTCAACCTTTGTGAATTTCTCAGACTCTTTTTGGCCCTCCTTTTGCACTAATTCAAGGAACACTAGAACCCCTAGGAACCACATTCAAGAAGATTCCAACATAGGCTTGCCCAATCATAAGAAGGGGTTCAGTTGCATGGATTGGTTCTGACTCATAGTTTTTCATAAGCCTTGCAAACCACCAGGAGTGGAAAAACGCATACATTGTGTTTGGTTCTATTCTTCCAGAAGACATGAAAATTGTTGAAAGAATTGCATAGCTCCCTTCCAAACCAGATGTTTGGAACAACATCAACATCAACATTCAAGAAGATTCCAACGGCTCTATTTCATTCTAAGCGTGTTTATTTGCCATACAAGAAGTACTTTCAGTAGGCGCTACTTTTGTTGGACTAGGAGATGGTTTAACATTGTTCATCTTGGACAATGTTGATGTTCTTTGTCCTTGATTGCATAAATATTATGTTGGTGTATCAAATTGCTTCTCATGAACAAAATGCATTATCATGTAATTTATGAAAATAATTTATGTAAACAAATTACGTAATTTATGAAACATAATATGTATCTATGATTTGATCCTACCATTTGAGGAGATGACTCCATTTTCTTGAACGTCTCCATTATCCTTTCATATGGATTGTTGGTAGTGTGGACTCATTTAGTTTTAATGCAAGACTGAAGTGCACCTTCTATGGTGTTGAAACATTCCATCAATGAATGAAGTTTTTATAAATCATAAAAAATTGAGTTTGAACACAAGGAAGAGGACTTGATGTATGTGCTTCCCACAACCATTTCTCAATGTCACAAAAAGTCATGGATAATAAGGGTTAATGTAATCAAATTGTCAAAATATTTACTACCATATCAATTGCTAGACAGAAGTAAATGCAATCAATTGCCATTTCTCAGCATATTTCCATGCACATCAGTTGCTAAACTTCCTTCATATTCAACAAGGTCACAAAATAACATAAAATGCAGTGTCTTTCCATATATTTCCATAAATTACACGAAAGGCCTTTATATTACATAGCCATAATTCCAATACAAGCTATAAATGTATCCATGATATATAATGCTCACAAAAAATGAGATTAGGCATTTATTCTCTTAGTTGATTGTTGTGATTCAACAAAGAAATGAGATTCCATAACTTCCACAAAAAATGACTTAATTTTTTGTACTTTGCTAAGATGACTTGAAAGGCAAAGCATGCATTACATATGTGTCTTCTTGTGTTCCTTGGCAAGTCTTCAATTAGAAAATCGTACGAATATGTTAGAAAAAGCATTTACAATATCAAATAAGCCTATTTAAAAATCTAGCTTAGCAAAAGTAACATTCTTTTCTTATCTTTTTTCTATGGGATTTGTGTCACTTGGTTGATTCTTTCTTCCTCGTAACAAGTCCATCTAATAAAAATGAGTTATTAGCCTTTTTATATCTTGCGAAAAAGAG
The DNA here is from genome assembly GCA_006937295.1 of Carpinus fangiana. Classification (NCBI taxonomy): domain Eukaryota; kingdom Viridiplantae; phylum Streptophyta; class Magnoliopsida; order Fagales; family Betulaceae; genus Carpinus; species Carpinus fangiana. The sequence continues at coordinate 15,169,896 of CM017328.1, read as the reverse complement.
ATATATCATATATGGTATACCAAATATCGTGGAAAGAAATACTGTAGAATTCTCTATTAAGCTACACATTTATATCATTACATTTGCATTATAAGCTACACAACACAATAGTTTTTATTTTTTTAAATGAATAAGAGAATTTGTAAATTTTGGTTCTAGTAGTTCACAACAGTTATAATATATATAACTGTTGTATATACATATATACAAATGGCTGACAGACTCCTAACTACACATACCAAGCGATCGGAAGCGCATAATATATTAAATGTGCAGAAAATAATGCAGATATATGAAAGTAATATAAAGAAAGCAATATAAAACCAGCCAAGTAGGCGGTAGTAATTGTAAAGAGCAGGATAAATAAGATGAAAAACTTCGAATTGAAATTTCAAACTTACAATTATAACATAAGCATTTAAGCTTTTGAATGAGAGATAGAGTACAAAAGAGCATAATAGAAACAGACTCAAGAGAAGGTAGCAGTATTTGAGGAGCAGACTTAGAGAGTTTTTTGCTTCTGCCTCAAATGGAGAAGAGAGCATACATTTATAGACGAAGGCATCCCTTCGTTTACAATGCTAGACAAAAAATCATCATTACAAAGTAAAAGCATAAAGAAAATAGTACAAGGAATATCACTGTAGAGTCACATGCATCCCGCACTGGAGAGACCATAACAGTGAAAAGCAAAGGCATAAATCTGTCGGCATAAACGACAAGATTTCTTTCGGTCCAAAGCATAAAACATAATCATAAGACTTTAGTCACCAAGTCCGGAATATCATCATGCAGCATAAGACTTTAAGTCTTTCAAAGATCATCAAGTCCTGGAACGTCATCATCAAATCCTGAATTCCCAAAGTAGTCCCGAATATTAGCAGAAGATGCTGTGTCATCGTCAGAGCTGTCATCTTTTTTGTAAGATTCAATCATAGCTTTTAACAAAGCTTTCTTCTTCTCTTTCTTCGTCATGGAGGCAGAGGAAGAAGTAGGTGAAGTAGCAGTAGCAGACAAAGCCTTGTCCATGGATTTGTCTAATTCCAATTTTGGAGGGATAATGGTCGGTAGAGGCACCCTCTGAGCTCGGGGAGCTTGAATCAGGAGCTTGACTTTACCAATAATTATGTCAGTAGCAAATTTATCCCATCATTTAACATACTAATGCCTTTCAAGGTGATTACCAACGATAACATATTGCCATTTAATGATCCAGGGAAGACGATACATTTTGATGTTTTCCCTGACATGGCTGTTTCTTTGGATGATATTCATGTTCTTAAATCTTTGACTTTGAATTTACAGACCCAAGGATATGATATGGAAGAAGGTAGCAGGCCTCTTGCTATCATCTATCGTATCTACTACCGGTTAATGAAAACTAACTTGAATCCTCAAGCTATTTTCAAAAAACCTGATGGATGTACATTATTGATCCAAAGCTCCACTCAAAATGCTTCTATAAGTGTTCCAAAAATGATTCATTGGGATAATCTTACTCTCCCTAATGAATGGCTTTTGGAAAGTGTTTCAAAACCTGCTACTATAGCCACAACTTCTTCCAATGTGGATATTATAGAGCATTGTTTGAATGGAGATGTTAAGATCAATTTTGCAAATCTTAATCCTTCTGGTCGTATTCGAAGACCTCTGGGAATTGAAAATCCTAGAAGGAATTCCTTTGCTGGTTCTGCTACCACTGAAGGATTTAGAAGAAGAGACAAAGAAATTGATGATTTGCTTGTAGCTGCAAATAAGCTGAAATTGGAATCCGTTGCTAATGACTTGGCTAATTCTCAAATTTCTCAAACCTTTTATTCCACCAAATCCCATCCTCTTCTTAAAAAAGATGATGAAGGATCTGGTTCCATGTCCCCTACTCCTTCTAACATGAATGTTCCTCTTCCTGATACACCTCCTCCACCACCTCACCAATTGTCTATGCTGAAAAAAGAAACCTCAAAAGATTTCTTTTCCCAAATTGATTGGCCTGCTTTACATAAAGATTTTTCTTCAAAAGAAAATCGGATTTTGAGACATGCTTATTATGACAAATTTTCTCAAAAAGAAAGAGATAAGATCAAAATTCAATGGACTGAAAAAATGATCGAATCTCAAAAACATATTTTGTTTTTTGTTTATTTACAAAAGTATTTCCCTCTTGACGACAATACTTTGAAGGTTGTCAAAAGAAAATTTACAAAAGAAGACAAGTCTGTTGTCAATGCTTCTCATCCTCCTCTTGAAAATATTTTAATTGATGTTAAAGGAGTTTCTGTTAAAGCCTCTCCTTTTAAAAAAACCTTTTGAAAATTGTCCGGATGAATCTCGGATGATTATGGAACAAAATAATTTTGTTAATCAATCTCTCCATACAATTGGGCAACAGCTTGATCGTATTGAAGACAAGTTTTCTTCTTCCTCTTCCTCTAATGAAATTCCTTTGATTTCTCTTCCTGAAGATAATAAATCCCTTGGACTAAAATCTAAATCTTCAAAAACTCTTAAGAGAATCGAGAGTATGCTTTCTGATTTAAAAATCAACCAACCCCAGTCTTCAAAAAGAGTCTCTCCTCTTACTCAACAAGGGATTGATTTTGATTCATCCTCTTCCCATGATTCTATTGATTCTGACATCAGAATGCTTGAAAAAACATTTGGAAAAGAAGATCTGGAACCAAAGGTTCAAAGGATTTATGACAAATCCAAATCTGTTGGTTTTACAAAAAATTGGTTTTCCAGACCTACTCCTCCAGATTTGCAGTTTGAAGAAAGATTCTTGCAAACTCAATTCTCTGTTTCCTCTAACAAGATTTATGAATGGAATATTGATGGTTTATCTGAACAAGAACTTCTTAATAAGATGAATCATATGTCTATGGTTGCTAATGCTTATGACACTAACCAAAACTTGTCTCAATCTGAAATTGTTGATTTGCTTGCTACTGATTTTTCTGGTACCCTTCGTTCTTGGTGGGATAAACATCTCACTGAAGAAACTAGAGAAGGAATTAGGAAAGCAGTAAAGAAAGGAGATGATGGTCTCCCGATTTTTAATGAAAAGGTTGGCATGGGCAAACCTGATTGTGTTAATACTTTGATTTATACAATCATTAAACACTTCATTGGTACCCCTTCAAACATCACTGCTAGGATTTCTGATTATTTGAATAATCTTAGATGTCCTACCATGTCTGATTATAATTGGTACCAACATGTTTTTCATTCTAAAGTTATGCTCAAACAGGACAGCCAAAAACCTTATTGGAAAGAAAAATTTATTGATGGATTACCTTCATTATTTGCTCATAAGGTTAAAGATGAATTGATAAATCCTAATACTGGGATGATTGACTATGAAAATCTCATGTATGGTGATTTATTTTCTACAGTCAAGAAACTAGGTATTAGAATGTGTATTGATCAAACGTTGCTAAGGCAACAATTGAAAAATTCTAAAAAAGTTAAGTATGAGATGGGAAATTTCTGCGAACAGTTTGGATTACCTCATGTTGCTCCTTCCAGGGCTAATAGGAAAAAGTCTAAAAAGTTTTCCAGAAAGGAACCTGCTCCATATTATAATACTTATAAGAAAAGAAGATTTAATAAGCCTTCTACTTCAAAGTTTTCTAAAAAATTCAATAAAAATACGAAGAAGAAGCCTGAATCTAAGTTTGAAAAATATTTCTCCAAAGGAAAATGTTTCAACTATGAAGAGACAGGACATTTTGCTGATAAATGCCCCAAATCTCCCAAAAAGATTAAACAAGAAATAAATGCTTTAAATATTTCTGAAGATGAAAAAAGGAATATATTTCAAATTCTTCAAAATAATGCATTTTCTAATTTTTCCTCTGATGAAGACTTTTCAAATTCTGATGATTCTGATTATCATTCAGCAAGTGAGTTTTCAGAAGATGTAAAAATTGGTTGTTTTGATTCTTGCTGCAACAAGAAGGTCTTTGTTTTGACAAAAACTGAAGATCATGAAAAAATGCTTTTAGATCTGATTTCAAAAATTGAAAATCCAGAGTTAAAAGAAGAATATCTTAAAAAACTCCGGAAACTCATTTCAAAAAATGAGAAAACTCCTTCAACGTCAAGAATATCACTTGATGAAACTTTGGAAAGGTTTTCTAAACCTAAGACCAAAGAAATTACTATCTCAGAGTTGCAGTATGAGATCAGTAATATCAAGAATGATATTGTTGAGTTAAAAAGGGAAGTAAATGTTTTGAAAAACGATAATAAGTCTTTGGAACAAGAAATCTTGCTTTCAAAACTTAATGGGTGTTTTTCGGAAAATCCTGCTAATCCTGATAATGAATCTGAATCTTCTGAGCATGCTAATGAAGTACAATCTAACAATGAACTTTTCGATGATTCTAATGTTATCTGCTTGCTCAATAAAGTTTATCCTCCAAAATGGTATGCCAAAGTTCATATTGTTGTTGCTAAGGACTATGAATTTGATGCAATTGCTTTAATAGATACTGGTGCTGATCTGAATTGTATTCAGGAGGGACTTGTCCCCAGTAAATATTTTGAAAAATCCACTAAAAAGCTTTCTTCAGCCAGTGAAAACAAAATGCAAATTAATTTTGAATTAAATAATGCTCATGTGTGTCAACACAATGTTTGTTTTCATATTCCCTATGTTTTGGTCAAGGACATGTCTGAACAGGTTATTCTGGGAATACCTTTCATTGCAATGATTTTTCCATTTTCTGCTGATTTTAATGGTGTGTCTACTGTTAAAATGGGAATTCCTATTTATTTTCCTTTTGCTTCTAAATTTGAGATCGATGTTTGTCATCAATCTATGAGCATGCTTTCTACTAAAACAAAAAACCTTAACTTCCCCAAACAATAAGTTAGGTACAAAAAGATTTCTGAACAAATCTCTGACAAATTGCTCCAATCAAAAATCTCTGCTTTTCAAAATGAAATTGTTGATACTGTTTGTTCTGACTTGCCTAATGCTTTCTGGCATAGGAAGAAACACATAGTTTCTCTTCCTTATGTCAAGGATTTCTCTGAAAGAAAAATTCCTACTAAGGCTCGTCCCATTCAAATGAATGCAGAGCTCTTAGAATTTTGTCAAAAAGAGATTTCTGAATTGCTTGCTAAGGGTATTATTCGTAAAAGTAAGTCCCCTTGGTCTTGTGCTGCTTTCTATGTTAGAAAAAATGCTGAAATTGAAAGATGAGTCCCTAGGTTGGTAATCAACTACAAACCCCTCAATGATGTGCTTGAATGGATTAGGTATCCTATCCCCAATAGGAAAGACCTTGTTAGCCGTTTAAGTGATGCTTTAGTCTTTTCCAAATTTGACATGAAATCTGGATTTTGGCAAATCCAGATATGTGATCAGGATAGATATAAGACTGCTTTTACCACTCCATTTGGACATTATGAGTGGAATGTTATGCCCTTTGGTTTGAAGAATGCTCCCAGTGAATTCCAAAATATCATGAATGACATCTTCAACCCATTCTCTCATTTTACCATTGTTTACATGGATGATGTTCTGATCTTCTCCAAAAGTATTGAAGAACATTGGAAACATCTGAATGCTTTTCTTGAAACCATTAAACACAATGGACTTGTTGTGTCTGCTTCAAAAATCAAATTGTTCCAAACCAAAATCAGATTCCTTGGTTTTGATATTTTTGAAGGAAAAATAAGACCCATTGATAGAGCCATCCAATTTGCTGATAAATTTCCTGATGTTATCACAGAAAAAACTCAGCTTCAAAGATTCCTTGGTTCTCTCAATTATATTGCTGACTTCTACAAAGATTTGCGAAAATATTGCAAACCTTTGTTTGACAGATTGAAGAGCAATCCGTCTCCCTGGACTGATGAACACACTGCTATTGTTAAACATATCAAGATTCATGTTAAGACTCTTCCTTGTCTTGGCATTCCATCTGATCATGCTTTCAAAATTGTTGAAACTGATGCTTCTGAAATTGGTTTTGGAGGTATTCTGAAACAACGTGTTTCACCAGGATCTCCTGAACAAATTGTTCGATTCCATTCTGGATCCTGGAATAATGCGCAATCTAATTATAGTACTATTAAGAAAGAAATTCTTTCTGTTGTTTTATGCATTTCTAAATTGCAATCTGATTTACTTAATCAAAAGTTTTTACTTAGGATTGATTGTAAATCTGCTAAATATATTTTGAAAAAGGACGTTGAAAATATTGCATCAAAACAAATTTTTGCACGATGGCAAGCTATTTTGAATGCATTTGATTTTGACATTGAATACATAAAAGGATCTGAAAATTCCATTCCTGATTTCCTTACTCGTGAATTTTTGCAGTCTCATGATGGCTCCCAAAAAGGATAAAGGAAAATCCTAGGCTCTGGTTTTGACATCAGAGTCTAATGCCTCCCCTATTTCTGCTACTGAGTTAGCAAATAGGTTTGCTCCTTTGGGAAATGACTATCCCATTGCTTCTTATTCTAGCACTTTGGTCACTCCTTATGACCCATTTGCTGATGTTACTCAAAAGCCCAGGTTTGCTGGCACCTCCTTCAAAAAGCCTTCTGGCTATGTCTTGCTTCCTTTTTCCCAATATCTATTTTCAATAGAACCTAAACGTTCTAATGTTAAAATTGCCAGTGCTCTTGCACTTTCTTATTTTCCTCGAGGATTTCATTGGATCCCTGAACATCCTTTAAAATCCCTCACTTTTTATTCCAGCATTTTGACTCAGACCAAATCTATTGAGATTAGGCCTATCTATGATCAAATTGGTTCTACACCCAAAAAGATCATTTATCACAGTGTTCATTTCCTGAAAGTCATTTCTGAAGATGATTAGGGTGATCATCCCAGTTCCCTCAGAAAACTCACCATTTTAATTATTACGATTATGTCGATGCTTGGTCTAAATTCGTTCTTTATCAAACAAGTCGAATGGATCATTCGTGGTTCATCTCTTTTGACAAAGACCACACTTGTGGCATTCTCCCTGTTTGGTTCTCTAATTGGTGGTCTCACTTCGGTATGATCCCAGATATCCTTCCTTTAAATTTAATTGAAAGTTTTGAACTCTTCAAAACATGTTATAAGGTTGACGCCTATGGTTCTAATTTTCCCCCCATTCTTCATTTTGCCAAAATGTATCGTCTTCCCTGGATCATTAAATGGCAATATGTTATCGTTGGTAATCGCCTTGAAAGGCATTGGTATGTTAAATGGTGGGATAAATTTGCTACTGACATAATTATTGGTAAAGTCAAGCTCCTGATTCAAGCTCCCCGAGCTCAGAGCGTGCCTCTACCGACCATTATCCCTCCAAAATTGGAATTAGACAAATCCATGGATGATGCAGCGTGACTTAGTGGGCTGCAGCGAAGAACAACAAATACGCAGCGGATAACTAATTCTAGATCTTGAGACTATCAATGATCTAAGAACTCTTCTTGAAAATCTAGATACTCTCTAGCATTTTGAAGGAAAAAGAGGAATAAACTCAACTCTGAGTATTCTCATTAATCAATATTAATAAATAAACAACAACTGCATTCTCAGGGCTCTAAGCATTTATTTATAGCCCCAAGACTCTTAATACTAAGATAACAATGAAATAAAGTCAATTTAGAAGTCTACGAAAGAAAACTAAACCAATTAAAAGACTAACAAAGAAACCTAATTTAAATAAAAGACTGAAAGATAAGATAAAGTAATATACTAACAAATAAACCTAATTTAAATAAAAGACTAATAGATATGATAGGTCATCCTAATCTACATCAATGGACAAGGCTTTGTCTGCTACTGCTGCTTCACCTACTTTTTCCTCTGCCTCCATGATGAAGAAAGAGAAGAAGAAAGCTTTGTTAAAAGCTATGATTGAATCTTACAAAGAAGATGACAGCTCTGGCGATGACACAGCATCTTCTGCTAATATTTGGGACTACTTTGGGAATTCAGGATTTGATGATGACATTCCAGGACTTGATGATCTTTGAAAGACTTAAAGTCTTTTGCTGCATGATGATATTCCGGACTTGGTGACTAAAGTCTTATGATTATGTTTTATGCTTTGGACCGAAAGAAATCTTGTCGTTTATGCCGACAGATTTATGCCTTTGCTTTTCACTGTTATGGTCTCTCCAGTGCGGGACGCATGTGACTCTACAGTGATATTCCTTGTACTATTTTCTTTATGCTTTTACTTTGTAATGATGATTTTTTGTCTAGCATTGTAAACGAAGGGATGCCTTCGTCTATAAATGTATGGTCTCTTCTCCATTTGAGGCAGAAGCAAAAAACTCTCTAAGTCTGCTTCTCAAATACTGCTACCTTCTCTTGAGTCTGTTTCTATTCTGCTCTTTTGTACTCTGTCTCTCATTCAAAAGCTTAAATGCTTATGTTATAGTTGTAAGTTTGAAATTTCAATTCAAAGTTTTTCATCTTATTTATCCTGCTCTTTACGATTGCTACCGCCTACTTGGCTGGTTTTATACTGCTTTCTTTATATTACTTTCATATATCTGCATTATTTTCTGCACATTTAATATATTTTGCATATATATATATAAAAGCTGCACAACACTTCACAACAACCCTAAAAATAACCAATTTCTTGGCTACAATGTAACCTAAATAATTATTTGATAAAATCATATAGTAACCTAAATGTAACCCCCAATGTAACCTAAAACATAAATCTTTCAAACGTAGAAGCAAAAGATGATAAAAAACTTGAATTCCCCAAAAAATGAGAAAACTTAGATTCAACCCACAAAAAATATGAGATTCAACACTAACCAGATTTAGAACAATCAAACTCATATTTGAAATCCAAAAACAACTAAAAAAACTAGATCTATGTGACACTACTAGAGGAGAAGAAATCAAAATGAAAAAACGGAGATAATCTCACCTCTTTTGATGTCTCCGCTTGTCGGCGGTGGTGATGGGATGTCGGATCTGTACGGTAGGAAAAGACGATGGGTCATTGTGGTAGTATGGTGGATGTAGATGCCGATTGGTCATCAGAGCTGGAGATGGGTCGTCTGAGCTAGAAATGGAAAGGTACCTTGTGGCTGGAGATGGACGAACCTGGTGGCTGTGGTAGCTGGTTGTCGACAGTGCTTGTGGGTAGTTGATGTAGATCAAAGTCTAGTTTGCAAGCTCTTCTACAACCATTCGGATGAGCTGTTGTGAGTTTCAAAGTTACTCGCAAGTGCACAAGCCGTTTGCAATATAGTGTGTGCAAGTACGAGGTCGAATCCGTAAGGAATTGTGTCATGAAATTTAATCTCTATCTAAACCAATTATATTTTAACCTAATTTCGAATTTCGTGTGATTTTGTCATGCAAAAAGATAAACTAAATTAAATTGATTAAAAACAAATGATAAAAATACTAAGGTTTCTGAATCCACCTCACCAAATTAAAGCATATATTCTCATGATTTTTTTTCCTACACCCGACAAGCAATTAAATCCTATGCATGTTCTATATAAAATCAATCTATCAAATAATTCTATGAATCCATCGATATACAAATCACAACGAATACCCAAATTAAATCAAATCAAATCATCCAATTTATCCGTTTAATTTATGAATCACAATGGATATCCGATTTAATTTGAATAATTCGATGTGTCCGTCGAATGAAACGCATCGAATATCCAATTTGAACAATTTATAAAAAAAAAAAATCAATCATAAGATTTTACTCAAACAATTGAATTGAAATAGAATATCAATACAAAAATGTCGGAATTGTACAAACATACATGAAAATATAATGCTAATTAATGGCGAGGCTTCATCCTCAACCTTAGTTGAAGGTTTTGAGTAATGCTATAAGGATTCCTAGAGTCATCCAAGAGTCACCCCAAATGTGATGTGGCATTTAAAATTACCAATAAATCAAAAGTCAATAAATCACATCTTAAATTCAACGGTAATTTTAAAAACCACATCACATTTGGGATAACTCTAGGAAGACTCCAATAAGCCTTAAAACATTACTCGAAGGTTTTAGCATTTCATGATTATGAAAATAAATTTCACAAATAAAGGGCTAAACATTAAACTTTAAATGAAAAAGAAATAAATTAAAACTAACAATGGTTTGCTACCGAAGAGAACAAAATTTTTTGGAGAAAGAACTATGAGGCGCTACTTCATAGTCCCTTTTGGTTTTGGTGCTATGCAGTGCTACCCCCTACTGTCCGTGTGTTCTATATATATATATCGAAGAGTGAATGTAGGTTTCTATAGCGATAGGAAAACAATTAATTTTCTTCTTTTTATTTTCTTCTTATGGCGCTAGCTACTCCATTCAATCCGTGTCTTTCCTTCTTTAACTTTGCAGCACACGTCTACCAAGTCTTTTTTAACCTTAATTTCTTCCTTTGCTTTGGTTGATCAACACACAACCAAGTGGACTTTCCACCAAATTTGAGAAAAATATTCCCCCAATTGTGCATGCTTTTTCCCATATGCAAAAAATTCATCACGCATTGTTTTTTCAAGTAGCTTAGCACATGCATTTTTGGTCCCACATGTCATGGGCTATTCACATGAGACATGATCTCATAAATATGAATTGGGGAAAATACGTTTTAGCTCCCTCAACTACCACCCTGTTACATTTTAGCCCCCTAAAATATCAAAAGTTGTTAAATGGCCCCCTCAACTACCAAACAGTTACGTTTTAGCCCCCTCCGTTAGTTTTTACCATGAAATTGGATGGAAACATCAAAACTACGTCGTTTTGAGATTTCAAGTTACCAAAATACCCTCAACTAATGGAGGGGGCTAAAACGTAACTTTTTGGTAGTTGGGGGGGCCATTTAACAACTTTTGGTTTAGGTTTTGGGGAGATTTCAAGGCCATGGCTGATCACAGGCCACCGACGAGTTACTACATGAGGTTCCTAAGGAAGATGNTACAACCAAAATGGCACGGAAAGAGATAAATCATGTTTAAGCCCGAATTTAATGGAATTGATAGCATTTCACCATAAAAACCTACAAAACACTATAAACAAAAAAAATACACACAAAAAAAAAAAAAACACAAAATATTGGATTAACATACAACTAAAGGATTAACAAATATAAATTAAGGGGCTCAAATATGCAATATTTGGCACTCATCATGAGCCTCAACCTGAGAAACTCGTCTGCAAGCTCGTCCGTACACTTAATGTTATTTTCGTGTTTTACTAAAATTCACACTTGATGACTTTTAATAAAAGGGCCATATCTAGAGTTTTAGACCTCTAATTGGAGCAACCTTTGCGATGTTACAAATCTACTGCAAAGATCTACAAAGTAATGTCTCATAAGGTTTAGTTAGTTCTGATGTTTACTAGGTCAAAACGGGCTGCAAAGGGAAGATTGAAAACCTTGACGACGCTATTTTTAATGTATGCACTTTTATTTAGTGCTCGTCCGGATGGGGGTATGTCCTGTCCGAATGGGACTTGTAGAATTACGATTTCGACTCTATTTCATATTATTATTTAGTTTAGGGTTTGGAGGCCTATAAATACATGTTTTATAGAGCCTAGAACGTAGTTGTTGATTATATATGAGTCCATTTAATAAGAATTACTTAGAGTTGAGTTTCTTCTTGATTTTCCTTTAAAACCTAGAGAGTATCTAGCTTTTAGAGAAGATTTCTTAGATAAAATCAAGATCTAGAAATACCTATATGCTCCTTATTGTTGTTATTTGCTACAGCCTACTAAGTCACGTTGCATCTATGGCTTGTGAGCGGCAATTGGTTGGGAGAAGGAGCAGATGGAGAGAGGAGCAAAAGATTTGGGGGGAAATTTGTTTTGGAAAATGAATGTATTGTTCATGTAAAACACTGAATCTAAAATTTTATTTTATTTTAAAATGACGACGTTAAATTTTTTATTGGACCATGCCACATCAGCAGAGATGGACTTTGGAGGGACTCCAATGCGCCGCCTATAATTATTCGGCCCAATATGATGGATACAACCATTGAGAGTAAAAAAAAAAAAAAAAAAACCATGTAACTCATTTGTAGCATTACCAAGGAAGGATGTGACCCAAAAATATGAAAAAAAATAAAATAAAATAAAACCCAATATGGAGTAAGAAATAGACAGAAGCGGAATCTCCTTCAATCGCAAGTTTGAAGCCCAACTAGATCAAGACGAGGAGAAACTCGTACCTTGATTTGAGAAAACAGCAAAAATACATAGAAAAAACATAAATAAACCATCAACCCCAAATTTCATATATTTAGCAATTCCTCTTTAATAATGAATCATGAAAATCTATATTATTGTTAATGAGAAATGATACACACACTCTACTCTCATTCTTTCAAGTGTGCATTTTCTAACGTGACACTAAAAGTCACAATTGGATCAGCATTTTCTCTGATATGGTTGAATGTCACCTTGAGATGTTTATGGATGACTTCTCGGTTTTTGGGTCTTCATTTGTGGAGTGTCTGCACCATCTCACATTAGTGTTGGAACGATGCAAGGAGAAGAATTTGGTTCTTAATTGGGAGAAGTGTCATTTCATGGTAAAACAATGGATTGTTCTGGGACATGTCATTTCCCATAGAGGTATTGAGGTTGACAAAGCTAAGGTGGATTTGATCTCCAACCTTCCACCCCTGCGGACAAAAAAAGAGATTCGATCTTTTCTGGGACATGCAAGATTCTACAGAAGATTCATCAAGGACTTCAGTAAGGTTGCAAGACCTTTGTGCAGCTTGCTTGTAAAAGCCCCATTCGTCTTCGATTATGCTATTGGAGCTATTTTGGGTTAGTGGGTGGAGAAACTTCCTCATGTCATCTACTATGCCAACAAAACCCTAAACGATGCACAACTCAACTAGTCTACCACTAAAAAGGAGTTATTTGCAGTCCTTTTTGCTTTGGATAAGTTTAGATCTTACTTGCTAGGGTCCAAGGTCTTAGTCTACTCGGATCATGCTGCTTTGAAGTATCTCTTGTCCAAAAAAGATGTTAAATCTTATCTCATCTGGTGGATTTTGTTGCTGCAAGAATTTGACATCAAAATACAGGATAATAAGGGTTCCGAGAATGTGGTAGTTGACCACTTATCCAAGCTGATTGTGGACTTCAATGAAGATGTTGTGCCTGTTGCAGAGACTTTCCCTAATGTACATCTCCCAGAATCCTACACCATGATCACTAATTAGATGTACATTTCCCTAATGAAGATAGTTAACTATGGTTTGCAAACATAGTTAACTATCTTGTCACTAATTAGATGCTCTCCCATTGGACCAAGCAAGACAGATCAAAAATTTTTGCTGAGGTGTAGTACTTCTTTTGGGACGATCCTTATTTGTTCAAGTGCTGCCCATATCAGATCATACGGAGCTGTATTCTTGAGAGTGACCAACAAAATGTCATCTCCTTTTGCCACGATCATGCATGTGGAGGCCACTTTAGTTCAAAAAAGACTGTTACGAAGATTTTTCAAAGTGGATTATATTGGCCCTCCATTTTTCGTGATGCCCATGCCTACTATTCAGCTTGTGAGAGATGCCATAAATTGAGGAGTATTGGAAGAAGAAATATGTTGTCGTTGAACCCGATCTTGATTGTGGAGCTTTTTGATGTTTGGAGCATCGACTTCATAGGACCCTTCCCAAACACTTATGGGCATCCTTGTGGCTGTTGACTATGTTTCCAAGGGTGGAGGCCATTGCTTGCAAAACCAATGATCATAGGGTTGTGCTGCAATTTCTGAAAGACAATGTGTTAGCACGTTTTGGGACACCATGTGCCATAATCATTGATGGGGGAAAGCACTTCTGCAATAGATTTTTTGAGCAACTCATGAAGAAATATGGTATCACCCATAAAGTTGCAACTCCTAACCATCCCCAGACAAGTGGTCAAGTTGAGATATCCAACAGAGAAGTCAAGAGGATACTTAAGAAGACGGTGAACTCGACAAAAAAGGATTGGTCTCTGCAACTCAATGATGCACTGTGGGGATACCGAACAGTATTCAAGACTCCGATTGGCATGTCTCCCTATCGACTTGTGTATGGTAAGCTGTGTCATCTCCCTGTGAAATTGGAGCATCGAGCATATTAGGCTATCAAGCTACTGAATTTCAATCTCATCAAGGCCGACTCTCAAAGGAAGCTCCAACTCAATGAACTAGAAGAATTGAGGAATGATGCCTATGACTGTGCCAAGTTGTACAAAGCTCAGATGAAGAAGGCCCACGATCAAAACATTGTGATAAGATCTTTTGAAGTTGGTCAGAAAGTCCTCTTATACAATTCATGTCTGCATTTGTTCCTAAGAAAAGCTCAAGTCTCAATGGACTGGACCATTCATAGTTTGTACAATTTCCACTCATGGAGCCATCAATATCGAGGATCCCAAGAATGGAAACACTTTCAAGGTAAATGGTCAACGGCTGAAACCGTTCCTGGAATTGAAGATCCCAAAAATTGAAAAGATGCCCTTGGAGGACCCTACTTATCCGAACTAATCATCTGTTGTGGAGAGTCTAGCTAACGATGATAAACTTAGCACTTGTGGGAGGCAACCCCTCTTTCCTTTTATTTATTGTCATTTGATTTTGTTTTGTTTGTTTTGTTTTTGTGCTGTGATTTTCAGGACATGTGTTTTTACAAGATTGGGGGACGCTTTTCCTTTGCACACTCCATTTTTCTTCGCCTCTCGGCATTGCATTTCTACCCACATTGAGGACAATGTGCAATTCAAGTTTGGAGGTATGAAAAAATACCGTTGTCCATTTTTTTGTTATCTTTTTATTGTCTATTTCATTTTCTTGACTAAAAAAAAAAAATGTGTGTGTTATGATGTTGTTAAGTATGAGTTAAGCTATAATTGTGGTTTGCATTTCATTGGCTTGCTTAAAGTGTTAAACTCATCATCATATCATTAGGAATCTAAGTCCTTTGACTTATTTTGGGCAGAAGACACTTCACTTGTTTTTTAGTAGAATTATCATGAGCGCATTAGTATATATTCTATAAGGTATGATATTTTATATTTGAGCTTAATCATGTTTATTTTGAGAATTTTTGGATGACCCATTGATGAATAACCCTGGATTGCAAGGAAAAAAAAAAGAAAAAAAAAAGAAAAAGAAAAAAGAGATCATTTTGATTTTTTCACTGAGTAATCGGATATCTTGCTTCATTAAGCATTGAGTGTTCACATAAAAATGGGTGAAGTTCAGTTTGGTTGATGGTATGGCTAGCTTGACTTCGTAGCCTTTTTTACTTGAGTTAATAAGCCCTTAGGGATGTTCTACATCTAGTGCCCTAAAACCATTTGGTTTGGGAGTCATTGGCCTAACACTTGTTACATGGGTCAATTAGAAAGCTTAAGGGAGCGAAGTATTGCGCAACCTACATGCACACCAAAAAAAAAAAAAACGAGTGAAGAAGAAGAAGAAAAATGCATATCTTGCCCTGGTTGTTTCATTTGATAGGGATTCCTAGGAATTTTGAGGTACTTTTCTTGAGATTAAATTTAAGCCTCATGATTGTATGCTAATTTCACTTTGTACCTATCAGAACATGAACATATGATGTCTCAATTGTCCATTTATGTGTGATTTGATCTTGGATGCCCTAATGATTGTGATGATGGTGTTTGTCTTTTTAAGGTTGCTCATAAGTAAAAACCATTGTTTGTGTGAAATTTCATTCTTTTCAACAACATAGTGTTACAATGTTTGTGGGGTATCATTTATGTTAAATCCTTACGAGACTTCACTCGTCCACTAGGGATGCCTAGGGGTTTAAAAGGCTTGTTGCATATGCTAAATGCAATCGTCTCTCCCACAAAAGAGGATTTATGTGTTTCATGTTTTCATTTTATTTTTAGTTTTGTTTTGCTAAATGTAAGTTTGGGGTGTTTGATGAGTGCCAAATATTGTATATTTTAACCCCCTTAATTTACATTTGTTAATTCTTTAGCCGTATTATAATTTGATGTCTTGTGCTAGTTTTGTTGTTTTAGTGTTTTGCTGGTTGCTAAGGGAAAACCGCGGTCTGCATGTGAAAAATGCAAATTTTGAAAAAAGAGCACAAACGGAAGTTGGATTGAGTGCACAGCCCTACGCTCAAACGCATCTGCGCTCGAGCCCAGCAAGAGCACGCTCGATTGCACTCCCACCTATGCCCGAGTAGGCAGAGCCCAAGTGTTGCGCCACATGAGAAGTTATGCATGCCCGAGTGTGATTGAGCGCACCTAGTGTGTGATCGAGTGCACTCGTATGACTTGGAGCCGTTTTTTAGGTTTAAACCCTAGAAAACCCTAGGCAAAACCTTATAAATAGAATAGACTTTAGAGAAAATTGTAAGAGGTTATAATAGAGTACGAAATTTCAGAGAAGAGAGAAGAGAGTTTAGGGTCTTCCTAGCTTTTGGTGTTCTCAACTTTGGAGTTTTTAATTTGTAAGCTTCTCAACTCTTCATGGATTCAATTACTCTTATTTTATTTTTCAATTCCATGAGAGACTAAATCTTCAACTAAGGTTGAGGATAAAACCTCACTTATAATTAGCAACAGTATTATCATGTGATGTAATACTTTCCAATTTAATGAGTTTGATTTTCCAATTGTTTTACTTTAACTCAATTTGTGAAATGATTCTTGGATTTTTTTTTTCTTTTGTAATTCAAGGATATATTTGATGATTTGAGATAATTTCGCGTAATTTATTGCTTGGTTTTCTTTGTTAAAAAAATTGGATATTCCTTGTGATTTATTCTATGGATGCAATTGATGTTTTGATTTGAATTGAATATCTTTTGTGATTTACGGATACACTTTATGATTTGATTTAAATTGGATTTCTTTTGAAATTTGTGCATGAATTGATACATGAGATGGTTTTGATTAATTCTTTGAAGCAAAAGTAAAACATACTTAAGATTTTGTTGTGAGAACTTTTGAAAATATTATTGATCATAGGAATATGTTGCTATGAATTTGTTAGTGCGGATTCCGAAACCTTAAAGCTTCGTTAATTGATTACATTCACTTTATTTTGTTTATGCTTTTGATCTTTTTATTCACAAAAACAATATCTCAACTTTTGGAATTAGGTTAGGATTTGGTTGATTTAAACATAATTGTTTTTCAAAAACACAATTTTTCGTGGGATTGACGTTGCACTTGCAACCCTTTATTGCAAATGATTTGTCCACTTGTGAATAATAAAATTTTCACAGCACAAAGCACGACGCCGGAGCTTACATTTCTTCAAATCTGACCCAGGCATGTGAGTTAGGTTCTACAATCCCCAAATCCAATCCTAGGTAATTTTTTCATGAATCTCTGATATTAGATGTTCGATTTTGGGGGTTTTGTTCGATTTTACATAACACTAATAACAAGATTTATTTGTTCTTGTTTGATTTCTCTACCTCTTGGCGGGCTCGAACTTCTCTACCTCAGTGCGTTGTTCTCTTTGCCTAGGATGAGGTTAGCAGATGCAGTTAACCGCTTAGGTGGTTATGATTAGCAGTTTTAGCACTAACCATTAACCGTAATAGCCTTTTCACCCCTACCTTTGTATGCTTATATTGGTGCCAACTTATATATATAAAGGTTAGGGGATGTATATATATAAAGTATACTTTTCTTTTCTTTTCTTTTCTTCTTCTTCTTCTTCTTCTTCTTTTTAAAGGTTAGGGGATTAGGCTTTTTCTCATTTGAGAATGTACCTATCTTTTTAAGAGTAATTCTACAAGTTTTTCTTGTGTTATTTTTGTGTCACTCCAAAGATGATGTACCTCTTAAAATCACCATTGGGCTTATGATTAGAGTGTATTTAAGGGGGGTAAAATGGTCATTTTATTTTTTGGACTATTTTTTTTTTTAAAGTAATTGTAAAAATTATATTTTTATTCTGCAACTATTTAAAATGTTTATGTCGTAGTTTAAACAAAGAGAAATGCTAAGGGTCAATATTGGATCAATTATTGTTTAAAAAACAAAATTCAAAGATTACTTAAGACCGCCATATTAGCATTGTAGGATAAAAAATATAACTTTATATATATATATATATATATAAAAGCTGATATAGTAGTGTTATATTAAAGATGTGGTGTAGTGTGTAAAAGTTTATTTAGGCCCGAACTACGCACTGACCCAGAGCCGGTGGGAATTGGATGGCCCTCTCCAACTCCCATCTACCAAAAAAAAAAAAAAAGCCTTTAGTCTTTAAATTTGTTAAAAGCAAAATATTTTAATTTTAATCAAATTGTGATTTTAACAACCATCTCATTTTTTTAGGGACACAAAAAGGACTTCTAGAATTACTTTCATTTTATGGACATACAAATATATTATAATAAGACAAAATTTTACTCTAATTAACAAAAAAGAGAGAAAAAATTACTAAACTAATCTATAGGATTTAGCGGGTGGGAACCTCGATGGTAACGCCCAAAGGGGGATATTACATTGGTTGCCCCACTTTTCAATTAGAAAAAAATATATATATAGGATTTAGGCATATATCAAATCAATCCATAGGATATAAAAATTATCTTATAACTTCTTGTGATACATTTTTTTTTTTTTATCTCAAATTGATCATTCTGTCCAATTCTATACAAATTATAAAAATTAAAGTTTCTATCCAAAAAAAACCAAAACAAAACAATAGAAACAAAAAAAGATGGGATGACTGCCTCTCACATGGTAGGGTTGGTCGACGCTCGCCTCTCATATAGGACAATTTTTATTTTTATTTTTTAAGTGTAATTTTTTTTTAAAAAAAAAAATTATGTCAAAAAAATAGACGAAATTGGATTGAAGAGGCAATTTGATTAAAAAATACTTAACTACCTGGAGGTAACTTAATCAGCTAAGACTATGCCTAATAAGGCAGAGGTCACTAGTTCAAATCTCTCCCCTCTCTTGTGGAGACATGTCAAAAAAAATAAAAAAATGCTGAACTTGTTTCAGAATGCATTAAAAAACTTAAAAAATTATTTTTAGTATATAAAAAGTCGTTCCAAGCAAAAATGGATTCATTTGTTAAAAAAGTTTAAAAACACTTTTTTTTTTCTTTTTTTTTTTTTGCTCCAAAAAAGCAAAAAAATGCATATTGGGAAAAGCTTAAAAATCATGCTCTCTCTCTCTCTCTATAGTAAAAAATTCTCAATGCAACCCTAAACAGACTTTAATACAAGAAGCTTTAAGATAATTTTGGCATCCAGAGATCAATTCGATACAAATGTAGTCCTATTAAATCAATTCAATAATTTTTCCAATATATATAAAAGGGCTCAAATCATAAGTAAATTGTAAATGGATAATGATCCTCTCCATTGTATTTAAAATCAATAGTATCAATTATATGATTATAATTTAAAATTAGTGCATCTAACAATATACATCATGGTACATTACTTAATATTTTAAAAGATGTGTGAGCAAACATTGACGTCATGCACACCGTTAGATCAAATAAATTTTAAATCCCAACCATGAAATAAATTTTATCTGAAGTCAAATTGGTTCCCGTTTAATAAAACCTGTGGATGCTCTTCCCAACCCAAACAGATAGGGAAGAGAGGGGATTTCGTTCTAGGATATAAAAGTAGGGTTATTATATTCTCAAATTTTTGAATTGCACAATTATTTTCCATTTATTATTAATACACTGTAGACAGAAGAAAAAAATTTCAAGCTGAGTGAAAAAAAATAATAATAAAAAATAAAAAAAAAAATTGACAATATNTCTAGTAAAAAAATTCTCAATGCAACCCTAAACAGACTTTAATACAAGAAGCTTTAAGATAATTTTGGCATCCAGAGATCAATTCGATACAAATGTAGTCCTATTGAATCAATTCAATAATTTTTCCAATATATATAAAAGGGCTCAAATCATAAGTAAAATGTAAATGGATAATGATCCTCTCCATTGTATTTAAAATCAATAGTATCAATTATATGATTATAATTTAAAATTAGTGCATCTAACAATATACATCATGGTACATTACTTCAATATTTTAAAAGATGTGTGAGCAAACATTGACGTCATGCACACCGTTAGATCAAATAAATTTTAAATCCCAACCATGAAATAAATTTTATCTGAAGTCAAATTGGTTCCCGTTTAATAAAACCTGTGGATGCTCTTCCCAACCCAAACAGATAGGGAAGAGAGGGGATTTCGTTCTAGGATATAAAAGTAGGGTTATTATATTCTCAAATTTTTGAATTGCACAATTATTTTCCATTTATTATTAATACACTGTAGACAGAAGAAAAAAATTTCAAGCTGAGTGAAAAAAAATAATAATAATAAAAATAAAAAAAAATTGACAATATTCATTGCACTATTAAATTGGTAAAAATAAACAAGAAAATAACACCACTTTTTGTTTATATGTACATAGCAAAGGACATCTCTCTTTTTTTTATTATTTTTTATATTCTCTTGGGGATATAAGCAAAAACCACTGAAAAAGAATATTTGGTGGAGACTAAAGCGCATGTGGAAGGGTCAGATTTTTATCTCCAAGGAGGTATTCCTCAGGGCCATTGCTGTACAAACAGAATATGTTGAAGATTCAATATAAACCAAACCAAAAAGACCCAACGGTGTTGTAGAAAAAGGCAAAAGGCAAAAACGGCATTTGAGTGATGGTTACCTAAGATAGCTCAGAGCAGACATGCGGTAGAGACAGGTGAACACCAGGATATGCAACCCAATGGTGTAGAAAAAGGCAAAAGTTCGAGCATACCTGCAAAAGAAAAGAAAAAAGAAAAAATAAAACATTCAACAAGGAGAGAATGTACACATTCAAGAAACTTAGAATTCATACAATAGAATCATACTTGTTGCCAAGAAGAAAACGGCCACTGCTAAGTGTGATTCTATCCCTGAAACCCAACTCCTTGTATCTTTGATCCCTTTCCTGATTAAGAGTAAACAAATTATATTAGTAAATTATTTATAACAATTATAGCGTTAAAACAAAATAAACTACCTACAGAAGGACAACAAATGGATATGATGCAGAAAGGAAAGCAGGGGATGCATATTTAGCAATTGTAGATGAATGCTCTCAGTACAAAGTAACCCAATACTGTCGCCAATGTCCAGCAAAGCAAGAGCAAGTGATATCTTCGGCGGCTATTAACCAAGTGTGTCATTCTTTCGGTCTCTTTGGCAAGTATTACACATTTGGCAGGGTTGCAGTTTGGATAATGCTCACTTCTAAACTTTTTTCATGAACTTTAAAAGCTTCAAAAAATAAACTTTTGGCTCTGTTCTGACTGAAATTTGGGATTCCTAGATGGAATCAACCAGGAATAAATAGGATAAACCCACAATCATGAAGGCATATGAGAACAAACAGAAGCTTCGTGTCTCTTCAATATAATTATTAAAACTTAAAAATGGAAGAAAATCAAGAACTTGGAAGGCCTGAAATGTGATATGCTCAACTAAATAATCCACACATGAATGCTATGAAAATTAAAAAAAAAATCCATCAAAGGAGCTCAACAATAACAACCTTTTTGGAGAATGCTGCAAAAGGATTTATATCATCCTCATATATCTTCTTGTACTTAGATTCAACATCTGAGGCAAAACCACTTTCAAGATCGTCTTGTTGCTGAAAAAGACAATTCAATAAAAAACATGAGGCTTGAGAAACTAAGAGATCGA
Source organism: Carpinus fangiana (assembly GCA_006937295.1). Classification (NCBI taxonomy): domain Eukaryota; kingdom Viridiplantae; phylum Streptophyta; class Magnoliopsida; order Fagales; family Betulaceae; genus Carpinus; species Carpinus fangiana. The sequence continues at coordinate 15,148,182 of CM017328.1, read as the reverse complement.
TAATCAGGAAAACATAAGAAGAATATAGAATTGCAATGAAGCACCCTCTTTGATCCTCTAGAGACCACTTTCTCATGATTGTAATCCTGGACATAACGAATCTTTCCATAAAGTTTGACATTATCAGCTTTTGTCTTTTCCAGTTCCACTGTAAGCACCCCAATCTTCTCCTTCAACTGTCTTATTTCCTAGCACAATATGAGAAGCAAAATTTTTTTTTGATAAGTAATAACCAGTTTTATTAAAAGAGAGAAGCAAAATTCAACGTGTGAACCCTTAATCTAATGATCTAACTGTAACAATATCAAATAAAGATAGGAAACCAATAGCGAATATTTTCAAAAAAACCGAATACCTCTTCTGTCTCTCTCAAGCGTGCTCTAAATCGATCTCGCTGATTACAAATCACCTTAAGCATTGAACTCTGATCTTGATCTGAGAAAACATGTTTTTGATCTGTATTCTGACCCAAAAAGGACTAACATGAATAAGACAAATCCATGGGGAAGAAAAGAGCAGCATCTTGAAGCCATTATCTAGCCAGGGAGTACTGGGCTAGATTGAACCATCGCAATAGAAAGGTATGTTCTTTGTTTCTGGTTTTTCTTTTAAATTTTATATTGCAACTTTTTAGGACTTGTACAATCCTATGCATATGTTCTGGAGCAAACTTCCGAATTGCCAAGTAAAAACAAAAGACTGACAGGTACCTCAGATAGCTCAGAACCCCCGGCCTCCGAAAGATCCCAGTCATCAAATAGATTGCCCTTCCTATCTTTGGAACCATAACCCTGCATTAGAAGGAAAAGAATCAGAATGCATAAGAAGGTGATATACAGAAACGTCAGACCATTAAACCTCAAAAGGTTTTTTTAAGTAATAAGAGAAATTCTAACAAATAACTGAGAAAAAAAAAAAACAATTACAACATAAGCATAAAGAGTATAACTACATAGGTATCCAGGTACATGTAAAGCCATGCATCGATTACACATATGCCTATTCATGTCTTTCTGATCAACTACATGTTTTTAATTATTTACGCATTCATGTAATTAATTAATAAAATGATGACTCTAAACACCACTCCTAAGAATTTTAACCGAACTAAATGCTACATAAATTGCTATTTCGACAATCAATATGCAGCACACTGGATATCAATTTAGAGGCAAATCCAGTAGCAAATTAGTCAATTCAGAGACTTTGTGAAGTAATAGATCCAAACCTTCAATATGTCATCTTCCAACTTTTGTATCAGTTTTTGCTGTTCATTAACCTTTGCTGTAAGTTCTGCTATCTTGCCTTCAGCTGTTTCCAGCAAAGACGTTTTCTCATTCAGTTTGACCTGAAAATGGTAGAAGGATGTAAAACTTGTACCTGGAACATTAATAACACTCTCCCTTTCCATTTTTCTCTTATAATAGCTAAGTAACAAACTAACAAGGGAGAATCCATACCTTCAATTGTGTGAGTTCGTGTTCCATTTTTCGGTTCTTGTCAAGAAGAAGAGACTCCATTTTGCTCATCTCTTCCCCACTAGTAGCTACTTCCCAATCTTCAGCCTCAATTGAATTATACCCCACCGCCTGTACATTTAACAGAGAAATGGTAAACAGATAAGCATCAAAGTATTGTCAGACTTCCAAGAGGCATGGGACTGAAATAAATAAAATGCGGCAAGCACCTTAGGAAGACGCAAAATAGATGACAATATACAACACCCATGACTAAGAAATGGGGGCAGAAAAAGAAAAGTTAAACGACCACGTTAGCCACCTCCAGACCTAAGCTATTCAACATCAATGGGTCTGGGATATATATATGTCAAAGCAGAACTTGTAACAGCAACAAGGGTGAAAGTCCTCAGGTTTATACATATCATATAAAAATCTCCAACAGTCCATACTAAAATACTGGGACATCCAGTGATGCAAATGACCAAATCGTTATATTGTCCCACAGGATCTGGTTATTGAGATGGTTTTCAAAGCAGTAAAAGTAATGGCAAACTATGGTTGTAGGATCAGTAAAGCATCTTATTGGACAGACCCTTCTTCTATGCCCCGTTGAAGATGGTATAGACAACTTTAAAACAGAAACGTCAAAAGGCAACTGAATAGTAAATAATACTTCTATTTAAATATTTAAGCTATTGGAACTTGGATTTAATCCATGCAGCGTCATCAATAAAAATTCATGAAAGTCAAAACTTGCTTTTCCAAGATTTGTATAACATTTCATGAAAGCTGAAACCAATTGTGGAGAACTATTATTTAGTAACAGAGAAAGGATCAAACTACCTGCAAAATTTTCACTTTCTTATGCAAATCATCAACCAACTTTTCTGTTGGCCTTGCCTGAAGCTCTTTCTTCATCTCTTCAAGAGCAACTTCCTGATTTAATGAAGTAAAAAAAAAAAAAAAAACCAAGCTATTTTTACAACAGGAACCAGGAACTCGACAGTAAAAATAACAGAGATGCAGAAAGCATTAATGAAAAGCACGTGATATCAGATGAGGTAATTGTAATTGTATTACCAGTCTCAGGTCATAGGAAGAGAATTCCCAATTAAGGGAAAACCAGAACAATTACTTTATGGTTATTTCAAAACATAATTAAGTCTTAACATTGAACAATCAATAGAAAAACATAGTTGCATACCTTTTCATTGAGCAGTGTATTCAGTCTCTTGATCTCTTTTATGTGTTCTTCTCGCTCATTTGACAGGGTGGTTTCAATATTATGAAGTTCCAGGTTCAGTTCAGAGATTATTTTCTCCTTTGCACTCAAAGAATTCTCAAGCATGCTATTTGAATCTAAATTGTCACTGCAACCACAGCAACCAAATAGTACGCTTTAAAACATAGGCCAAAAAGAAACATAATTAGGGAAAAAAAATTAGAAAGATGAGTATATTAAAAATGGAGGAAAGGATGACAACTAAGCAGATCCAACACAAATTCTTACAGCCATAGTGTTGGATAGAAAACCGGGTAAAACCTAGAGCCAAAAATAATGGCCACAAATTTCACAGGGCTGCTATGCCCTGTGAAGATGAAAACTTATTTCAATTGTATAGAGGGCTGTTCTTTAGAAACCAGATTATCAGTTGTGAAAATACAATACATCTGTAGCCCAACAGAGGAGCAAGGTAGGGAGAGGGGTTCAACCGCAGTCTTTTTACTTAATGAACCAAAAAAAACCAGTATAATAAGTTCAAAAAAGTTCTCCCAGTTTTCCTTTAGTGGACAGGCAGGTATTTTACATCTTTTACTCATTATATTTACATAGCAAACGCCAACCATGGAGTTATTGGAATGAAATCGAAGTCATAGGAAGTATAGGCAATGTTACCGAAATACCTAACCTCATCTTATTTCGAGTGTCTTCATTTGCAGTGTGTAATTGAGAGCGTAGAAGACCCTATAATGAAAAATGATGAGATTCAAACGTAAGGCATTTACAACAGGAAACCAAAGGGAAAAAAAAAAAAAAAAAAAAAAAAAGAAGAGAGTTGAATATGCAAATATATCAGCAGCATGACTATTATAAAAAATAAAATGTAACAGACCATAGTGTTCAAGGGAGATTTCAATTCAAACACACTCCTAGATTAGCAGACGTACTTGGAAGAAGCATTGAATATATCATAACGTAACTATAAAGAACTCACGCATGCTTATATAAGTTCAGAATCGATACTAATCAAAAAACAAAAAGTTCAAAATTGATTGTGAACAAATAAATAGCATTCAATGGTAACTATTAACCACAAACTTGCCATATGGAACACCTATTGACCATAATGACATGCCGCTTCCTAAGATTTTTCCATGGTAAGAATCTTTCCTAGGGCCACCAACTAAGCAAAAAAAGGAGCCCTCAAAGGGAAAACGAAAGCCTTCACTACAAACGAAAGCCTTCATTAAACAAAAAGTTGTTGAATGATCTAACATTCAACAACTCTCTTTTGGAGGAGCCCCTCCAAAGTTATCTTCACCTTCATGTCTTCGTCTAACTTAATACAACAAATTAAAGAATGAGGCAAAGACATCTACCTCCCAATCATGAGCTGCTCTGACAAAACTAATGGTCCACTGATTTGAGCCACCAGAAAGCTTCAATTGAGCTGCTACGGAAGTATCCTTCATGCAAGCAATACCATATAAAGCTAGAAAGGCTTCTTTTAGGGCCTTGTCCTTACACCACAGATCATGCCAGAATTTAACCTTGGATCCATCTCCAACCTCAAATCTAATATGACTTACAAACTTCCCCTAACCCTTCATAATATTCTTCTATAACCATAGCCCATACGCTCCAAGAGGCTCATTAGAACATCACCCACCCCACAAACTGCCAAATTTGGAGTCCACCACAACTCTCCACCAAGCCTCTCTCATGCACATAGTGCCACAACCATTTTTGTAACAGACCACGATTGAATATTAGCAAGTTTCGAACCCCTAAACCTCCCTCAATGACCGGGGAACAAACCTTGGACCAGTGGTGAAATAACTCCTTTACCTAACCCATCTCAAAGAAAATCTCATTAAAGCCTCTCAATACCGTTTGCAACACTAATAGAGAGAGAGAAGAGGGACATGAAATACGTAGGCAAATTGGAAAGTGTGCTCGGCTAACCCCACCACCTTTAGACAAATACATCATTTTCCAACTAGCCAACTGGGCTGCAGCATTTGATAAGTCCTCTGGATGGATAGGAATCGGGATGGTGGTCAGGAATTCAAATGGGGCAGTGGTAGTGGCAAGAAGTTTAACCCAATATGGCTATGTAGAACCACTTGCAGGGTAACTTATGGCAGCGTGTACTGCTGCCCGGGTGTGCCAAGAAATTGGAGGGCAGGCCATCTACTTCGAAGGAGATGCACTACAAGCAGTGAATGCAGTGAATTCTGAGGAGCAAAACTGGAGTCGTAATGGGCACCTTGCAGCGGACATGAAGCAGCTGTTGCTTTCTTTTCCCCAGTGGAAGTGTTGTCATGTGATTCAAACTGCTAACAATGCAGTTCATATTATGGCGAAGGTGGCTAGCCACCAAGCTATTGATTATACATGGAGAGAAGTCATACCTGACCATATCTGTGATGTAATTTTGATGGAGCAAATTGTTCTATCAGTTGATTGGTTCGATATAAGTTACAACTTTTTCTCAAAAAAATAAAAATAAAAATAACATCGTTCCAAATAGACTTGGCCTTAAAGCCCGCAATAGAAGATCAAGATACTTCAAAGGCAAAGAAGAAAACCCATAGCCTAGAATACCAGCCAACCCATCCACAATATCAACATTGCCCACAAGAACCAATTTCGACTTAGCAAAGCTTCAAGTGGCATTTTGATTATGTGGGATATGAGGATGGTGAAAAAGATCGACAAGTGAGCAGAGTAGAGGGTAATCCATCGATCCTCTTTTGCTCCATTGCGAAATTGCTAGAGAATTGTGGGTATTAGTTTTATGTCTTTTAAGGGTAGAGTGAGTAATGCCGATTGGAATGGTTGAGTTATTGGCTAGTTATGAAAAGCCATATTGGTAGTCATCGTGACTAACAAGCTTGGAGGACGGTTCCCCATTGCATGATATGGTTCACGGACTCCCTATTCCTCTTGCAGTTGCACATGCAACATCAATCAACCATAATGACATGTCGATTCCTAAGATTATCCATGCTAATGATCTTTCCTAGGACCGCCAACCAAGCAAAAAAAAAAAAAAAAAACTCTCTGATGCACCTTGGTTCGCCAAATACTCTTCCATGGAGAAGGAATGTCATCATTACATGCAAGGACACTGTAAAAGCAGCTAACATTGAGCATTGCTTTGTTTGAAGGGGTCCACCAAAGCTTGTTTTCCCCTTCCCATCTCACTCTATAGGAATACAACAAATTCAAGAAAGAAGCCAAGACATCCACCTCCCAATCATGAGCCACTCAAATAAAGCTAACATTTCATTAAAACAACCATATATTCATATTGTTAAAAGGAGACTTTATGCATGCGCCAGATTGGACCATCAGAGAATGAATATGATTAATAATGAAATCACAAGAGTTAAGAAAGAAACTCAAGGTGAAGCAGACGATTCCAGGTATTTGTGCAGATAACCCAGTCCCAACCAACTGGTCAGAAAAGTTTTTGAGGAAAAGCTAAGAATCTAGGTTAATATTATACTCTAAATAAATAGTCATGTCCCTTGAGATTTGGTATTGACAGTTTGCAAAAACCCACAGATCATGCACTACTTCCAGTAAAAGCATTTTTGAGCATTCCAACTTAAAAATATAAAGAAAAACGGAAACATTTCAGAAGATAAACTATACAACGGCCTCATGTCCTTTAATTACATTTTAGATCAATAATGTATATGACTACAAGTAAAACCCCATTTCTTTTTCCATGTGATGCACCACAAACTACCTACAGACATTTTTAATGAATCCTATTGTGTGGCTAACCTTAAGTTGATGTGATGCCTTGTGCAGCCACAATAAAATTTTAGCTGACTGACATGGAATCATCCATACTGGAAGAATATACACCTAGTTTTAGATGGTCCAATCAGGTGCTTATTTCCATTTTTAGAATCATGGCAGATAGCTTGGAAATTTACAGCAATCTAAAACTATGATCTCCCATCTCTTCTACTGGAAACAGAGAATGAAAGAAGATCTAGTAACTAAAAAGTATTCAAAGAATATAGATCAGAAAAATGAGTTCATAGATATTGAGAGAGAAAAAAACAGCTAAGTAAATGAGTTTGCAGATAAGTAATTTTTTTTTCTCCAAGGGGTTGAACAACCAGCAAGGGACCATGCTTGTAAAGCAGGGATTACTACAAATCTTCCATTTTCCCTCATTTTCGGGCCAAAAAATTAATTATAAAAAAATAAAGGGGAACAAGATTTATTGTTGGATGGATTAAAGACAAGTTGGATCCTTTTAAAAATACAGGTGGGATTGGGAAAATGCACCTTCTCTCTCTCAAGAGTAAGAAGCCGTGTTTGAGCCCGTTCAACTTCATCCATCAGAAGATTGACCTCTGATTGCTTTGCTGCCCTATCTTCGTCTGAAATTGTTATAACAACCGATAAGACAGTTAAAGACATAACCTTTGCTAGATGAGGCATATACGTTGAAATCAGTGTCTTGCAACAACAATAACAGAAGACGCCATTGACTTAAGAAATGAGAAGATGACATAATTCAGAAGTTCAAAATCAGCATATTACCTGATTGTGCACGAAGTTCAAACATCTGGCTTTGTGCAAGTTCATGTAGTTTCTGCATATTCGAAACACTTTCTTTTGCTTGACGTAATTGATCCTGTAGCAATTGCTCCCTGCATGAAATAAAGGGATCCTAAATCAGGGTCATAACAAGGTGACAATACCATAGTTTCAATGGGACATTGATATACACAACCATAATACTGTCCAGAAAAAATAATACGCATGTTTAATGGCCTCAGCTCCATATTCTAACTTGCAGGGCCACTAGAGAGGATACTACCTATCTTTTAAAACTTCCAGAGTCTTCTGGTTCTCTTCTGCCAAACTGCGTTGCTTCATCTCCACAATTTCTTTCACTTTTTCTTCCATCTGACCACACATTAGAAAGCTTAGCATTAAAGGGAGAAACCACCATACACCAAGAAGTAAACAATTTTACACTCTTAATGGGAATTACATAGGTCATGCCACAACTTTTGTCGTTTGACTTCACATATAATGAATAAAACTTGAAGAAAGGAAAGAAATGGCACAAGAACCTTGGAAGCCTCCATCTCAAAGCATCGACATATAACACAATTTGTGACACACATAAGAAGCATGCAATTCACAATTAGTAGAGTACAAAATTTTATACAAGAACATGAATGTTAATCAGTTTATTTTTTCATTAAGAGAGGACACTCACACATCACTTTGTATCAAAGTTAGAACTTATAAATTTTTAAGATCCCACTTTCACAATTAAAACTTACCTGACAGTTGATAAAGAGTTTATTAAAATAAACTCTTTTGGATTGGGTTATTTTTTTTGTTCCTAATTTTGCCTCAGGGAATCTAGTAGATTTGATTTGTTTTTTATTTTGTGGTAGCCTCTAGGGTCTTGGCTCTCTTGTATACTCTTTGTGTGGGATTTTGCCCTTTTTTCTATAAAAATTATTATTATTCATAAACAAAAATAGTTTATAAAGAAATAATGATATTCCCCACACACAACGAAACTATATGTTTAAACATGACCAAACAAATGCAATGAAACATTTTCTTCTCGTACTGCCTTTTTTTAATCAATAATTCAATCATATTAGAAAGCGTAGAAGGGTTCAATCATATTAGAAAGCGCAAAAGGGTGCAACCTAAGTACACATAAGAGTATACATGAGAGACACCCAACTAAGGAGAAGAACACAAATCCAAAAACTCTAGAAAATTAGAAAATAAATAACTTTTTTTTTTATAAGTAATAAGAAGTTTTATTAAAGAAGGAGAAACGCGAGAGGCGCCCCTAAATAGAAAAACCCCAGTAAACCCACCCAAACACCCTCAAAACAACCCCAGAGAAGGGTAAAAAATAAATAAATAAAACCCTACCCTAGAAAAACCCAAAAAAACCACCCAAAAACCCTCAAGCAAACACACCAACGCAATGCCCACAAACCAAACACCCCTACACAAAAGACCGACACAATAATCTTGCCCTTCCTTCTCCTAGAGGACATACTAGCAATACCATAGTTAACGGAGCTTTCTAAATTTAACAACTCCCTTTTGCCCTTAGCCCTAGGCCGGGCAACGTCCATTATCCGAAGAAAATCCTCTTTCAAGTCATCCAACATTGCCAAATATGGATCCTCCTCTTCGTCGCAATCAAACACCCAATCAAGGGGATCAGGCGACAGCTCCCAATCCCAATCGTTGTCTTCTCGATCCCACCCAAACTTGAAAGCTTCATCCATAACTATTGTGAGCAACCATCCAAACATAGAGGGATTTCAACATAATAGCTTTTAACTCTATCACCAAACTCTCACAATCTTCAAAATTTTAACGCACTGCGTTCCCGCCAAATATACCACATTCTGTACAAGGGAACCATCCTCCAGACTTCTTTATTACAGTGGCTTCAAATTTGACCTATCCAACTAGCCAACAGCTCCACCACTCATTGGGGCATAACCCACTCTATCCCAAAAAGACGGAAAATTGAAGGCCCACAAGTCTCTAGCCACCTCGCATTGGAGCAAAGGGTGATCAATGAATTCCCCGTTCTTCTTGCACATACAAAACAAATTCATCAAAATGACATGCCTCTTTCTTAGGTTATCCAAAGTCAATATCTTTCCTAATGCAACCGTTCACACAAAGCACGCCACTCTCATAGGAGTCTTATTTCTCCAAATGCTCTTTCAAGGAAAGAGAGAGCCAGCAAAAGGGTAAGTGCCTAATAAAAAGAACTTATCTCGAACCTCTGCCTTTTGGAAGGGATCCAACACATTCTATCCACACCAGCATGGCTCAACCTGAGGCATTACAAAAGATTAAAAAACAAAGTGACCAACTCCACCTCCCAGTCATGCACTAATCTGATATAGGAGACATTCCATTGTAACAAGTCGTTAGAAAACTGCACATGATCTACCACCAAGCCCTCCTTATGGCAAGGAATAGAAAACAACATTGGGAAAGCTTCCTTCAAGGTCTAATCTCCATACCACACATCATGCCAAAATCTGGAGAACTCCCTCTGTCCCCTCCTAATGTTTTCCACACCCCAACCTCATAGGACCCATTTATCGCATTGCATCACCACCCGCCCCACAAGCTATCATATTTAACTTCTTGTGCTACCATTTTGTTTACATAGAAGAATATAAGAAAATTAAAAAGATAAAAGAGAAGACTTCCCACAAAAAAGAATAAACTACAAAATTGTTTTGACTCTTACGGTGCTTTAGGCTGAACATATCATTACCTTCGTGTATGCAAATTATATGAAAGTCACCATTCTGAACTTCAAACAATTTTATTTTCATCCATCTTTATGTAAAGTAGCAAGAGCATTAATAGTTAAACTATAAGGCTTATGTATTGTCAAACTACTTTTTTGATAAGTAATGTAATTTATTAAAAAGTGTAAAGCGCCCCTAAGTATACTGGCAGGATACACAAGAGGCTCCAAATAAGCAAGAAACTCAAACGATACAACAAGACTAGCCACAAATCCACTCACCCGACAAACCCTCAAACGCAAGACCCATAAGACAACAAAGCCCAAAACCCCCCTGAGGCACTCAACACTAGAAAACGTGAGTCTTGCCTTTCCCCCGCCTAGAGATGATCCCCTAGCATCGTAGTTGATGAAGCATTCTAAGTTCAGAGGCTCCCTTCTACCCTTTACTTTCTGAGGGGTAACCCCTAAGGTGACATTGATCACCTCACACGGATCCCCCATCAAATCCCAATCCAATCAGGTAGTAAGGGGGAAGTCACCCAATGGTAAGGAAAATCTTAGTCTTCCCCACCCCAAAAATCATTATTGCCCTCTTCACTATCCACCAACTCTGAAGATGGACTAACCAAACCTGCCATCGCACCAGAAGATACATGTGGGGCACTGAACGCCGACACTGCCTCGAAGATCAAGCTATCGTCCATTTTCAAAAATCTGCTATCTCTCATCTTACGGCTATAGCACTTCACAGGTTTCGAGGTCAGCAAATAAAACGCTCAAAGCCCTTCAGCCATGACACCGAAAAATCCTCCAGCATAGGAGGCCCTCCCAAAGCCAACCTAGTATTCAAGACTACCCTAGAGACCTTAACCATAGGAGCAGATGGAGGAGGGGCCATATCTGAAGCTTCCTTGCTCAGACCCAAAGCAACCGACAGGGGTAGAGGGTTGAGAAAGCCACGCCAAAGAACACTCTTCGCTGGTTTAGGGATCCCTCCATAACTAGGCCAAGCCACCACAATAGAAGAAGCCAAAATATGAGATTCCAGCGTTATCTAGACGAACAACGGCAACTCTAGAACTCGAAGATTCCCACCAAAATCATTGGGACCAAACCAACCATCAGAGGAGCCCCCATCATATCCTCCGATGTCCCCAAGACCAGACCAACCGTCGATGAAACCTTCGACATATCCTTCGCTCCGGCATTTCTAGAACTGGGTCAAACCTAAACTTGATATTGGGACTTGGCTTAAGAGGCCTTTTAGAAAACTATAACTTGGACTTGGAATTAAAAGGCTTGGGCTTGTGCACTCGCCTAAAGGCTCAAGGTTTTGTCTTGCGCCCAACGAACTTATGACCCAACCCGAGCTTCACCAACCCATCCAAAATTGAATCCATCACCCAGTCCAAAACCCCTAGCACCTTCTCAAAGCTGCCCTTCCACACCCAAAGGAGAGAAAACAATCCTCCTTTATGCTCTTCACAACCCTACCCCCGTTTTCAGCATCAAGTGATGAAACGTCTATAGCAAGATCAATCCCATCTCCATCGATTGCACCACCACACAAATTTGAACCAGCTCCGTTCTTACCCAAGGGATAATCCAGTGTCTTCAAAAAATCCTCCTCCACCGATGGCTCAAGAAACACCAATAGACCAGGACCAAGATTCTTCCCAACCAAAGGAGAGTCATTGGAAGAAGGAAAGCCCTCTCATGGCTTCAAAGAAAACCAACACTTTGCTCGGCTCCACATAGAATATACTCCAACCCCTCCCTTCACAACATTCCAACAACAAAATAAACCCTCTCCGGCACCCCACAGCTTGAGTCGCCACCTCAAAAAAGCAACTGGCCCTACTGCCACCACTCTAAACGGCGATGACATGCAAAGCCTCTTAGGTGGTTTTGACAAACTCCTAGATTCCAGTGCTTTGCAACACCTCTTCGACCATCACGATCAACCAGGCGACACACCACGGGCCCAAGGAGACAACCCCATCAAAGCCTTTTCTCCTTTCCTCTACTCGGAGCCCTGACTTTTCTTTTTCCACCCAAAAGGAAAAAGATTTGGCCTCCACAAAGAAGAGGCTCTCCATACCCAACCTCACATGGCCACCTCAAAGGAATATCGCACCATCGCTTGAGAGGAGGAGCAACCAAACACAAACACCAAAAGCAAAACCACCTTCACGATCTAAACTAGAACAACCCGAAAACGCTCCAACACAACAAAAAATCGTACCCCGAAGCCAGTCAAGCTCCGATATGGCGGAATGTAGCAAAACACTAGCGTGGCACACGCCTTGACACGCCACCACTAGGGTAGAGAGAGAAAGAGTACCAAGAGAGAGAGCGTAGAGAGGACTTTACTAGAAGAGACACTACAAAAATGTTATTGTCAAACTACTAAAATGATCATATCATGATTAACAATTTACCATGGGTATTCAGAAATATATCTCAATTCTCAATTATCTTTTCATATATTCTGCAAAACAAATTTGGTTGTTTTTGCACCAATAACAACACTGCTTAAGATAATCAAATAGGCACTATCAAAGTGAATATGACAGAAACCTGTAAACAAGATAGTTGTAGCTAGGGGATGAAAGAAAAAGTTATAAGAAAACTTTGAAAATTGTAATTAGAGTAAAAATTACTCACCTGTTGCTCTAACTGGCGGTTACGCTCTTCAAGTCTTCGTATTGTTGCCTGTTGATTCTTTAAGTGGGTGGCTTCAGTCCGAAATTCCTCAAGCTCAACTTTCATTTTCCGGTTCTCAGATTCTAGTTCAGACAGTTTCAAATCTTGCTCCTGGATAGAGAGAAATGCAAATTTACTAATAAACCACTTGCATATGCCTACACAATGTGGCATAATGCACACAGAGGGGCTTTTACCATACACAAAGAATAGAGTATGGCTTGAAAGGCAACACCTAGATTGGATGCCAAAAGACTTATAGGAATCATAAGAGAGGCCTAGATGTTGTGCTGGTTTTTACACTAAAGCGACATCTCCAGTTACCTACTAAAAGGCAAATAATAAAAGAAAGCAAAGAGACAAGGATATATATATATATATATATATATAGAGAGAGAGAGAGAGAGAGCAATTGTTTGGTAATTTTTAGAAGTGTATGGATGAAGAGATAGTACATACTCAAGGATCCTGAAGAGATTTAAAAATACCTTGATTTAACTGGATATATCGACCATAAAGATTTATAGCACTTATGTAAATGTAGATGGTAGTTGTAACAAAAATTGTATAGGAAGGATGGTAGGATGATTGTGGTGGTAATTCACTAAGGCTACTTAATTCAAATTGTCAATATACTGACAGGTTTAGATATCAGACACATACATGCATCTCATGCATGTATATTTGGTCTCTCAACAGTAATAAGAGGATTATAAGACTTGAGAATCAAAGTTCGACCCAACTTGCTCTAATGAAACATTCTGGTACTTACAGCAACTGAAGCAAGAACCGGATAAGGATCTGGAGCCTCGTAAATTTTTTGATAGATATTAAGAAAAGCATTTTCTCCAAACTTTGCTCTCTTGGTAAGATTGTCAACTTCTTCTTGGTATCCCTTCAGTAAAGAGTTGAACAAGTTTAACTTTTCCTCTGGTGAAGCTTTCTTGAAATCTGTATGCAAAACATTTTCTAATTTTTTACAAAAACAATCTTATTGACAGAAAGAGAGGCAGAGAGGGAGAAAGAGAATGGAAAAGATAGACCCCACTAAGACCTCTCCAATATTTCCCTTTCAAGAAGAAAATTTTGGTGAGCCAAGATACAAGTCTTCTTTTGTTCCACTAGATTCTCTTCCTCCCCCCTTCCTTTGAATGAACCAAATGCTAAATATTGGGGTTGGGGGGATGTCATTTCCCCTCTATCTCCTCTTCCTTTCTTCCCTCCTACATAAAGTGTGAAACATTAGCCTAATTGTTTAAAGACTATAATTAATACCTCTAGTGTTTTCTGCGAGCTTCCGTCGATTTTTCTGGCTGTTCTCCTGATTTTCAGCTATCCTAAGCCCTTGTTCATCCAGCACAACTTTTTCCTTCTCTAAATCAAAATCTGTAGACAAGAAAACCAGAAGTTTGTGAATCATTCTAACAATATAGCACCTATTTGGTGATGGTGCACAAGAAAAATAGGCTGATTGATGCAAATCTGAAACAAAGTGGCTTTAGATCAGAAAAAAATCAGGAGGCAGAAAAGGAGGAAAAAAGTGATTCAAAAAAATGCTATAGGCACTCAATAACAAATGAAGCGTGAAACAGGGTAGTCTGCTGGACCACCTTGTATAATATCTGTTTTATGTTGCTTAGTGTACTCAAATTAACTGCACCTAACATCTTCATGATCATCCCATACTTGCTCCAATCATATACCATTCCATGCTATTGGAATATCGCCAGAACTTCAAATAACGAAGGAAAGAAAATGAATATGTGTTCCATTCTATGAGTTAGACGACAAATACTTACTAATATTTTTTAGAAAAGTACAACCAGAGGCAGTATACAAAAATTCAGAGGTAGTAACTTATGTATACAGGCTTGCACACTAAATTTTCTCCCCAAAATAATATTCAAGTTTACAATGAGTTCATGAATTCTTCAGTGAAGTCAATGGAATACTTCCATCTAACAACATCCAAAAGAATAAAGATCAGAAAAAAGCAGTCTTGATTATATCAATAGAAAGCTCCTTTTTTTTATAAGTCTATCAATAGAAAGCTCTTGTCCCTCATAATATTTCTCATTCTCATCATATTCAATGGAGATGGAGAATATGTTAGTGCAGCGACCTAGCATAAACATTAGAAAATTACGATCTTCTATTCATGAAAAACCCCAAATTGATTTTGATGTTTTCTCTTATATACTTCACAAGTTAAAAGGTTTTGCCCCTTTCCAATTCCCATCAACTATAATTTTTTAAAAAAAATAAATAAAATAAATAAATTTGCAATTTTTGCTGCCCAGGTTGATTTGTTGAAGCTCAATTACAAACTCCATGATTACAATGTAAAGAACCCCAGAAATGTTGGCAATTTCATTTCCTAGAAGAGACAATTCGCTGGTAAAAATGGCATAAATAATTTTTTTTTTTTATAAGTAATAACCAGTTTTATTGAAATGGCATAAATAATTGAACAGATATCAATAACCTTTGAGGCGTTATGCAAATCCATGGATATCATTTTTCAGTTAACCACTTTAACGCAATTTATAATTTAGGTTGGTATCTTGTCTGATAATTTGAACATCAGACAAGATATTCATTCTTGTCTGATTTGTACCACAACCTGCTACTTCACTAAAACATGATATTCATTCTTTCCATCTTAACATTTTTTTTCAATCAGAAAAAAACTCTCATACTTCTATCATTAGATGCAATTTCTCAGAGGTACAAGTAATTTAAGAAAAGAAAAAATCATATGTAACTTTTAATTCACAAAATGAAGATTCAAATCTAAGACTATCTTATTTCGATCTATCAACTAGCTAAGCAATCTATGAAAGCTCTACATGGCAAATTATCGATTTCCACGCTAACGAGTGAGATTGTTACCAGATTATTCTTTTTTTTTTTTTTTTTTTGATAAGTAATTGTTACCAGATATTAATCGTAACAACAATAGCTTCAACTAAAAGACTACACAAAACTATATATATATATATAGACACACACACACACACAAACACACAAAAGAACTCGCTGATGGATGCAAATATTATAGCTAAAAGAGCTTTCCACAAGTTATCTACCTAATATTGCATTGAGAATATTTCACAAGTAAAATGAAGGCAAAAAAAAAAAAAGAACAATGTTGCATGCAGAAAAAATCAACACTAGGCGAAAGAGGATTCCGATATGTAATTGAAAGTTCAGTTTAGCAAGAATAGAGAAGAAAAAAAAAAAAAAAACAGAAAATCAAAAACCCCCAAATTAGTACGCAATGCGAGCAGAAGAATTTAGAATTCGGAATACCTTTCCAGAAAGTGGCGACGACTGGGGTGGGAGAAGAGGACGAGTTCGATTTGTCCCTCTCTGTTCCACCTTGTGGAGACTCCATTTTAACGGATCCGAACGCTCGACAAAACGCAGAGTTTTGATATTGCTATCAGCCTCTGTGCAATAACGACGATTTGTTCCAATTACCTGTGGCCGGAGAGAAAGAGAGAGCGAGAGATGGGCTCCGAATTCCGATGGATCTGAGAGCTTGCTTTCTTCTTATGTTTTCTCTCTTTTTTTCTTTTTTTTTTTTGGGGTGATGGTTTTCAATTCAAAATTAATAATAGACAAAATGACCAAAATCTCCCTCAGAGCTGAACATGGATTCACATCTTCAAAATTAATAGAAAATATATAATATATTATATAAAGCGGTTTAATAGTTTTATGAAATTTAAAAAGTGATCAAAAGAGAAGAAGATATATACAAATATAAATATATATATATATATATATATTTTTAGTAGATATACAAATAAATCTTATTATTTCATAATAAGATTTGTTTTCACATTCTAAAGTATTTATATGTTTGGTAATGGTTTTGAAAATTTTTAATTTGGGTTTTGATTTGATGATACATTTTGCTTTTTTTCTGTTTTTTTAAATGGTCAGCTGTTATGTTAAGTGATGATAGGAAAACCTAAACAATGAAAATGATAGCTATCCAATTTTTTTTTATTATTATTTTTTTTTTACATATCACAAGGGAACAAGAAGAAAGGATTCAAACTATTAACTTCTGCTTCATTATGTAGTTCATAACCAATTGAACTATCCATTGGGTACAATATATTTCTTATTTTATAAGAGGGTTAAATACCTAATTACTCCCTAGGGTTTCACTTTTTTATTTTTTTCTCTTTAGGATTTGATTTTTATCACAGGAGGTCTCTGTGGTTTTGATAAAAGACCAAATTGATCATTCCGTCCATTGACCGTTAGTGACCTAACAGAAATGACACGTGAATCAATTAAATCTTGCTACATGTCATGTAATTTATTTTTTATTTTATTTAAAAAAAATAAAAATTATTTATTTATTTTTTCAAAAATAAAAATAAAAATTGGGGGTGGCCGAAACCACCCCCAAGACCCACTAAGAATTCCCCCATTAGAGTCTAGCAGAAACGTGCAGGCCATCGCTCTGACTCCAACTGGGTGATGATGGTTGTGTTGGGAGGGGAATAATGGCTGAAGAAAACTTGCCCGTTTCAAGGACAAGAGAAATGGAGGGGCCGGAAGTTGGAGAAGGGAATCATGGGATCAGGGATAAGGAGCAGATGCTTGCATTGCAGATGATTGAGGAACTTCTTAATAGAAATTAAACAAAGCGGCCACCCCCTTGGCTCAATCGGCAATTTCTTTTTTGGAAAAATATATTTTTAATTTTTTTAAAAAAATAAAAATAAAAAATAAATTACATGACACGTGGCAAGATTTAATTGATTCACGTTGTTGGGTCATGAATCAACCCCACAAGACCATCCGGCCTGTCCGAAGCCCAAGGAAGGCCCATGTTCTCAATGCCCAAGAGCGTCTCGAGGCTCGAGAGCCCAGGCAAGCCTCGAGCACCCGAGAACGCCTCGAACAGGCAAGAAGGCCTCAGGCCTCGATCACCCGAGAACCGCCTCGGGCCTCGATCACAATATATAACCGATACTTTGAGCTTAAGGCGTCCGAAGCCCGAAAAGCTAGGGATCAGGAAATTAAATTCAAAGATCCTATCTTATNTACAATATGTTTCGTATTTTATAAGAGGGTTAAATACCTAATTACTCCATAGAGTTTCACTTTTTTATTTTTTTCTCTTTAGGATTTGATTTTTATCACAGGAGGTCTCTGTGGTTTTGATAAAAGACCAAATTGCTCATTCCGTCCATTGACCGTTAGTGACCTAACGGAAATGACACGTGAATCAATTAAATCTTGTTACATGTCATGTAATTTATTTTTTATTTTATTTAAAAAAAATAAAAAATATATTTTTTTTTTCAAAAATAAAAATAAAAATTGGGGGTGGCCTGGCCACCCCCCTTGGCTCAATGGGGGTGGCCGAAACCACCCCCAAGACCCACTAAGAATTCCCCCATTAGAGTCTGGCAGAAACGTGCAGGCCATCGCTCTGACTCCAACTGGGTGATGATGGTTGAGTTGGGAGGGGAATAATGGCTGAAGAAAACTTGCCCGTTTCAAGGACAAGAGAAATGGAGGGGCCGGAAGTTGGAGAAGGGAATCATGGGATCAGGGATAAGGAGCAGATGCTTGCATTGCAAATGATTGAGGAACTTCTGAATAGAAATTAAACAAAGCGGCCACCCCTTGGCTCAATCGGCAATTTCTTTTTTGGAAAAATATATTTTTAATTTTTTTAAAAAAATAAAAATAAAAAATAAATTACATGACACGTGGCAAGATTTAATTGATTCACGTATCATTTCCGTTAAGTTACTAACGGTCAACGGACGAAAGGACCAATTTGATTCTTTATCAAAACCACAGAGACTTCCTATGATAAAAATCAAACCCTATGAAAGAAAAAATAAAAAAAGTGAAATCCTATGGAGTAATTAAGTATTTAACCCTTTATACAAATAAGAAAAACAACTAAATTTTTAGTTATTTATCTAAAGATGAATTATTCAAGTCAATATATTTTCTCATCACTTTTCCCATCTCATTTAATAGATCAATCACTAAATTTGTAAATTTACATTGACCTCACACAAATTCAATATTTGATTCATCTATTTGCTATGAAGATAGTTAAAAAAATAGTTGAAAAATGAATGAATTATATCATTTATCTTATCTAAATCCCAACAATGATTATCTTAAGAAAAATTATTGGTGTCAATAATTTACCCATAGATCATTTATCTTACAATTCAATAAATCAACCATTAGATTTATGAGATCCATAATTGATTTACGTAGAGTTCATATAAGTTTTGTAAGATGAAATGAGAAAAATATTAACGCTAATCATTTTGAAGTTTTTGTTTCTTAGAGTGTATTAAATCTTAATTATTATTTTTAAAGTAGGATTCAACTTCCATGCACTTGAAAAATAACCGTACTTATTTTAATTCATGGTCCTTTTTTTAAAAAACAGATTTGCTTGTCCCGGTGCAAATTCTTCATAACCATTTTCAGCAAAACAACAACGAATCACAACCGAAATTTTTCAGCAAAACAACAAAAAAATCACAACCAAAAATTCTTCAACCCAAACACCTGTTCAGCCATACACTTAATCCAAAATTTTACTTTCAAAACTTAAATCACTTTAAATAGATCATTTATCTTAAGAAAAATGATTGGTATCAATAATTTACCCATAGATCATTTATCTTACAAATTCAATAAATCAACTATTAGATTTATGAGGTCCACAATTGATTTACATGAAGTCCATATAAGTTTTGTAAGATGAGATGAGAAAAATATTAACGCTAATCATTTATCTTATTTTAAAGTTTTTGTTTCTTAAAGTGTATTAAATCTTAATTATTATTTTTAAAGTAGGATTCAACTTCCATTCAGTTGAAAAATAACCATACTTATTTTAATTTATGGTCCTTTTTTTCAAAACTTGTTTTTGCTTGTCCTCTTCTCTCTCTCTCTCTCTGTAAATTCTTCATAACCATTTTCAGCAAAACAACAACGAATCACAAGCTAAATTTTTCAGCAAAACAACAACAAAATCACAACCGAAAATTCTCCAACCCAAACACCCGTTCCGCCATACACTTAATCCAAAATTTTACTTTCAAAACTAAAATCACTTCAAATAGAATCACCCTCAACCAAAAACCCAAAATCACCGATCCACAACAAAACTCACAAAATTTCTCAACTAGAATGGTGATTTTAAAAGTTACATCATTCTTAGAATGACATAATAGAAATCTTTAGAATTACTCAAAAAATTAAGCTCAATATACTAATGCAAGCTCTGAGCTTGGACCGACCTTAAACAACCCTACATTATGCTAAACTAGGGATTCATTTTCCGCCATATATGGCATAAATATTTGTAAATTATTTTAAACTTACTTTTCAATTAACTAAAACTTCTTCTATTGTCATTATATTTTACATATTATTTAATTTCAATAGTTGTACTTGTAGGGGTGCTTTGCTATGCCTATTTAGCTCACAAATCACAATAGGAAGGATTTGGACCTTTTGAATCATTTGAGAATTTATTTGTTTTACATATTATTTGTTTTCATTTTAATCATTTGTATCCAGAATTTATTTGGGCCATTGAGGCATTGATGCCTCCAGTTTTGCCTCTCGTCTTTTCAAATTTTTAATTTGTATTTGGATTAATAAATTTGGGCCATTTGGATTTGTATGATGTATGAAAAATTTAATGTGGTATATGATATTTTGGACTGAGCCATACTCGAGAAATTGCTAGGCCCAAAAAACTTTCTTTTTTTTTTTTCCATATTTTTTGGTACATTTTGGCCTAAAACAATTAAAATAAGCCCCATGATAGCCCAATACACTTAAAAAGCTCAAAAACTTACATTAAAAAAAAGAAAAAGAAAAAAAGCAGTTATATAACCGGCAGTCACTGGTTTGACTAACCTTTAGCCGCCTAGGTGATTGCAATTATTAAAAATAAATAACCACTTGTGCAGCAACCTTGTCACTTTAACACTCAACAATACCGACGTTGTTCATGAAAGAAATCACAATTAAATTGTTCAAGTGAGTACAAGTTCACAATTGCTCCCACTAACAGACGAGAGGTTTCAAACAACAGTACATACACGCAAGGATCCAAAATTTTCAGGGCATTCAAGTCAAAGCCCAACAAAGCCCTTACACAACCAACAAGACCAACTGCTTCTTCCTACAAAATACTTCGAAAAAACAGAGTCGGTTTGACTGTTCTCATGCCTTAGTCGGGGAGTATTTGCTCATTGTCAGCATCTGCTTCAGTCTCAATCTTAGGCTTTGATGGAGCCTGAGAACCAGGGGCCTGCTTCTTCTTGATCCCACTGACAATGTCATCAATCCTAAGAAGCATGCAAGAAGCTTCTATGGCTGTCTTAAAGGTTTGCGCCTTCACGTTATAGGCATCCCAAATCTGAATATTTGAATAAGCAAATATTTTACACTTCATTCACTAGCATATTTGAAAGCAAAACACACAGAACTTGGTTTATAATACTACATTAAGTTAAAATATTAATGAATAACTTAAAGAATTCAAAAAGTGCATATCCGATATTAATATATCAAGTTCCATATCATCTGAAACAATTTGCTACACGTGATTATTTCGGGAAATTACTGAACCATTTCAGATAAGTTTGTGGTCCATAGGCTAGAAATTACACCAAACAACATAAGAACAAAAGCCCACATAGAACAATTTCAACGTACCTTCCGCTCCTTCATGTCAGTAACAGCTCCAGTGTTTCCATCTATGCCAATCCAGGCATTTTCACCATTTGCATGCTACAGTAGTTTAAGACCAACAAATAAGAACAGGTATGTATTTTAAAATATATTTGTCAACTCCATATATCTTCTTGTGCTATGATTACCTTTCCTTGCAGAACAGTCATGGTTCGAATCACATTCACCCCACAATTCTGTGCTAAAGTACGGGGTATAGCCTCAAAAGCTATGGCAGCAGCTTCGTAAGGCCACTGTTTTAAAACCATAAAGCATAAACAATTAAGTTAAGCATTATAAAATCATGAAAATTATTGTCCTTAATTTTTCCACTAAAAATGATTGTCCTTAAAAGTACTTCAGACTTGGATTTACATGATAGTGACCAAACAACACAAGAGACGACCACTCACCTTTTCTATGCCTTCAATAGATGAACTCTTCTGCTTCAAAGTAGCAGAGACGGTTAACTCTGTAGCACCACCTCCAGGAAGAAGTTTTGGATTTTTTAATATGTTCCTTGCTACAGACATGGCATCCTGTAATAGAAATATGCTTCAGAACACAGTACTACCCAAACCGAATAATTTGATGATCACATCATTAAGTACCTGCAAGTTTCTTTCCACTTCGTTCAAGAGATCCTTACTGGCACCTCTTAAAAGTACAGTACAAGCTTTTGGATCTTTGCAGTCAACAATGAATCCAAAAAATTCGTCCCCAATTTTCTTCACTTCAAACAGCCCAGCTCCAGTACCAACATCAGACTCCTGCAATTCATCTGGTCTGTTCACAATAACGGCACCACATGCCTTGGCTATTCTATTATTGTCTGTCTTCCTCAACCTTCTGATTGCACTGATTCCATGCTTGCACAGATAATGGCATGCCAAGTCACTAAGACCCTTCTCTGTGATTACTAAGTCTGGTTTGAACATCACTATCTGATCACAAAGGTTCTTAACGTATTCTTCTTCCATTTTTAACAGGACTTCCCAATCCTCTTCTCTAACCAGTTCAGCATTTGTTTGGTTTTCACCCTTTTTGTACTCGAGGGGACAATCAAGAAGAATGATGCGTGGGTTGACAATCTTTCTCCTCATTTTGCCAGGGGCAACTACATCTTTGTTAATCATAACTCCCTTAAGAACTTTTGAATCTTCCAACTGTCCACCAGGGACCTTCTCAACCTTAATGTACTTCTTAATATCCACTTCACGCAAGCCTTGCCCAAGATCAACACCAATTGTTGTGGTGGCATCTATAGCTAGATCCTGAAAGTTAACCAAAGAAATAAACATATTAATTAAAACAACTGATATAAATGTTAAAATGAAGTCTCAATATAATGGTAAAAGAGACATTTGTGGTTGCTGAGGCCATGCGTTAAACAATGTTTTAAAAGAAAAATAAATAAATAAATAAAAAAAAAAAGAAAAAAGAAGAAGTGAAAATATAACAATGACTTGGCAGGAAATTAGGTGGATGCAAAAGGATCTTCTATTGACATTAAAAATTAATGAAACAGATGACAATTTTAATGCAAGTTCATAACAAATTTTAGATCCAGACTTTTATGTTTAAGGAGAGAAGATGTGAAAAAAAAAAAAAAACTCTGAAGCACAAATCTCTTTACCAGGAGAATCATAAATCTTAAGTCTTAAAAGAGTTTTTGACTCTTTTGATGAAAAACAATAAACATGCAGTATTCTTATCGAATGAAAGATTAGCTAACTAGTTAGGAAAAATGAGATCAACGTGAGACCACAGGTCATCTTACCCACTTATTGAAGTAAGGCACATATCTCAATTTTGTATGTCTCAATGACAAAGGTGTACCCACATTTTGTGACAACATCTAAATGATCTAACCAATTTTTGAGAGCTTTAAGATGAATAAAGGAAAAGAGAAAAGAATGGTTATTAAGACACCCACATGAACCACCTTGAAAAATAGTAGATACTTACAGCAATTAGATCCCCAAACTGACTAGTGAATTTTGTGCCAATACAGCTCTTAACCAGCCCCAACATTGTTCCACCTGCCACATAATTCCATACATTATGTTTTAATAACATTGGTTATTACTTATCAATAAAAAATAATTCCATACATTATGTGCACAATAGAAAAGCAAGCCTATGTTCTACATAAGGAATCTACAAGCCATTTTCATCATAAATAAATGTTACAACTTCCGTGTGCAATAATAAGACAACGAAAGATGTGTCTATGTAGTCTGTACATGTGTGTGTAGGAGTGGGGTGGTGTGTGTGCAAGAGAGAGAGAGAGAGAGAGTACTGAAATTATTCCAACAAAGAAATTACTATAGGGGCCTCTCCTTTGGATTTTTGCACTTTTGACACCACTATTGACACCACTTCTGTTGAGTTGACCTATACTCAATTAGGGTTGATTGAGCGCCTGAGGGAAGAACTAAAGGTCAATGATACTACTAAGGTGGTTTTGAGGCATATCGAAGAGATTTTTCTCCGGGTGAATAAAGGTGTGCGTGATGGGGTGCTGTCCTCTGAGGAGGGGTAATCTATTTTGGCATTTCACTTTGAGCAGATTGAGATATTTCTAGGTGGAAAATTGGTCGAGCAACCTAGGTTTAAGGGCAAGAGAGAGCTGGTTAATTTAGAAAGCTCTATTAATTATGGTATTGCTCACAGGCCATCTCGGACAAGGAGGGGCAAGATCACTGTGATGTAGTGATCTGTTTGGGTTTGTGTTTTGGGTGCTTTTTAGGGTTCTTGGGTGGGTTTGTGGGGTTCTTTTTGGGGGTGTGCTTTGGGGGCTTTCTTGTACAGTTCTTTTTTCTCTTTTTTCTTTTTCAATAAAACTCCTTATTACTTAACCAAAAAAAAAAAGAAATAACTATTTCTAGCTTCTGTTAAAGATCTTTAATTGCAACCAGAAAAGTACTTAATTGGCTTTGCTTACCATTCTATTATATTACATAAAATGAAAGAGCTTGCTGTTAAGTACATTTATATCAATTTGTAAACATAGTTCCGTGTCGGAAAATTTCTGAGGGTGCGGTGCACAGGACCGAGGTTTACTCTATAGGGGAGGTTCCGAAGTGCCCTGCCTTGGAGAGATTCCCCGACATAAAAAAATAAATAAATAAAATGAAAGAGCTTATAAAGCTTGGATTTCAGGGTGGTTTATCTGATTGCTCAACCCAATAATTTTCTTTTCCACTACATGGGTTGCAATAATCCTAATCTTCACAATCTATAAGAGCATTAACTTTAGTGAAACCATAGGTCATTAAGTATTCTCAAAACCTAGATTCACATATATGCCTTACTCTTCTCCATGTATTGTCTAACTAACTTTCCAAATACTCCGCCTAGCTATGGGCATTTGTTCCCAACAGAGTCACTGTAGTTTTCTGCAATGGAAATGAAAGCTCATCTTCTTTCTGGGATTACTCCTTTTCTGCCCTTCTAGGCCTTTATATTTACTGTCGTACAGCAAGCAGATCACTATCCCAACATTTTCTAGCTCCATCATTCTCAAAACTTTTAGGAAAAACCTATGTAACACCCCAATTGCACATTGGAAAGATTAATAACCCACATACAATGGGTAGATTATAAAGGTATTCATGGGTGCTAAGTCCCATATTGGTACCTTACTAGGTGAGATTGAGCTTTATAAATAATTCTATGGAAGCTCCAAATTGACTGATCTTTGTGGAATGATAGTGTAAATGTGGCTAGCGCTTTCCTTGGGTCTGTTTTTTTTTTAAA
>CM017328.1:15091028-15122874 GCA_006937295.1 Carpinus fangiana | reverse complement strand
AAGATCCTTACTCTAGACAATCTTGGGAGGAGGGGTTTGGTGGTGGTGAACAGATGCTGGTTATGTGAAGTGGAAGGGGAGTCGGTTGATCATCTTCTTCTTCACTGTGCGGTAGCAAGGGACTTGTGGTGTGCTTTCTTTGCTCGTTTTGGGCTCTGTTGGGTTATGCCTCGCTCCGTCAAGGAGACTCTAGCGAGTTGGTGGACGGCGGGTCGTACGAGAAGCGCTGTGGTTTGGAAAATGGTCCCCCATTGTATTTTGTGGTGTATTTGGAGAGAGCGGAATAATAGATGTTTCAAGGGATTGTCAAGGACCCACGAGGAGCTCCTCCACTTCTTTCTTGTCACTCTCTACTCTTGGACTACAGGCTGGCTTGCCCCGCAGGCTATTAGCTTTGTTGATTTTCTTTCTTTTTTTTCTCTCTCTCCCTAGTCCCTTTTGTATACTCCCAGTGTACTAAGGGCGGCGCCCCTCTGCGCTTTTTGATATAATATTTGACTTATCAAAAAATACCTTGCCACCAAACAAAGGTACTTGAACATACTTTTTTTTTTTTTTTTTGATAAGTAAAGGTACCTGAACAGCTTGTCTTCTGTTTTATTGTTTTTCGTTCCTTTCTTTTTTTTCTGAACAAGATATCACCCTACAGGCTATCCAACTCACCCTATCACTACCACCTGAGAGAGGATCCGGGGTACAGACAGACCAAGTAAAAACAAAAGATGCGTGCTTGTCTAGCTATTGCTCATTAGAGGCAGTTAAATAAGCAGCTACTTGTCCGACAACTCAGGTGTTTCTCAAGTTAATCACTTAAGAGCATGAGTACCTAAAGTTGGCTTCTAATATTGCTCAGTATCCTAATCTTAGTTCTTCTTCTTCTTTTTTGCACTAGCCACACATGGATATTGAACCTTTGATCAAGCACCTCATCCCTTATTTATGAGATGGGGAGATGCTATTGGTCAAGAACCATCCTTCAAACTAATTGATAGGTAAAGGATACAATCTAGGACAGCGAATCATCACTGTATCTCTACAAGCTTGCACAATGTCAAATTTTTCAAAGTTGACTGTTGAAAATGAGCCAAATCAGAAGTCGACCAATCAATCAATGATAAAAAGTGATAAAAAAAAAGAGAAGGGACTAAATTTGGAAAAAATAAAGAAAATAAATTACATGCCAGAAAATCCTGGGACTAATCTAACATGCAGTTGAGTGAAAAAATACACACTTGTCATTCTTAAGTAACACAAGTTCCTCCAATAAAGAGGAAAAGGAAAACATAATTGGTAGAAGATTCCAGCAATCAAGCAATTCACTCCTGGTTTAGGAAAGGACAAACTAGATTCTTGAGAAATCAATACTAGAACACAAACAGAATAAAAAAACTTACGGTCCTTCACATCAATGGTCATCGCAATTTGGTCAAGCACAGCTATAGCATCCTCCAAAGCTTTGTTATAGGCTATATCAAATAAAGCTTGCACATATCATTAATAAAAAGTGATTAGCCACAAGCACAAAAGAACTATCATAAGTACTAGTAACATTACCTCGGCAAATAACAGTAGGATGGTAATTTTTGTCAATAAATGCTTCTGCAACGTGGAGCATTTCACCAGCTTCAACAAATTTTTAGCCCAAATGTGAGAAACAAGGAATATTATTAATATACATTGTACCACAAAAATAGATTCCGTTCTTCACAAGCAATTGCAATCCTCACTTAAGTATAGACACAGCTAATTAACCCACAGGCTAAATGTCATGAAACTGTGAGGTCAAACTGGAGCAATGAGAAACAGACTTTTCTAAAACTATCACTCACACAAAAGACAAGAACAATCTGTCACACTCCGCAAAGGAAACGTGTTGCAAAGATGAATATGACAGTCCAGATGTTGTATGGTCAAAACATACCAAGAACGATGACTGATGTTGTTCCATCTCCCACTTCTTCATCTTGCGTGCGGCTTAGTTCAATCATTGACTGCTACCAACACAAAATGGAACTTATATCAGAAGCATAGACACGAGATACTGATGGACCACCAAAATTCCATGAGAAATAAAAGTTTTCTTTTTTTTTGATAAGTAATGTTGTATATATCAAAAAAGCGCAATGCGCCTCTAAGTACACAAGAAAGGCGCAAAGCGCCTCGAAATATACATAGGAAGCCCAACCGAAAGCCCCCCAAAAAAAAACACCGCGAAAAACACCCTAACCCTATACCCTAGCAATCAACAACCCAAGGAAAACACCCAGCAATAAAAACAAAAAGGCTCCCAAAACAGAACCCGCCAAAACAAAACACCCAGCAATCCAAGAGAAATAAAAGTTTACACCAATAAAAAAGGAATTTATGCCAAACAATATCGTAAATCAGTAGAGAGAGAGAGTGTGCCTTGGCAGCTGGGTGTGCAATATCTAACTCACGCAAAATAGCATTTCCATCATTAGTCACCACAATTCCTGATAGCAACAAAGTTGGAAACAGAAAAGAAAAGGAAAATAAGAAGCCAAGACAGAAAATGCTGTCGAAAAACTTTGATTTGCAATGACAATATTCCTAATGATATTCCATTTTTCTTTCGTTTAAAAAAGGCATATATATATTATGTATAATTATGAATGTATTGGAAAAATAAAAAATCTTTACCTCCAACAGCATCGAGTAGCATCTTCAACATGGATCTTGGACCCAATGTAGTGCGAATAATGTCAGCAACAGCCTGTCCGTCCAAGTATAAATTAAACAAAACGAAAATAGAAAAAAAACAAAAACAAAAACAAAAAAAATCATGAAAATTCACAATACGATGCGACCTACGGAAGGAAATGAATATCGCACCTTGGAAGCCTGGATATTAGCATGTTGCACCTTGCCTCCGGACTCGCGTTTCAAAGAGTCCTCTGCACAGTTTCATTTGATCGAATCCATTAATTTAAAGTAAGGACACATGATAAACCTAAAAAAAGAAATGCAGATCACACTTACTGAGAACAAGCACCGGTGCGTGCATGATTTTCTTCTTCTTCTTATTTCCCTCTACGATTCTTCTTAAACCCTAACACTAGAGATAAATACAAAAACCTCACAGCTTCCCTATAATCTCTTCCCAGAAAAGATCAAGCCCTAGATTTCGAGTAACAAACCTTCTAGAAACGCAGCTACTTCTAAATCCGATCAAAGAAAAAACAAAAACCGAATAATCAGACTCCGAGGCAGCAAAAGCAACGAAAATTATTCGAATATAAATGAGAAAACAAAACCCTAGAAAATGAACACGAAATCAGGAAAAAATGCAAACGGTGACCGTGAGAGCGCTAGTGCGAGTGCGAAGCTTACCTTGTGATGTCTTGCAGCGAGTTCTGAAAGGAGAACATGAAAAGTCTTTAGGTCTGGTTATATACACTATACAGCGGACACGCATTTTTAAACGACTTAGCGCATCACATCATGCATTAAATTTAGCTTTCAAAATTTATTTTTTTAAATATAACTAATCACTTTCAAATATTATTAAATATCAAACTGTTTAAAAATTTTGTTATTTCTATCAAATATTATTTTGTTATTGTAAAATCAAATTATTTTAATTACCCTAAAATTCACTTTCATGCTTACATACATGAAATTATTTTTTGTACCTAATTGCATCTTTAATTCAAAAAATTTCATTAATGAATGCATTTAATTTATTAACTGATAAACGTCAATTAATGCAGTTATATATTTGAGAAAATAGGAGTGACGAAAAGAAAAATGGAAGGGGAAAAAAAGTGGAGGGAATGAAACTTTGGAGGGAAAGAAATAGAAAAAGAGCGGGAGAAAAATGAAAAGTGATGCTAGAGTGCAATAAAATAATATAAAATAATAAGATTATATTTTAACATTTGCTTTTAGTCTCTTTAAATTTGAAGAGGAGGTTTGACAAATGTTATATTTAACATTTAATAGAGAGTTTGATGTGGGGAACTTTTTGTAGATTTTGTTAAATTTTTAAAGAAATTTTAGAAATAAAGAGTTTGATGTAGATGCTCTTAGGTCTGGTTTAGGAACGATATGTAGCATAGGCGTTTTCTAACTTCACTGAACGACATTTTTTTTTTTTTTTAAATTTTATTTTTTGGGCCTAGTAGTCTCCAATTAGTATTATCTACATGTTTATTCGTGTTCTTCGCGGGCATCTTTGATCTTCAATTCCGTTGGTTTTCACGCTCCTTTAATTCCTGCAAAACAATAGCCAATCAAGAGAACTCGTTGGTTGGGTGGCCCGTGGATCTCACTTTGATGCCTAAATTAGATCATTTTTTTTTTGTTTATGGGAACATTTAACATCCAACAAATCTTCCAAACACCTGAGTCCTCTCCCTTTTTGGATCCTCCACTACATGATAATGCAGCCAACTCCATTCCCATATGATATGCACTTTGGACAGTAAATTCATCTGTCATGGTACATCGCCAAATCAATCTATCCCTTGGTTGGAGAGGATTTAGTGGCATATTCAGAATCACCTTGGCTTCTTCCTCTGAAAAAGTAGCTAAAATTAAGCTGCTATTCCACCGCTTAGTGTTCTGGTCAATTAAATCTTTTACCCCGAGCCTCCTTATCAAAGCCATGAATGGGCGACTACACTGTGAAAGTTGTTGGCGTTGAAATCTAGCGTGTTCCCCAGATTTTGACATCCTGCCCATCCCCTGTCCTCCATAGAAGCCCATTATTCAAGAGAGCTTGAGAAGCCATAAGACTTCTCCATGCATGTGAAGGCTTAGATCCCAATTTTGCTTCCATTACAGAGCAATTATGATAATGCTTAGCCTTAATAACTTTGGCAGCCAAAGAATCCAGATTCATAAGCAATCTCCACTACTGCTTGGCTAATAAAGTTATATTAAACATCACCAAGTCCCGAAACCCCAACCCACCATTAGATTTTGCTATCCCCCCATCTTCTCCCAACTCATCCAGTAGATTTTTGAGGAATTCTCCTTATAACCCCCACCAAAATCGTTGCATCAGTTCATTTATCTCCTTGCTTAATAAAATAGGGAGTTGAAACACACTCATACAGTATGTAAGTATTGCTTGTACCCAAGGCCGGCCTAATGAATTTTGGGGCCTTAGGCGAAACTTTGAAATGATGCCTTATTTTTTTTAAATAAAAAATATATATTTTAATAATATTATTATATTTTTATTTAAAAATCATTCTTCTCGCTTTTTGGGATGCAAAATTACTAATTAAGTTTTTATATTCAATATTTTCTAACATCCTTTTTTCAATTGATAAAATGGCTAATCCATTTAATCTCTCTTATGACATTGTTGATTTTATATAAGATTTTATCAATTTTAGTTTTGAAAAACTTCTTTCTACAGAAGCAACTATAATAGGTATTATCAATAAAATTCTATAAGCAATACATGCATTTGGAAAAGAATCAAGTCTTTTTATATAATTTAATATGTTAATTGGAGCACTTTCTTCTATTTGTATAATTTCTTTTAAAACTTTTAATTATGAAAATAAATCTAAACCATCAAAATCATGTTTTAGGAAACCTTCTAAATTAAGACATTTATTTTCAAACCATCATCATCTAGTGATTTTAATTTCTTAAAATTAAATAAAAACCCAAAATAATTTTCGTATATTTGAAATTGTTCAAACTTACTTTGAATTGAAGAAATAGCTTGATTTATTATATATAAGAAGTAATCAATTCTAAAAGATTATTTAGCAGATTGTGTTGTTTCGTTATTAGCATTCTCATCAAACCGTTTCTTTCTACGAATTATACATTTTTCCATGAAAAATATGTTTTATTTCCATTATGGTTGCAATCTCTTTAAATGAAATCATAGCCGATGTAAATCCAGTTTCTCTATACGTTTTAAAATAGGAAATAAGATATTCTAATTGATCTATAGCAACATCAATATGCATTTATTTCGATTGTAAATTTTTACTAACAATATTAACAGCAAATAAAATATCATACCAAATAGTCATACTCAATAAGAATTCAAAACTTTTCATCTTATATGTTGCTAAACAATTAGCTTCACTTTTTGTTTTTGGATCATTACTTGTTTTTGCTAATTGTAGCAAAGCGTCTCTTATTTGTGGAGTTTGAAATTTTATTGTTTTTAGACTTTCAATCTGACTTTCCCAATGTGTTTGAGAAAATGGCTTAAGAGTTAAACTTGGCACATTATCTAGTAAGATTTTCCATTGTTTCGTAGATGATGCAAACAAAGTATATATACGTTGTACAATTTCAAAAAAGATATAACTTTAGGATGTGAATTAACAATATCGCATAATACAAGATTAAGACTATGACAACCACAAGGTGTGTAAAATGCTTTAGGATTGATATCAAGTAGTCTTTTTTGCACCCCTCATTCTTTTCCCTTCATATTAGATCCATTATCACATCCTTGTCCTCGTATATCATCAATATTAAGATCAAGTTTTTTGATTAATCCAATCATGTCATTAAAAAGACATTCTTCAGCAGTATCATCTACTATTATAAATTCTACAAAATGTTCATCTACTTTTATTGGATTTTTTGAAATATTAACACATCTTAGAATAAGAGACATTTGTTCTTTACGACTTGCATCCGGAGTACAATCAAGTATAATTGAAAAATATTTTGCTTCTCTAACTTTTTCAATAATACTCTTATTTACTTCTGTTGCTAAC
Source organism: Carpinus fangiana (assembly GCA_006937295.1). NCBI lineage: Eukaryota > Viridiplantae > Streptophyta > Magnoliopsida > Fagales > Betulaceae > Carpinus > Carpinus fangiana. Next base: position 15,116,149 of record CM017328.1, on the reverse strand, counting down.
AAATGTATCAATTCATTTTGTATATTATGTCCAAGATAATTATAAATTTCCCCATATTCAATACGCCGAACATGCTCTTGCATTACTGGATCAAATTCTGTAATCATTTCAATTAGACTTAAAAAATTTCCATTATTTTCTTGGTAGATCTTTTCATTTTGTCCTTTAAATGCCAAATTATTCTTACCAAGATTCTTTACTATAGCAATAATTCTCAATAATACTATTTTCCAATGATATTTCTCTCTATTAATTTGTTCTTGGACATTTTTATCAATTGTTTTATTCTAAACAATCTCATTTCTAAATCAACCCAATCATTCATGTTCATAATATGTTCATTGCTTGTTTCATAACTTCTAAGTTTAGCACTAAGATTTTTCCAATCATTAGTTCCTTCATTATCTAGTTGCATTCTATTAGGTTTTGAATTAAACAACTTGCAACAAAAACAAAATACTATATCTAATTCTATTGAATATACTAGCCATTTTCTATTATGTTGCTCACCATTTGATAATTTTCGTATAAAATATGTGCTAGAAAAATGCCTAGAGTTCTCATTTTTAGGAAAATCTATATTAATGCATATCGGACCCTTTTCTACTTATAAATCCCTTAATTTTGCATCAATGTTTTTTCATTGGCCTGTGTCATAAATATTTGTAACAATAAAGGGAGATACATCTATAGTATTTTTATTATCTTCTAATTCTTTTTGATGAATTTCTTGTTCATCTATGAGATTTTCACTAGACTCAATATTTTGCTTATTGCTAATAACAAATTTATTTAGAGCTCCTCTTTGAGATTCAATCAATTGTTCTACTTTTCTCTCTCTCTCTCTCTCTTCTTCTTCTTCTTTTTTTTTTTTTTTTTTTTTTAAGTTTTTCATAATCAGATGCATATTTTCTAGTAGGCATGTTTGATCAAAATATTAACAAATTAAACAAACACGATATATATTCTGACTACAATAAAATAAATTGCAAAAATAGAACAATAAAACCTGATTTGGCAAATGAATTATTTTGAATTAACTTGATAATCAGATTATCTATTAATAATTTCAACTTGCACAAAGAATTACAAATTAATTATAAATTTGTTGTTAAATATTTTGAAAAATCAAATAAAAATAATAATAAAAGAAATTTCAACCTGCACAAAGATATTTTGGTAACTAACCTTTTGCCTTTTGGAGAGATGGTTCTTTATGAATTATGAAACTAGAGAGAACTTTTGATTTTCGCTTAGAGAAAATTTGAGCAGCTCTAGAAGGCTTGAAGCTTTCGGAGAGCAGAGCTAGAAGGGGAGCTTCTGGTTGTCCATATATTGGCCAGCTCCTGGTATTTTTGGCCGTTACCTATGGAGATTTGGGGTGGGAACCGTGGGATTTGTCAGATTCTTTGGCCATTACCCATGCAAGATTTGGGGTGGGATTTGATAGATTTTAATTATTTATATATATATTTTTTGAATTTCTGTATGACAGTATGAGCAGCATGGTTGTAGCTTGTGGGGTTGATGGGGTTTTGTCAGATTTTTTTTTTAAAATTTGTTTTTTTTATTATTTTTCCTGAATTTGTGTATGGGGGCTTATGAAATTAGGGCCTTTTAAATTACTTATTTTTTTTATGGTTAGAGACCTTAAATTTTTATAACAAATTTTTTTTTTGGGCCTTATTAAAAAAAAAATTGTGCCTTAAATTTAAATTTTATTTTTGGCCATATTAAATTTTATTTTTGGTTGGCCTTAATATGCCAGGGGCGCTAGCCGAGCGTGTAGTGACCTAAATTATTAACTAGGCATAAGTAGCTTAGTTTGGGGAGTTGGCTTTGGATTACTAAGGACACTAGAGGAGTAATTTGGACTTTTGGGCGAACGTACGCTACTGTCTATAGTGCAGACATACGAGGGGGGACTACCGGACATATGCTCTGCAAACCGTACAGGCAGACATACGTGGGACCACCGAATGTATGCTACTTTTTGAATACCTTCTAGTTAATACTTGGACATACGAGGTAGCCGTGAAACCACTGGGCAAGAACCACCGGACGTACGCCCTTTGGCTGGACGTCCGCTACTTTTCTGGGCCTATAAATACCCCATACCCTCTTCGTGTTTTTCACAATCTTCAGACGCCCCCAGGCTGCCTAAGTGTTTCCAAGTGTTTGAGAGTGCTTAGTGAGCTTGTGTGTGAGGTGTTTGAGTGTTTCGAAACATTCGTAAGGCGGAACTCTTGCGGTTTTGTTTCAGGGAGGTAATGTTCAATCATTTGCTTTTAATTACGTCATTATGTTATTCGTTTTATGTTTAGTTGTAGTTGCTAGCTTAGTTACATTTTGAAACTTGTTTGGGTTAGCGCTTTCGTTAGCTTAGCGTTGTTACGTAGGATGGAGGTTGTAAACTAGACTAGAAGGCTTTAGGGTGTTCCTAGTAGCCCTAGGAGTAGGAGAATAGGCGGACAGTAGAAAGAAAATGAAGTTCTCTCTAAGAACCCATATAGCGGATGAACGGTGTTGTGTCGGATTGATGTACAAATTTAATTGTACTCGCCAATTGCACGAGTCATTTGTGATATAGCGGATGTGCAAGTGCGAGGTCGAACCCACAGAGAATCGTGTTTTGTTAAAAACCAATTCTAATGCCTAAACTAATAATATCTTAACCTAGTCCCAAAATCAAACACATGGCGTGCATAAAAATAAACTAAATTAAAATACAATAAAATAAACAAATAAAGGCGTGCAGAAAATAAAACTTAATTAAAAAGCAATAAAATAAAGAAATAAAAACGCTAAAGTCCCTAATTTACCTCACCACAACTTAATCAACATATAAACATGCTTGTTCCATACTCAACAATAATTACGCTACTAGGCGTATTCTATTAGTTGGTTCATACGTCTGTCTATCGATTAAGCACTAATGCATGTCCTATTGTCGTTACGAAATCTTGTTGAACTAGTCGATGCAAACACTGTTTAGAGGTCACAACGGATATTGGTCCGAAGACGAATCATCCGATGTATCTCCGGTTGCAACGACTGTTGACGTTAAACGATTCATAAACAACAATCAATGCAATTTTGTCACGAAATTGAATTGAAACGAACAAGCAAAACAGTAAATGACGAACGGAGTATTAAACTAAGCATAAAAATAATTAGATAAAAGCATGATGAAAGGAATAAGAGACTAAAGCAAAATAAATAAAAGCATTAAATTAAATTGACGTTTAGGAGTGTTTACAATGAAGAACGGGGAGGTTTTGGGCCACTGAGAGCGCCTCAAACGCATCCCAAGCATCCAAAACAAAATATACAATGAGTCCTATTTATAGACAAAATAAAATCGTGTTGCCAGGTCAGGGGTGCGTTCGAACACCGGTGGTGCGTTCGAACGCAACAGTGCGTGCGTTCGATCATGGTGCTGTGCGTTCAGTCGCAGGTGTGCCGTGGTGCCGCTTGCGTTCGAGAGTAGGCGCTGCGTTCGAACGCACTATGTGCGGTCGAACGCACATAACTGCCCACGGCGCAAGGTTGAAGCGATGTACGATAGGGCCGGTTAGGGCGACGCGGGAAACGCGGGCTGACTGGACTTGCGTTCGAACGTGGTCCCTGCGTTCGAACGCACTTCCAGGGGCTTGACTCTTTCTTTGCTTCATTTCTCCCCCTTTGAGCCACCTTTTGCACCAAAGACCTACAACACACTAAAACAAGATAAAACATTAAATATTAACAAAGCTAAGAGCCTAACAAACATAAGTTAAGGGGGGTCCAATATACAATATTTGACACTGATCAAATACCCCCAAACTTACATTTTGCTAGTCCCTTAGCAAAACAAAACTGAAAACAAAAAAAACAAGAAACATAAATTCGCTTTCGTGGGAGAAACGATTGCATTTAGCGTATGCAACAAGCCTTTTAAACCACTAGACATCCCTAGTGGATGAGTGAAGTCTCGTGAGGGTTTTTCAGGAATGACACCCACAAACAATTATTGGAACTATGTTATTAATGGACAAAGCCCTTCACACAAACACATGGTTCACACATCATTAGCAAATTTAACATGTAAAACATACGAGCCACATCATCTAGGCATCCAAACATCATTTCACTCAAGGTTGGAAAATTGAGACAACACGTGCTTCATAGAGTGCAAAGTGAACTAACAATAAAATCATGGGGTTTCAATCATTTTCCAAAGACGTGTATCCCAAAATTCAAAGGAAAACAATGCGATAAATACAACCAAAGCTTGAATTGAAAGATGCAAATTTTTTTGTGTAGGCTGTGCAATGCTTGACTCTCTTAAGCTTATAATGATCTATGTAACGAGCGTTGGGCCAGTGACTCCTAAACCAGACGGCTTTAGGGTACTAGATGTAGAGACATCCCTAGGGCTTAATTACTCAAGTAAAAAGAGCTACGGAGCCTAAACTAGCCATACAATTTTTTTTTGGAATTTCTCATCTTTTGACGCGAACACTCATTGCTTGGCTAGGCAAGAGGTCCGGTTACTCAATGAAAAACTCAATTTATTATGATTTTTTTTAATTTTTTTTATTAACAGCCAAGGTTTTCATCATCACATTGCAAACCAAGAAATCTCAAGACACACACTTCAAAGTCAAATCTCATACCCTACAGACCCTAACGCTAGTGTGCATGTAAAATATCGATCAAACAAGTGGAGTCTCTCTAATCCAACTCATGAATCAAAAACTGGGATTTCTAATGATATGCCATGTTCAAACAAGTTAAACACACCAATGACATGCAATCCACAGTTACGATGTAAATTGTGCCCAATCAACAACATAGCATCAAAAAGAAAAAATTGTATATATAGACAAAAACAAAGCAAAACAAGTAAATAAACAAACAAAAAGACAGACAGAATGTTTGTCCACACCCCCAAACTTAAATGACACATTGTCCTCAATGTGGCAAGAAATACAATACAGTGGGATGAGGAACTGAGATATGCAAAGTCCAAAGCGTCCCCCGAACTTAAACATCAAAACACCTGTCAAAAACTAACAGCAATCTTTTTCTCAAAGATCAAACATCAAAAGGTTAATTGCTGTTAGAAACAAATTAAAATAAAATAAAATAAAACAAAAAGAAAATGACAAAAATTAAAGTGCGAAAAATAAAAAAAGAAAACATACCGCACCTTCCCCGCTCATATGGGTGTCCAACCAATCCCTTCCATCATTTCTTCTTTAAAATTTGATACCCCTCTGGAAGGATGTTCCGCCATCTTATGTAGTTGACCTTATTTCGAGGAATCCACTTAGGAACGCGGTTCCTAGATTTGTGATCTTCTGTGTGTGATTCCTTGAAGATCTCTACGTAAGATGGCTCTTCGAGACATTGAAAAGATGAAACTTGAGGTTCAAGATATGTCTCGAAAGGGATTGTGACGAAGGAGTGAACTTCAGTACTCACTTCCTTGTCGTTGGGCAGAATTGGATTTGGCGGGGGCTCAAATTGCTCAACTTGCTCCTCTTTCTTTTCCTCCTCATGATCATCAGCTCTTTCCTCACTAACAAGTGTGGTGGTGGCTTGGACATGCTCATGATGAGGATCACTGGGGCAATCCTCATCAATCATGTATTGCCCTATCGCCATCTCCTGACTTTGAAGTTCCTCTTCCTCAATTTTATTGAATTCAACAACTAGATGACCAAGTTGTCCTTCCAACCTTGCAACTGCTTCGGTGTTTGCCACAGTGGCATCTGTGATTTCTTGACAAGGTTGGTTGACTATTTGCCTAAACTCCTCGAGTGTTTCTTCCAAAGATAGTTCATAGGAAGCAGGAATGGTGGGTTGGCCGACTAATTCCATGAATTCCTTAAGTGTTTCTTCCAAAGAAGATTGCTTAGGAGGATAGTCATATGATGGATGAGAAGAAAATTGGTTGTCGAACTGCGGATAATCAGGATGGTGCAGTTCGTTAACCTGGGGAGCACAATTTTCCATAGCATGAGCTTGCCACGAAAAATCAGAATGGTTGCTCCAGTCCGGGTTATAAAAATTTGAATCTGATTCAAACCCAGGGCTGGAGAAACTAGTGTTCAACTGCTCATATGAAAAGTTGGAAAATTGTCCCCAATGCGGACAATCACCTATACTATGGTAAGGGCTGGAGCAGTGTGAACATGGTTCATGTGGGTGAAAATTGGTAGGGTTTGGCGTCCTACCGCTAGGAAAAACATTAAAATAATCGAACGGAAGACTCATGCTTCACCCAAACAGTTCAAAATATCCCACATGAAACATTAACAACAAAAATAAAATAAAATAAACAAAAACTAACAAAAAATAATCTAAACAAAACAACTAATCAATAAACTAACAAAAATAATAAACTAAATAAATAAATAAAAATAAAATAAAACAAAACAAAACTAACAACAACAAATAAATAAATAAAAACAGGCCAAATAAATAAATAATAACAGACAAAACAATAATTAAATAAAATAACTAAAAAAAAAGAAAACAGGACACATACACTGCCTCGGGTCTGTTGGTGCAGCCAGCTGATGTGCATTTGAACGCAGGACTCTACGGTCGATCGCAGACACGCAGATATGAAGAAATGTAGCAGTATGTGCACGTGCGTTCGAACGCAACATAGGTGCGTTCGTTCGCAACGGCGCACTGCTGTCTGTCAGAGGCCCGCGCTCGCAAGCAGAAGCGTGTATCGCGAGCGCAGGTACGCGGCCGAAGGAATAGGCTCAAGTGCGTTTGAATGCAGAAACTGCGTTTGACCGCACTGTCGGCGCCTGATTTTTCAGAACTGAACTTAAACAAAAAAAAAAAAAAATGCAAAAACAAACACTAATCTAATTTTTTTTTGGAATTTTTTCTATACAAAAGCACGAAATAAATAAAATAAATACACAATAAAAATAACTAGTAGAAAAATAAAATTAATCTAAGCAAAAAAAATCAATTCAAAAAAAAAAAACGATTCCCCGGCAACGACGCCAAAATTTGATGTACAAATTTAATTGTACTCGCCAATTGCACGAGTTGTTTGTGATATAGCGGATGTGCAAGTGCGAGGTCGAACCCACAGAGAATCATGTTTTGTTAAAAACCAATTCTAATGCCTAAACTAATAATATTTTAACCTAGTCCCAAAATCAAACACATGGCGTGCATAAAAATAAACTAAATTAAAATGCAATAAAATAAACAAATAAAGGCGTGCAGAAAATAAAACTTAATTAAAAAGCAATAAAATAAAGAAATAAAAACGCTAAAGTCCCTAATCTACCTCACCACAACTTAATCAACATATAAACATGCTTGTTCCATACTCAACAACAATTACGCTACTAGGCGTATTCTATTTGCTATTAGTTGGTTCATATGTCCGTCTATCGATTAAGCATTAATGCATGTCCTATTGTCGTTATGAAATCTTGTCGAACTAGTCGATGCAAACACTGTTTAGAGGTCACAACGGATATTGGTTCGAAGACGAATCATCCGATGTATCTCCGGTTGCAACGACTGTTGACGTTAAACGATTCATAAACAACAATCAATGCAATTTTGTCACGAAATTGAATTGAAACGAACAAGCAAAACAGTAAATGACGAATGGAGTATTAAACTAAGCATAAAAATAATTAGATAAAAGCATGGTGAAAGGAATAAGAGACTAAAGCAAAATAAATAAAAGTATTAAATTAAATTGACGTTTAGGAGTGTTTACAATGAAGAACGGGGAGGTTTTGGGTCACTGAGGGCGCCTCAAACGCATCCTAAGCGTCCAAAACAAAATATACAACAAGTCCTATTTATAGACAAAATAAAATCGTGTTGCCAGGTCAGGGGTGCGTTCGAAAGCAAACAGTGCGTGCGTTCAATCATGGTGCTGTGCGTTCAGTCGCAGGTGTGCCGCCGTGCCGTGTGCGTTCGAGAGTAGGCGCTGCGTTCGAACGCAGTGCGTTTGAACGCACTATGTGCGGTTGAACGTACATAACTACCCACGGCACAAGGTTGAAGCGATGTACGATAGGGCCAGCTAGGGCGACGAGGGAAAACGCGGGCTGACTGGACCTGCGTTGAAACGTGGTCCCTGCGTTCGACCGCAGTTGCGTTCGAACACACAAAGTGCGTTCGAATGCACTTCCAAGGGCTTGACTCCTTCTTTGCTTCATTTCTCCCCCTTTGAGCCACCTTTTGCACCAAAGACCTACAACACACTAAAACACTAAAACAAGATAAAACATTAAATATTAACAAAGCTAAGAGCCTAACAAACATAAGTTAAGAGGGGTCCAATATACAATATTTGACACTGATCACGGATGTACGGCCTATTGTGACACGGTGGACGTATAGCCCCGAGCCCAGACGTACGGTTAGTATGTGACAGGGAAACCTTATTTTCACCAAACGTCTCATAGCTCATGTTTTCCTTATTTTATAGTTATTTTAGTGAAATTAGGACTAATAGAAGGTTTTCCATAGATTTGGAGAACCCGGATCTTTCGGAGTACTTAGAGACGTTTTTCGATCCATGTGAGTTTTAACTCACATAATGCTCATTGCTATTTTCCATGCACTGCACATCTATTTTGTGTATTGAGAAAACATGCATATTTTACAACTCTCACAGTTTATACTTATTGCACATGAACTCTGTCATTTTGAGAAAAACGTTGTGCTGAACATGTACCAAGTGAGACTTGTAAAATGACATGCTTATAAAATACAGACAAGATAATTGCATCGTATGACATGGTACACCAGTACGTGCGGTAGTATTAACCATGGGCTTACTATACATGTTAGCTTTATGGTCAAATGTGTGTGTTATATGGGGCTTTGGATCCATTGGTTTCGTAACCTTGATGCAACCATTCCCAATGGTTCGGTCACTATAGGATGGACGTCATTAGTTGGTGTGGGCCACTAGGGGTCAGACTCGATCGTGCCACTAATGTTATGTACAGTATGTTATGCAGTGGCTGGAGCATTGGCATTGTATTATAGGTCCCTCGGGATAGCATCAACCTTGCTGAGAAGGGATAATATCTCAGGTAGACTATATTGTTGAACTATGACTGTTGTTTACACCATATGCATATATCATTACTATATATATCACGCATAAATAAGCTGTCATAATGAAACCGCTTTTACTTATTAAACATCTGAGTTCATTTCTAAAACTGGCATGAGTATTATCTGCGTTAAAATCACTAAGTCTTAAACTTACCCTTTTTATTTATGTCTTTCCCCCATTATTACGATTATTATACGGTTTAGCCGCTTTAGAAGAGGATGCCGTCAGAACAAACTTGGGTGCTAGCTCAGGACGTGATCCATGTGATTTTTGAAGACATGGATTGTTGTACAAAAATAAATGTACTCGCAAGTGCAAGAGTCGTGTGCAATATAATGGGGGTGCAAGTGCGAGGTCGAACCCACAGGGAGTTGTGTTCTTGAAAGCAAATTTAAACCTAAAATAATTCTATTCTAATCTAGTTCACAGTTTTTGAATGGTGATTGTTTGAATGAAACAAAAGCGTAAAACTAATTAAATGAAAGTTGTATGTTAACAAAACACTAGGGTTTTAGAATCCACGCTCACTCATCATTAACAATCTAGCTTCATGATCTCAGATATTCCCCAAAGTTCTCACATTTAAATCTTAAGTATGTTTCACTTTTTGCTTCACAAATTAATCAAAACATTCCTTCTATCCATTCTTTACCCAAATCACAATAGAAATCCAATAATCAATTAAATCATTAGCTGTATCCATAAATCACAAACAAATATACAATCTATATTGAAACATCCGTTGTATCCAGAAAATAAATCACAAGAAAGATCCAATCTTTTAATCAAGAAAACCAAGCAATTAATTGTATTGAATTATCAAAAATCATCTAATGTATGCTTAAATCACAATAGATATCCAAGATACATTCAATCCAATTAATAAAAAAGTAAAACAATAAGCAATTAAACCATTAAATTGGGAAATCTGGAATACATGAAACTAAATTTCTAATCATAAGTGAGGTTTCATCTTCAACCTTAGTTGAAGGTTTAGCCTCTCATGTTATTGAAAGAAAAAACATTCATCATTGAATCCATAATAAAAATGAGTACTTACAAGTAATGAAACGTAAGATTGAAGTCCAAAAGCTAGGAAACCCTAGAACTCTCTTCTTTCTCCTATCAAATTTCGTAATTCGCAGCCTCCCTAAACTAGTTTGATAAATATGTATTTATAGGGCTAAAACTAGGGTTTACAATTTAATAAAACGCTGAAATTCGCTTCAGGTCGGACGCGTGCGATCGATCGCATAGTGGTGCGATTGATCGTACTCATGCATAAGCTTTTGTCTGCTATGTCGTAAGGGCGCTCGATTGTGGTTGCCCTGCTTTCAAACGCATATGCGTTCGATCGTAGCTGGTCTGCGATCGATTGCTCCACCAGAGGCTTGCCCTTTTCATCCACAATATGCACTTCCACTTAAAACCCACAATTTTCCCTTAGTAACCTATAAAACACTAAAAACACAAAACTAAACCAAAACATCAGATAATAACACAGCTAAAAGATTAACAATAGTAAATTAAGGGGTCCAAATGTGTAACATTTGACACACATCAAACACCCCCAAACTTAACTTTTGCTAGTCTCTTAGCAAAACAATACTGAAAAATAACATGAAAGCAGTAAACATAAATCATCCTGTCGTGGGAGAGATGATTGCATTTAGCATATGCAATAAGCCTTTTAAACCCTTAGGCATCCCTAGTGGACGAGTGAAGTCTCGTGAGGGTTTACAGGAATGACACCCACAAACATTACAGCATAATGTTGTTAACAAGAAAGAATTTTCACAAAGACCGTGGTTCTTATTCATGAGTAAGCTAAAAAAGACAAACACTCTCATCACAATTAACAGGCGTCCAAGATCAAATAACTCATACATGGACATTTGAAACATCATATGTTCTTGAAATCTGCAAAGTGAAATTAGCATGCAATAATGAAGCTTTCAGTTTAAACTTAAAACAAGTTCCACAAAATTCGTAAGAATCCCAAACAGATGAAACAACCAAGGCAAGATATGCATTTATTTTCTCTTCTTTACAGGCTATGCAATGTATAACTCCATTAAGCTTTCTAATTGACCCATGTAACAAGTGTTAGGCCAATGACTCCCAAGCCAAATGGCTTCAGGGCACTAGATGTAGAACATCCCACAGGGCTTACTAACTTAAGTAAAAAAGGCTACGAAGCCATACTAGCCATACCATAACTCAGCTTGAACTTCACACCTTTTGACGCGAACACTTAATGCTTAGTGAGGCAAAAGGTCCGGTTACTCAGTGAGGAACCCAAAATGATTTTTTTTTTCTTTTCTTTTTAATCTTGCAAGCCAAGGTTATTCATCAAAAGGTCATCCAACAAATCTCACAAAGAACAGGCTGAAGCTAAAACTTTACACCTCACATAAAACATGCTAATGTGCTAAAAAAACTTAATTCCAAAAACACATACAATCTCAATTATCCAAAAATAAGTCAAAAGACTCAAACTCCAACTGACATAATGAAGAATTCAACCCTTTAAGCAAACCAATGAAATGCAAACCACAGTCCCAGTTAATAACTCAAACTTGACAACAATATTGCACATTTAAAGAAAAAAAAAAAAACCTATAATTGACATAAAACAATAACTAAAAACTAAAAATAACAAAAACTCAAAAATGGACAACGGTTTTCCATACCCCCAAACTTAAATCACACAATGTCTTCAATGTGGGTAAAGATACAATACCAAGAGGTGAAGAGAACCGAAGTGAGTTGAGATGTGTCCTCCCCCAAACTTGTGACAACACTTGTCCTGAAAAAATAAAAAAATTTATTTACCACAAAAACTAACAATAACAACAAGGAAATATAAGGGTAGAGGGGTGCCTCCCATGAGCGCTAAGTTTATAGTCTTCAGCCAGACTTTTCACCGCGGATGATCAGTTGGATGAAGTCGGATCTTCCAAAGGCAATTCCTCAATATCTGGAATCTCCAGTTCTAGGAATGGCTTCAGCCGCTGTCCATTTACTTTCTGAGTATTTCCGCTCTTGATATCCTCGATCTCGATGGCTCCATGAGTAGAAACTGCAAGCACTCTGAATGGTCTTGTCCATCGGGACTTGAGCTTCCCTGGAAATAGATGTAGGCAGGAGTTGTAAAGAAGGACTTTCTAACCAACTTCAAAGGATCTTCTCAATATGTTTTGATCATGAGTCTTCTTCATCTTCGCTTTGTATTGCTTGGCACAGTCGTAGGCATCGTTCCTCAATTCTTCTAATTCATCCATCTGGAGCTTCCTCTGATCACCAGCCTTGGTGATATTGAAGTTTAGCTACTTGATGGCCCAATATGCTCGATGCTCCAATTCTACAGGAAGATGACACGCCTTGCCATACACCAATCAGTAGGGAGACATGCCAATTGGAGTCTTGAATGCTGTCCAGTATGCCCACAAAGCATCATTGAGTCGTAGAGACCAATCTTTCCTCATCGAGTTCACCGTTTTCTCTAATATCCTCTTGATTTCTCTGTTGGATATCTCAACATGCCCACTTGTCTGAGGATGGTAGGGTGTTGTAACTTTGTGAGTGATCCCATACTTCTTCATGAGTTGCTCAAAAAATCGGTTGCAGAAATGCTTCCCCCCATCGCTGATGATGGCACATGATGTCCCAAAACGTGTAAACACATTTTCTTTTAAAAAGTGAAGCACAACTCGATGATCATTCGTCTTGCAAGCAATGGCCTCCACCCACTTGGAAACATAATCAACAGCCACAAGGATGAAAAGGTACCCATAAGAGTTAGGGAAGGGTCACATGAAGTCGATGCCCTAAACATCAAAGAGTTCCACAATAAGAATTTGGTTCAATGGCATCATATTTCTTCTTCCTATGCTCCCTAACTTCTGACACCTCTCACAGGCTGAACAGTAGGCATGTGCATCATGAAAGATGGAGGGCCAATAGAATCCACTTTGAAGAATCTTCGCAGTGGTCTTTTTAGAACTGAAGTATCCTCCACATGCATGATCATGGCAGAAAGAGAGGATCTTCTGGTATTCATTCTCAGGAATGCATCTCTGTATAATCTGATCTGGGCAGTATTTAAATAGGTACGGATCATCCCAAAAGAAGTATTTCACCCCAGCCAAGAATTTTGATATGTGTTGCTTGGTCCAATGTGAGGGTATCTGGGCGGTGACAAGGTAGTTCACAATATCTGTGAACCAAGGTGCAGGGATTTGAAAAATGTGCATAAGTTGTTCATCAGGGAACGTCTCAGCAATCGGCACAACATCTTCATTGAAGTCCACAACCAGCTTGGATAGATGGTCAGCTACCACATTCTCAGAACCCTTCTTATCTCGGATCTCAATGTCAAATTCTTGTAGCAACAGAATCCACCAGATGAGACGAGATTTAGCATCTTTCTTAGACAAAAGATACTTCAGAGCAGCATGATCTAAGTAGACCAAGACCTTAGATCCTAGCAAGTAAGATCTAAACTTATCTAGAGCAAACACAACAGCCAACAGTTCCTTTTCAGTGGTGGAGTAATTTAATTGTGCATCATTTAGGGTCTTGCTGGCATAGTATATGATATAAGGAAGCTTCTCCACTCTCTGCCCCAACACGGCTCCCACAGCATAATCGGAAGCATCACACATTATCTCAAATGGCAGTCCCCAATTAGGTGGTTGGATGATCGGTGTAGAGGTCAATGTGTTCTTCAGAATCTCGGAGGCTGTCTGGCATTTGTCATTGAAGTCAAATAGAACATCTTTTGCAAGTAGATTGCACAAAGGTCTTGCTATCTTGCTAAAGTCCTTGATGAACCTTCTGTAAAATCCTGCGTGTCCCAGAAATGACCAAAGTTCCTCAACTGTCTGTGGTGGTGGGAGACTGGAAATTAGATCCACTTTAGCTTTGTCAACCTCTATACCTCTGGAAGAAATCACATGGCCCAAAACAATCCCTTGTTTTACCATAAAGTTACATTTTTCCCAATTTAGAACCAGATTCTTCTCCTTGCACTGTATCAATACGAGAGTGAGATGATGCAGACATTCCCCAAATGATGAACCAAAGACTGAGAAGTCATCCATGAATATCTCTAAGTGATGTTCGACCATGTCTGAAAAGATGCTGATCATGCATCGCTGAAAAGTAGCAGGTGAATTGCATAGCCCAAATGGCATCCGACGATCGGCAAACGTACCAAAGGGACAAGTGAAGATAGTCTTCTCTTGGTCTTCTGGATCCAATGAAATTTGGTTGTAACCGGAATATCCATCCAGGGAACAATAGTAATCATGGCCTGCCAATCTTTCTACCATCTGATCAATGAACGGGAAAGGGAAATGGTCTTTCCTCATTACAGAGTTCAGCTTTCTGTAGTCGATGCACACTCTCCATCCTGATTGTACACAAGTTGGGACCAACTCATTGTCTTTATTCTTGATCACTGTAATCCCTGCCTTCTTGGGTACCACATGAATGGGACTAACCCATTTACTGTATGAGATCGGGTATATGATTGCTGCATCCAGAAGTTTGATCACCTCAGCTCTAACTACCTCTTGCATGGCCAAATTTAGACGTCTCTGTGGCTCCCGAGATGTTTTAGCATTTTCTTCTAGGTGAATCTTGTGCATTACCACTGCAGGGTTGATTCCCTTGATGTCTGCAATCGACCATCCAATTGCTTCTTTATGCTCTTTCAACACATTCAGCAATTCTTGTCCTTGAGCCTCATCCAAATCAGAAGAGTTGATTACCGATAAAGATTCACTGGGATCTAGGTACTTGTACTTCAATGTGTCTGGTAGGGGCTTCAACTCTCGCTTTGCTTGCTCAAATGCTGATGATGATGTGTCTGTGATTCCCTCAATATTAGTCTCATTTGCTGTAACCGAGCCCAACATTGCATCAGCTTGTTCCAGTAGTGTATCCAGGTTCATGTCACCTCCATATGCAGTAAGGCATTCTCCCAAATGATCGTCACTGCTCAAATCATTTACCGTCTCCTCTACAGGTTCTTCTATCATGCAAGTACTTATGACTTCTTCATACTCAAACGGCTGCCTACTGATATCAAAGATATTCAGCTCCACTGTCATGTTCCCAAAAGATAGCTTCATAAACCCAGTTTTGCAATTGATTAGGGCGTTAGCTGTAGCTAAAAAGGGACGCCCTAAGATGATCGGAACTTGAAGCTCTATGTTCACTACTGGTTCTGTATCTAAGACAATGAAGTCCACTGGGTAGTAGAATTTATCAACTTTGATCAGAACGTCTTCAATTATTCCTCTTGGCTTCTTTACAGATCTGTCAGCCAGTTGAAGTGTGATGGATGTTGATTTCAGCTCTCCCAATCCCAGTTGAATATAAACTGAATACGGCAGAAGATTGACACTGGCTCCCAAATCCAATAAGGCTCTTTCAGCTCGGTTGTCACCAATCTTACAAGCAATGGTAGGACATCCCGGGTCCTTATACTTGACAGGCATCTTGTATTACAGAATAGAGCTTACTTGCTCAGTTAGGAAAGCTTTCTTGGGCACATTTGTCTTCCTCTTAACTATGACCAGATCCTTCAAAAACTTTGCATAAGAAGGCACTTGTTGGATGGCATCTAGGAATGGAATGTTGATCTGCACATGCTTGAACACTTCCAAAATGTCATCATACTTTGAGCTTTTCTTTGGTGCTATTAGTCTTTCTGGATACAGAGCTTTTGGAACATATTTCTTGGACTGATCCTCAACATTAGGAATGATTGTGGCTGGTTCAACTTATGTTGTAGGCTTGGCCAGGTTCTCTTCCTTTCTTGCAGTGTTACTGGCTTCTTCAGGTGTGGCCACTTGGTTATCCACTTGTTTTCCTGACCTCAAAGT
Source organism: Carpinus fangiana (assembly GCA_006937295.1). Taxonomy (NCBI): domain Eukaryota; kingdom Viridiplantae; phylum Streptophyta; class Magnoliopsida; order Fagales; family Betulaceae; genus Carpinus; species Carpinus fangiana. Next base: position 15,100,141 of record CM017328.1, on the reverse strand, counting down.
GGTAATTGCTTGCACGTGGTCTTGTCCATGAGTTGGAGTAGATGAACTCCCAATGCCGAATTGCCCCTTAGGATTAGGCACAGGTTGACTCAGGAACTTCCCTCTTTCTCTTTCCCCCATTTGATTTGCTAGCTGGCCAATTTGCCCTTCTATATTGGCAAAAGAACTTTTCAGCTCTTGTATGTCTCTGGTGGTGGCATTCTTCAACTCTTGAATGTCTCTGCTGTTTGACTGTACGGCCTGATCAGCTCGTTGCATGAATTTATCAATTGACTGCATGAGTGCTTTCATCATTTCTTCCAATGAAGACTGAGGTGCAGGTTCTGGTGCTTGATAAGTAGATGGTTGAGCTTGGAACGATGGCTTACCCTGATTTAGTGGTTGACTTTGCTTCCAAGAGAAATTTAGGTGATTCTGCCACCCTGGATTGTAAGTTTCAGACAATGGTCCACTTGTGGATTTTCTATACTCGTTGAAGGCATTGACTTCCTCAATCGGATTTTCTGTTGATAGAGTAGGGCTGTTTTGAGTGAAGTGCATTGGGCTGGCACATATCCCGCGTACGTCAGCTTGGTATGTCTCTGCCGCATTCAATGGTTTGTTCAAAACCAAAGTAGCAAATTTACGTTTGAGCTCCTTAACCTCTTCTCTTAACTCAGCATTTTCCTTCACTTCATACATGCCTCTTGTCTTGGGAGCGGGATCTTGTCTATCCCAACTGTCTTGAAAATCCCATTGTTGTGCTCGTTCAACCATTTCATCCAGTGCTTTGTAAGCTTCATCTCCCGTGAGGCTTAAGAATTCCTTACCATTCATGGTTTCAAGTGAGTTTCGCTCACTTTGTGTCAATCCTCTGTAGAAGAATGTAACAATGGTCTCATTCTCAAACCCATGGGGTGGACACTTCATGGTAAGCTCTTTAAACCTCTCCCAACTATCAGTGAATCTCTCTCCCTCTTTCTGCCTGAAATTAGTGATCTTGATACGATAATCGTTAATTTTAGCAATTGGGAAAAATTTATGATAAAACTTACTCTGCATCATTTCCCAAGAGGTAATAGATTCTGGTCTCAAGTTATAAAGCCAGGCTTTCGCCCTATCATGTAAGGAAAAAGGAAATAACCGAAGACGTACCAAGTCTATCGGGGAATTTGGTGATTTAATTAAATCACATACCTCCTTAAAGGTCCTCACATGATCATATGGATCTTCGTTCTCTGACCCTCTAAAACATGGAAGGTTGTTGAGTGAACTTGGTTTCAACTCAAAGCGGGCAGCATTATCCGGTACTACTATACATGATGGTGCACTTGTAGCATTGGGTGCAAACAACTGCCTCAGAGATCTGGGTGGATTACGTTCTCCCATCTCCATAGATTTTTCTAACTTGGATTCGGAACTTTGAGAATTGGCGGGCGAATTTGGTGGTATCCTTTGATTACCCCTTGCCATTCGTTCAATTTCTGAATCAAAATTGGCTAGCTCTAGATTTAGAGATCTACGTCCAAGCATGCAAAAAGAAATTAAAAAAAATTAATAAAACAAACAAATAAAATAAAATAAAAATAAAAATAAAAAGAAAATTGGAATTAAAGAAAAATGAAAGATGAAAAAGAAAATGAAAAAAAAAATCAGTCTGGACTCTGTCACTGCGATCGAACGCAATAAGGGCAGGGTTGATCGCAAGTGTGCTAATCCGTAGGTACGATCGAGCTAACGTCACGCGCAAATGCGCGTAGTTCGTTCTTCTGGCTGCGAGTGCGTTCGATCGTAGCTGGGCTGCGATCGATCGCTCTAACAGGAAACAGGTATCCTCCGGACCTGCATCAACGAAACAACTAAAACAAAAATTTTTCTTTCTTTTTATGTTAGCACAGAAACAAAAATTGCATAAAAATCAAATCCTAATTATAACTAGTAGAAAAACAAAACTATTTTAGAAATAAATAGGTTTCAAAAATTAAACAAGTCCCCGGCAACGGCGCCAAAATTTGTTGCACAAAAATAAATGTACTCACAAGTACACGAGTCGTGTGCAATATAATGGGGGTGCAAGTGCGAGGTCGAACCCACAGGAAGTTGTGTTCTTGAAAGCAAATTTAAACCTAAAATAATTCTATTCTAATCTAATTCACAATTTTTGAATGGTGATTGTTTGAATGAAACAAAAGCGTAAAACTAATTAAATGAAAGTTGTACGTTCACAAAACACTAGGGTTTTAGAATTGATGAGTGCTTAATATTGTATATTTGGGCCCCTTAACTTATATTTGTTAAGCTCTTAGCTGTGTCTTTTTCTAATGTTTTGGTTAGTTTTGGTGTTTTAGTGTTTTGCTGGTTGCTATGTTGCATTTGGGGCTAATGCCATTAAATCTGGGGCTTAAAACAGTTCAGGGAGCTTTGGCGGCAAAATTGAGTCGAACGATGATTTGCACCCGATGAGTCCCACCAAAATGACCATATCTAGAGTTGTAGAACTCCAATTGGGGTGATCTTGGTGTCTTTGGAAAGCTATCTCGAAGATCTACAAAATCATATTTCATAAGATTTGGCCAATTCTGAAGTATGTGCGATCGAGCACACATTGAGTACGATCGATCGCACTTGTGCCCATCAGATGCAGAAATTCATGCACGAGTGCGATCGATCGCACCTAAGTGCGATCGAGCGCACTCGGCCGACCTGGCAGTGTTGAAACCCTAAATTTAGCTTATAAGTATCATATTTTTTCATTGTAAATAGTGGGAGACACGCCGTGGGCGCCGTTCTTGGTCGTTTTTGTAACACCCCACCCCAATGACACACAATATTGTCCGCTTTTGGCTCCCCTAAACTAAACTTCCCAGGAGGTCACCCATCCTGGTACTACTCTCGTAGAAGCACGCTTAACTGCAGAGTTCTAATGGGATCATTACCATCACGGCTTTAAAATGCGTTGTTGCCATTAAGGGTGTAAGTATACATATAAGCACATCCCCATCTCCATACCCAGGCGATGTGGGACGTCACAGTTTTCGCATTTTTCTGAGTTTTTGGAGCTTGGAACTCCAATTCTTTTGTAAGTTTGTTAATTTTAATAATGAAATTTAGTTTTCTTGTGATTTCTTTTATCATGAGAGGCTAAATCTTCAACTAAGGTTGAAGATGAAGCCTCACCATTTTACATGTTTTTATAATTTGTTCGTACAATTTCGTCATTTACATAATGTATGTTCGTTTCAATTCAATTCTGTGACAAAATTGTGATTGATTGTGCCAAAGTTGGATATTCATTGTGTTTCATCTAACGGATACATTGCATCTTTTGATTTACTTTGGATATCCATTGTCTTTTGTGCAAAGCATGGATACATTGGATCTTTTGAACTAAGTTAGATATGCATTGTCTTTCGTAAATGCAGATGGATTTATTGAATCTTTCAATAGGAACAATAGAACATATATATGGTTTAATTGTCTGTCGGATGTATGAACTAAGCGTGAGAATGTGTGTCTTTGATTTGGTGGGGTGGATTCTGAAAACCATGGTACTTTTATCATTTGTTTATTTTCAGTTTTTCTGTTTAATTTACCATTGCACGACAAAATTCGGAACTAGGTTAAGATAGAATTGATTTAGATAGGAATCGATTTTCGCAACGCAATTCTTTGTGGATCGACCTCGCACTTGCACAAGCAGTACTACATACGAATCGTGCGCTTGCGAGTAATTATAATTTGCACATCAAGTTTTTGGCGCCGTTGCCGGGGATTTGTTTGTTTGTGAAAATTGATTTTTGTTTAAATTGATTTTATTTTTCTACTAGTTATAATTAGCACTTTTATATTATTTTTCTTTTTGCAACTTTGATTTGATTTTATTTGTTTCTGCATATCTAACCAAAAAAAAAAATTTGCAAATTCTGTTTGTCATTTTGTGTTTTCTATTTTTTTCTGCATTTTTTTTATTATTCTATTGTCGAAAAAAAAAATTCAAATATTTTTTTTTTGTGGGGCTAGCTAAATAGTGAGGGTGAAGCATGAATTTCCCGGTTGGTAATTTTTATGCTTCTCATAGTGGTAGGATGCCAAATCCACACTCATTCATCATTAACAATCTAGCTTCATGATCTCAGATATTCCCCAAAGTTCTCACATATAAATCTTAGGTATGTTTCACTTTTTGCTTCACAAATTAATCAAAACATTCCTTGTATCCATTCTTTACCCAAATCACAATAGAAATCCAATAATCAATTAAATCATTAGCTGTATCCGTAAATCACAGACAAATATCCAATCTATATTGAAACATCCGTTGTATCTAGAAAATAAATCAAAAGAAAGATCCAATCTTTTAATCAAGAAAACCAAGCAATTAATTGTATTGAATTATCAAAAATCATCTAATGTATCCTTAAATCACAATAGATATCCAAGATACATTCAATCCAATTAATAAAAAAGTAAAACAATAAGCAATTAAACCATTAAATTGGGAAATCTGGAATACATGAAACTAAATTTCTAATCATAAGTGAGGTTTCATCTTCAACCTTAGTTGAAGGTTTAGCCTCTCATGTTATTGAAAGAAAAAACATTCATCATTGAATCCATAATAAAAATGAGTACTTACAAGTAATGAAACGTAAGATTGAAGTCCAAAAGCTAGGAAACCCTAGAACTCTCTTCTTTCTCCTCTCAAATTTCGTAATTCGCAGCCTCCCTAAACTAGTTTGATAAATATGTATTTATAGGGCTGAAATTCGCTCCAGGTCGGACGCATGCGATCGATCGCATAGTGGTGCGATCGATCGCACTCGTGCATAAGCTTTTGTCTGCTGCGTCGTAAGGGCGCTCGATTGCGGTTGCCCTGCGTTCGAACACATATGCGTTCGATCGTAGCTGGTCTGTGATTGATCACTCCACCAAAGGCTTGCCCTTTTCATCCATAATATGCACTTCCACTTAGAACCCACAATTTTCCCTTAGCAACCTATAAAACACTAAAAACACAAAACTAAACCAAAACATCAGATAATAACACAGCTAAAAGATTAACAATAGTAAATTAAGGGGTCCAAATGTGCAACATTTGACACACATCAGTGATCGTTCACAATTCACACTGCGATCGATCGCTTCCTTAGAATGTTTAGCACAATTGAAGCGGTTTCTACGATCGATCGCCCATAAGGTGCGATCAATTGCAGGAACAGAATGTTACTACTCAATTTATGAATTACTAAGAAAAGTAAAGAAAAATTGGAAAGCAAAACCACGAAAATCAAAATAGAGAAAAGTAAGAAAAGTGTACCGCACTCAGCGGCCTCAGTACCACTGACCTCAACAAGGGAGCTTGAGATCGAAGATTGCTCAACTGCCTCCATAGTAGCTTCAGTACTAATCTTTTGGGAAGGTGCACTTGAAATCCACCTCATGTGACTCAGGTGCTCTTGGTGTAGAATTCATTCCAACATATGGCTTCACTCTGTGTCCATTCACTTTGAATGTTTGATTTGTCTGTGGACTATGAACCTCCAATGCTCCCTGAGGAAACACATTAGTTATAATACAAGGACCAAACCATTGATACTTGAACTTACCAGGGATGAGCCGAAATCTTGATTTATAAGTCTACACTTTATGTCCCACTTGAAACTCCTTCTTGGCATGGTATTTGTCATGATCAGTCTTGGTTCTTCCCTTGTAGAGTTTGTTAGTCTCTGCTGCCTTATGCCTCAACTCCCCAAGTTCCTTCAGCTGTTGCTTCCTTTTAGCACTTGGCTGTGATGGAGAAGGTACCAAGGGTTTCATGACTTCCATGATGTCTTCAGTAACATCTTCAATAACTGTCTCCTTGTCCTTCCTTGTGACACTATGAGTAAGGGTAGCTTGCAATGGATTCATTTGATGGTCCTAAAAAGTATTCTCAACAACACCTTTGATCATACAAGCATTAAAGCATTCAACATCATCTTGAGGTAATTGTGATTCTTCAAAAACCTTAAATACTATCTTTTCACCATTTACTTTCATGCTCATAGTACCCTTTTTCACACAGATTTTCATATTAGCAGTTCTCATGAAGGGCCTCCCTAAGATAATTGGTAAAGGTGATGGCATCGGGCCTTCTTCCATATCCAAGACAATAAAATCAACAGGTAAAATAAATTTACCTACCTTTACCAAGACATCCTTAAGTATACCTCTTGGTCTTTTTATGCTTCTAACTGCCAATTGCAAGGTGATAGAAGCTGGTTGTAGCTCCCCTAAACCTAGCATCTCATACACCGTGTATGGCATCAAATTGACACCAGCTCCTAAGTCTAGTAATAAATGCTCACAATCATGATCACCAATCTTGCAAGGAATAGTAAAACTCCCTGGATCTTTAAGCTTAGGTGGTAACTTCCTTAACAACACCGCACTTACCTCTTCAGTTAAAGCCACTATCTCATGCTCCTGAAATCTCTTTTTATTAGTGCAAAAATCTTTAAGAAATTTAGCATAAGATGAAATTTGTTTGATTGCATCTAGTAAAGGAATATTAATTTGCACTTTTCTCAATATTTCAAAGATATCAAGCAACTTGTTTTCTTTCTTTGGCTTTACTAACCTTTGAGGGAAGGGTGGTGCATTCACCTTCTCCATTTCACTTACCTTGGATGTGGAGGCTTCATGTGGAGGTACTTGTGATTTGACTTCAGTCTTTGGCTTTACCAACCTCTGAGGGAAGGGTGGTGGTGGATATACCCTCATCTTACTTATTTGTGATTGTGTTGTCTCTTTAGTTCCTATCTCCTTGCCACTTCTGAGAACCGTGACAGCTTTCAGTTGTTGGTGACCCCCTGGATTTTGTATTGCTTTGGCTGGAAATTCACGGTTCCTTCCATTCAGCTCCTTAGCCAATTGCCTCACTGTTACTTCCAGTCTTTGAATAGCTTGCTTATGCTTCGCATTGGTTTGTCTTTGCTCAGTCCGAAATTGTTTCTCATTCGCCATAAACTTGTTGTGGATTCTATTCTGCAGCGTAATGTGTGCCCATTGGGACACAAGACGCAAAGGCATGACCAGTTCATTCAAGCGTTGTATGCCTTTCATAAAGGCCATTGGTATTCCATCCCATCAATCATTTGGAATCAAATTCACAAGTTTTTTGGATTGGGTACATGCACGTCGAGCCACCACTACAAAGTCATGGGGGCTACCATTTCCGTTTCTGCTCACACATATCTTGAAGAAGAAAGGCATAAAGGGGACCCCCGAAGATGGACCTGTCACAGAATATCCAGTCTTTGGCAGATACCAGTGGAACCACAGCCAATCACACATGCCAAGAGGCCTTAGGGCGCAAATACCTGCTGTTAAAAGAGTGGAGGATGCAGAGCATACGGAAGAAGATCCACATGCACCTCAGCAAGGTGGGAGAAGAGGATCTATTGTCATAAGCCGCACTGAATATGAATTCTTATGTGGTGCACATCAGTGCATGGACAGGCTGGAACAGCGCTTTGACAATATGGAAAAGCGGTTTGATACACAAGACATGGTGCTCAAGGCCATTCTCGAGCGACTACCACCAGCTACGGGGGCATCATCTTCAGTACCACATAGGGAACATCAGTGAGAGGACACACAGTCTGGCTGAAGACGTTAAACTTAGCACTCATGTGAGGCACCCCACAGCATATCCTTTTAAATTCTTTTTTGTTTTATTTTTGCTTTAGTTGTTTCATTTTTGTTTTCCAGTCTTACTTTAGTGTTGTGTTTTCAGGGACAAAAGAGTACTTCAGTTCAAGTTTGGGATGTGCTATGAGCCATGCCAATCCAGACAGTTCTCTATTTCCCTAGGTCAACTCTTTCCATGATATTTACACATTGAGGAGAATGTGTAATTAAAGTTTGGGGGTATGGGAGACACAATTTACACACACTTTGTCCCCTTTTTGAAGAAAAAAAATGCATGTTCATGTTGTCTTAAAATTTTGGTTGACCTGAAAAAATTGTGATTTGATTTCATCAGTGAGCTTAAAATTTTAAACACATGATCTGATGATAGAATTTTTGAGTTTTGTACTTACTTTAGACAATTGAGAATTCACATGTTTGATATGCTCTAACACAAGCACATTAGTACATGATTTGTGGGGTATGACATGTGGTCTTAATGTTTATGTCTCTATGTCTTGGGTGACACTAGATGACTTATTGGTTGGATACATTGGCATAATAATATATATATATATAAAAAAAAAATGATCATTGATAAGATTTTCACTGAGTAACTGGGCCTCTTGCCTCAAAGCATTGAGTGTTCACGTCAAAAGGTGAAGAGATTTGATTTGGTTAACTTTATGGCTTTTCACTGAGTAACTGGGCCACTTGCCTCAAAGCATTGAGTATTCACGTCAAAAAGTGAAGATATTTGATTTGGTTAACTTTATGGCTAGTTTAATTTTGTAGCCTTTTTTACTTGAGTTAGTAAGTCCTTAGGGGTGTCTTTACACCTAATGCTCTAAAACCATCTGGTTTGGGAGTCATTGGCTTAACACTCGCTACATGGGTCAGTTAGAAAGCTTAAGGGAACTAAACATTGCAGAGCCTAATAATAAAAGAAAGAATAAGAAAAATATGTCATTGTTGTTCATTCTGATAGGACTTTCAGTGAATCTTGAGATATTGAGACATTGTACATTGAAATTGTTTGGAAGCTTCATAGTTTTGTACTAGTTCACTTTACATTGTTTCGAACTTGTGATGCCTTAACTTGCCTGTTGTAAGTGATTAGACTTTAAATTCCAAGTCATTGTGAAGATGGAGTTTAACTTTTTAAGCTTGCTAATGAATGAAAATCATGGTTTTGAGTGATGCTTTAATTTTTGATAACATGAACTGTGCATAATGTTTATGGGTAACATTCCTGAAAAACCCTCACGAGACTTCACTCGTCCTCTAGGAAATTCCTAGGGGTTTAAAAGGCTTGTTGCATACGCTAAATGCAACCGTACATCCCACGAAAGTTGGACTTATCTTTTTGTTTTAAATTTTGTTTTTTAGTTTCGTATTGCTAAGGGACTAGCAATATATGTAAGTTTGGGGGTGTGATAAGTGCTTAAATATTCATATTTAAG
>CM017328.1:15008399-15080704 GCA_006937295.1 Carpinus fangiana | reverse complement strand
CCGCTTGATTGTTGGTTAAATTTCCTTCTATCATCAAGGAGTCGATGGAATTGTACCTTCAGTGAGAATTGGCCATAGAATGAAAAAACTTGGAACACTTATCACCTTCTTTAAGCCAAAGAATTCTGGATTTTTGCCTCCAACTAATCTCTTCCATAAGCAAGCAAGCTTCTAACTCCCTAGAAACCTCCCCTTTCTTGGCTAGTTCTGCGCTATCCAAAGCCCGATCCTCTTCAATAGCATCCAACTCCCTGAGATCGTCTAGGAGCTTACTTTTATTGCATTCAATATTACCAAAGACCTCCTCATTCCATTTCTTTAAATCCAACTTTAGGGCTTTAATCTTGCACGCAAAGATAAAACTAGGCGAACCTTGGAATTGGTAAGAATCCCACCATTGCTTCACTAAAGCCCCAAAACCTTCCTTCTTGAGCCACATGTTCTCGAACTTGAACGGTCTTTTGCCGCTAGGACCATTCACACTATCAAGAAGGAGAGGAAAATGATCCGAACAAATGCGGGGAAGTCTCTTTTGAGACACACCTGGGAACCTGGCTTCCCAATCAGGAGAGATAAGAAAACGATCAATCCTAGACCACTTCGGAGGATCCTGAGCAAGAGACCAAGTAAAAAAACCCCCTGCAAGAGGCAAATCCAGCAGCCCCTGCTCATGAAGAAAATCGGAAAATTCTGCCATAGCCAAGCGACAAGCAGCTCTGGATCTTTCACTAGGGAAGTGGGTGACATTGAAGTCCCCCCCGATGCACTACGGCATGTTCCACCAGCTCATTAGGCCCGCCAACTCATCCCACAAGATTCTTCTATCTCTAGCATGATTCGGACCATACACCCCCGCAAAAGCCCAAATGGAATTATCCTCAATTAACCTGAATTTTACTGCCAGGGAATACACCCCGTAGCAATCCTCTATCTTCTCCACCACCCTTTTATCCCATAAAATCAAAGTCCCCCCGGACGCCCCACAAGAGTCAAGACACACCCAATCCACATAATTACAACGCCAAAGACTCCGCACCAACCTTCGAGACAAACTAAATTGTTTAGTTTCTTGAAGACAAACAATATCCACCTTCCAATCTTGGAGCAAATTCATAATCCTCAAACGTTTTTTCCCCTCGTTCAGCCCCCTCACATTCCAAGTCAGAATTTTTGGCTTCATTAAACCACTTTGCTGCCCCTCCCCCTTGCGCTTGCCGCGGCTAGACTGCCCCTCTCCTCGATTGTCATAATTGATGGAACTCTCAAGATTCTTGATCTCCCTATTTCTTTTACCAACCGATGGAGATTGAGCTTCCAACTCGTTCAACCTCTCTTTTTCAATGAAGGTCAAGAGGGCCATAAACTGCCATTTGTGCCCTATATAAGTTATACCCACCCTAGTATCAGAGCCTTAGGGTTTGAATCCTTGGCGCTTTGTTTGTAGTAGTGCTTTTTCGCTATATTTGTGTTGTTTTGTTGAGTGTTTTTCTGGTGACAGCACCGCCCATTGGCATAATGCCCACACGGGCAGAGCCTTGGTAGCAGAATTTTTTTTGTTTTATGGTGACCGGAGGAACACCTCCGGTGAAGGAAAAAAAAAAACCCATCACTGTTGCTGCTAGGGTGCAAGTTTTTGTTGCTGGGTGTGATGGCCGGCGTTGTCTATGGAGGCCGGCAAAGTTGCAGCGGGCCTCAGAAAAAAAATAAAAAATAAAAATCCGTTCCTTTGATGATTGTGTTGTTGGAACGATGATCTGTGGTCATCGTTTGAGTCTGTTGTTGCTGTTTTTGGAGTGGCCAGCCTGTTCTGTCATCTCCGGCAAGGTCCAGCGACTTCCAATGACTGTTTCGTTCTGCTTTTCAGTGTTTTTCTTCTGTTTTAGGTACTGCCAACATGTTCTGCTTGTCTCCGGCCTGTTTTGAAGCTCCGTCTAAGTTCTGGCAAGTATCCCGTGAAGCTCCAGCGAGTCTCCGGCGAAGCTCCGGCAATTTTTTTTTTCCCCCAAAATCTTTTTTCCGGCGAAACTTGTTGGTTTATCATGCATTGGTTTTTGGTGATCGATGTATCCGACCGGCCTTGGTGTTTTGCGGCTGAAACGCCCTAAGTTCTAGAGGTAGAGCAACTGAGAGCAATTGTAACATATTCTTAATAAAAATAAAAAAGCGTCCAAAAATCATGAAACCACTTTTAAAATCTTCATTTTTCATCATTCTATAAGGTCTTAAAACAGTTTTATTTAAGGTCATTGATTGAAATTGCAACGTCCAAAACAGCGTGACTTTTCTTTCAATAACCAACTAACTTTTCTAACTAGCAATTTCCATCATCTTTCACATAAAATATATTTATCTATAAAATTGCAAATCCTCCTTATCCTTGAAATTAAGATCGTCTTTATTCTAGGGTATAAATTTAGGGGTATTACAGCGGCGAGAATCGATCCCAAGTTGTTATTGATCAATGTATCCGACTAGCCTTGGTGTTTTGTAGCGAGAATCGATCCAATATTGTGATCGTTGTATCCGATCGGTCTTGGTATTTTGGGGCGAAACCCGATCAAATCTTCGTTGTTCAAGTTTTTGACGAGTTTTTCGATCGGCGTTGAAGTTTTATTTGATTGTCCTATTATTTGTTTTGAGTCTTTGTATTGTATGCTCCAAGCTGTTCTAGCTTGAGGGGGAGTGCAGAGTATTTTTTCTAGTTGTTTTTTGTTTGCTTGTATCTTCCAAGCTGGATTCATATGATGTATATACTCTAGCTTGAGGGGGAGTGTTAGAAGAGTTAGGGTTTGAGTCATTAGGGTTTTGGGGTAGTTTAGTCTTTATGGTATTTCCCTAATCTATATAATAGGATGCTTGTATTAGGTTAAGATAAAATCAATTCTAAACCCTAAAATCAATAGTATTTCCCTAAACCCTAAAATCAATTCTAAATTTCAAATTTTCTCACACGAATCTCTGGTTTTCGCTGTCTCTGGCGTCGATGTGAGATTGTGGTCCTCCTCTTGTCGTCCTTTGCACCTCTCCCTCCTTTTCTCCTGCGAGGATATAGTACTATCTCACATTTTTGGGCTGAAGGTAGGGTTCCGTCTTCTAGCGGTGGCGCCTATGGACGTGTCCCGCTAGAAGCTGCTCTCTGGTTCGTGGGAGGCGCTTGTGTATCCAATGGAGAGCTGGTTCTCTATGGAAGCAAAGGCTTTCTCCTTTTCGGTGGTCTCCGGCAAGCCGGTGCTTCGCTTGGAGGAAAGGCGTAAAGGCTTCAGGGGGTTTATCTTGTTGGGGGTCAAGGCCTTGGTCTGGTTAGTAGATATGGTGGAAGAGGCGCTCGAGACCCAAAGGAGAGAGGACTTCGCTAGTTCAATCTGCGATGAGGTAAGATTGTTGAAGGTCCGAATGGGTAGAAACAGGGCTGGGTGCTTTTTAGAGGCGGCGGTCTTTGTCGAGGGCGGTCGGAAAGGGGTAATCAGGCTCCCTGAGGGCCGTGGAGGCTGGGGCTGGCAAAGATTCGCGGAGGAACTCTGTCCCTTGACGGCGCATCTCGACATGAAGGTTCTGCCAGCGGTTGCTAATGCCGGAGAGAAAGGTAGCCAGCCTTCATTTGCGGAGGTGCTTGCCGCGCCCTTGGGAGGTATGAAATCGCCTGGCGTGGAAGATTCGGCTTCTGTCTTGGGGAGGTGGCTTCCGATGGGTGGCGAAGCAAGACTGACGGAGGTGATGAGGAGCCTGGCTATGGAGTTTTTAGCCAAGTTGAGGACTGAGGTGGACCGGATTCTCTTTTTTGGGTTGGGCTTGAAGATTAAGACTTCCAGGGATATAAGGAGAAGAATGGTACAGGCCTTGCTTGTGGTAGTAAATTGAGGTTAGTGTAGAGCACAAACTCCTGTGGTAGTAAATGATGGCGCCAGTGACATAAGCCTTGCACTACTGCATAAAACTATCATAAATCGAGTACTTTGGTTTAGCCTTATTTGGTTTTTCACTAAAATAGGCTATCGGTGACAGTCCTAACAAACTACTCCACGGGCTAAATAGATAGGACTCAAATACCTCTTTATAATCTATCTCCTAATATCTACTCCATTGTTGCACCGTCTAGCTAGAACATCGGAGTGTTTTTTACTGATTTTTTTGTAGGTAGAATTTTCCCATTGTACAGTGCATTGGTTGTTCATCCGCTTACATACTTTCTGCATTCACCTTTATGATTCCATAACCAGTCTATGATCAAATAAAACATATACACAAACCTGTCCATCATGGCCTTTTAGCTCTTCTAGAAGCTGAGTTGTTTGTTTGTCCCATACTAAAACAGACTGATCATCTGACCCTGATACCACCTTTCCTCTATCAGAACTTATTGCACGGATGGTTCTACAAGTGGCAAAAAAGGGCGGGCATCAATTCAAGGTGAATTAAACAACTGCATAGAGGCAAGCAGAGTAGTTCAATGGCATCAATCAATCAACCCAGAAAAGAGGGGGAAAAGAAAACCTTGTATGTCCTTTCAGAGTTGCCCGAAGTTCAGAACCACGAAGACTAGGATCCCAAATCTTAACCTGCATGATTTTAGAAATAAACATATCATCTTTAATGCTGCATGTTACAAAAGCCTCTCAATTTGAAGAAATTGCCCAAATATGCAAACTTACTGAGCAGTCTGTGCTTCCACTTATAAAGAAACCTGCATCTTCGCGGTCGCCCACCAGATCCCACACCTCTCTTCTTGTCACACAATGTAGAGCAGTAATGGCACCACTATGACCCCTAAGTATGCGAACATTGGTTTGAATTTTCTTCTGACCAGCAGAAGATAAATCTTGTTTGCGAGGGGTCCCACCATTCTCATTTGTAGCTGAACTTCGAAGAAAATAAACCATGCTGACGTACTGAAAAATATTATATATATATAGTACACGTCTGAAATCTTAAAAGAAAGAGATACCGGAATTCCCAGCATCAGAAGCCCATCTGCGAACACGACTAAAAGAGTTAGATCTGGATGCTGTATCCCTGCTGAACATGCTCTGAACCCAGCTCCTTCCAACACCAGAAGCCTCGGCAGGTTGCTGATTCTCATCTGTACCATCTTTTGATCGCGGGGACAGTAATCCAAGAGATGATATAGATTGGGTCTTTATAGAAGTGATTCCCCAGTAAGCAACACGTAATTGCTGGATATGTGACAAGAATCCTCTGAGTTTTATCTGCAACAATGATTCGAAAAAAAACAATTTGAGCAAAAGAAATCATAGGCAGAAGCAAAGCTTTAGTTTGATAAATGAAGAGGAAAGGAAAAAAAATCAGAACAAAAAACCAACAATGAGACAGAAAAGTGGCAAAAACATATTGACCTAGTAGCTCAACACAAAACAACGAACAAGACAAAAAAAAAAGGTGGCAAAATATCAACCTAGCTCCTTATAACTTTGGTTTAGTGACCATCAAACCCCTAGAGTTGATGAACAACTAATCATTGAGACTGACAATAAATTCAACTCCAGCAAAAGGAAGCACTTTAAGACAATGGATTGACAAAAGCAATGGAAAAAGTATTACTTGAACACTGCAGGATAAAATTACGATGGTACTACATATTCTTAACATGTATGGGGAATTTTGTTTTACAATTTATTTATTTTTTATGACGAAGAACCCCTTCAAGGCAAGGCCACTTCGTGTACCCATCTACCCTTGTTGGATAAACCTTGGACCCGTGCAAAGCCTCCACACAACGGACTGGCCCCAAAGAATTGTTTGCACCTAAGGGGATTCGAGCCTTAGACTTAATGGAAATGTCACCAAGACCAAGGCCCTTGCCACTTAAGCCAACACCTTATGGTTAATTTTGTTTTGCAATTTATACAAGCTCCATGGTTGTATATTACAGCATTAAACAAAATACAAAACAGTTTTGGTCCACATGATTCCCGTCCAAATAATTGTTGGAATGCCACATATAATCCAGTCCTATGGAAGACCAAAACATTTCTAGGAAAAGAATGGGAAAACTATTCATGAAAATGATTTCCACCAATCTTTTTTTCTAGATATACAAATCATGTGGATGTAAGAAGCAGTTAGCACCTTCTCTTTGTTCTCAACATCATAGACAGAGTATCAGCATCGTATGTACTTGGTTTGTTCTTTGGTCTTTGGCTTAAACACAGTAATACGTTGCATTTCAAGATATTCCCTACACCACATCCATTTTTCTGCAGAAACTTTTTTTATCTTCTTATATGATTGATGCCTGGGTCAAACCCCACACATTAATTCGTTGAATAGCTATACTAATATCTATGCAACACTGAAACTAACAAGAGGAAAGTAGTACAAGATTAAACATTAAGAACATCGAGGATAATAATAACACGCAATACAAGAAATCCCAAGAACATAAAGGCATCTGGCCCCCATAAAATACCTCATCACAAACACGGATAAGCTAAGGAAAAATGGAATTGGTATGCCACCATAAATCAGAGACATTAAAATTCAAAAATAATCAACAATTGCAAAAGAAAAAAAAATGAGAAATAAACAGTAACTCACAAACTGCTTATAGCCAATGCTGTTCTTCTCTGCTATTGTTTCAATCATGTACCAAGCATCAGTATCAGGAAGTCCCAAGCCAGCCTTTATGAAGAAATAAAACAAATTCAGAACAACATAGAATGAAGAAATGTATAAGTGGCAGGAGGAAAAAAGAATTAAATAAAAAAGAAGCCGCACTACCATGTGTGATGCCACCACAATTAGCTGTGCAGTCACCAGAGATGCATAATTCGCCGAACTGACATAAAATCAGATAAGAACAATAAAGAGGAATTACTTCTCACACAAACACTTTCCAAAGTTTAATATAAAATTTTATCTGTACACCCCCTAATTCAAAGAAAACATAAAAAGGAGGGTGNGGGGGGGTGGGGGGGAAGGGTCCTTACTTGCTTGAAGACCTCTCCATTAGATAGTCAAAGTATCCTTCCCAGAACCTATAAGAAAATCATAAAGAATACATGAAAATTCCAAAATTCATCGGACCTCAAAAACCTAAAAGCTATTTAATGTATGTTAAATCACCAAGTGTCCTAAAAGCTTAAAGCTAAAAAGAAATGGCGAATTTAATCATTTAATTAATATTTTAGCACTCATCACGTATGGACTCAAACTCTGCCTCAACAAGTGAAATATTTTCACTGAAATTGAGGTAAATTGTCAAGTCAAAGTTGAACTCAAGATCTATACTCTAATAACATGTTAAATCATCAATTGCTTCAAAATCTTGAACTAATAGGAAATGTTAAATTTAATCACTTAATTACTATTTCAACAATATAAATGAAGTTGACTTCAATCTTTCAAGGACCATTATTACTCCGGTAAATAAAAAATACATTGGATGACAGATTTTTTTTTGACACGTAATTGATATATCAATAAAAAGCATAAGGCACCAAAGGAAATATACAAGAGAAGTAGCCTCAATGGTAGGGATACGAAGAGCAATAAAATCATGGTAACCAATCACCCCAAGAGAAACATATGCAGCTGTCCAGAGATAAGTATTGAAAAATGAAGACTAAATTTCCTCCAAAGTCCTCTCGTGTTCCTCAAAATTTCTATCATTTACTTCATTTCATAGACACCATAAAAGGCATGAAGGCACCATCTTTCACACCATGACACTTTGACTGATGCCGCAATTCACTAACAAGCATACAAATTAAAAACTTGACAGGGCATAACCCAAATCAACTAAAGAAAACATTCCAAATTGTCAATTATACTGAATACCACTCATTGTGAGGGTTTCTCGCATTATATAGAAATTGTTCCCCTAATTACAAGGCTGAATCTCAGCAATTACAGCAATCTAGGAGAGACTAAATACGGAAACTATAATCATCCTACTAATTACAAGATATCTACAATAACAATACAAAAACATGCCATAACTAGAGAGACTAATTATGGCTAAATATATATACTATATATGATGTATCTGACTGACATCCCCCTCAAATCGATGTTAGTCAATCAAGAAGCATCAATTTGCCAACAAGGAACTAATGGTGTTGTCGTGTCATGGCCTTCATGAACACGTCAGCTATCTGGAGATCAGTGAAAACATGAGGAAGAGATATGATACGAGTGTCCAAGGCTTCCCGAATAGAATGACAGTCTACCTCAATATGCTTCGTACGCTCATGGTAAATGGGATTAGCAGCTATTTGAATGGCACTAGTGTTATCAGCATGAAGAGGAGTAGAATCAAATTGAGAAAAACCAAGCTCAGCTAGAAGACCACGAAGCTAGACAATCTCAAAACAAGCAGCAAACATTGCCCGATATTCGGATTCAGTAGAGGATTTAGAAACGTGAGCTTGTTTCTTACTCTTCCAAGAGATCAAAGAATCAGAAACATGCACCAACCCATGACAACCCGCCTAGTATCAAGACATCTAGCCCAATCCGCATCACTATAAGCAACAAGGCAAAGAGGAGAGCCGGTTGGGAAGAACAACCCACGACCAGGTGACCCCCGAAGATATCGAATGATACGACGAACAGCTAAATGGAGATGACGTGGAGTTCGCATAAACTGGCTAACCAGTTGGACATGAAGGAAATATCAAGCCGAGTAATAGTCAAATAGTTCAAGCTGCCTACCAACTGTCGGTACACAGTAGGATTAGAAAGAAGATCACCCTCCTCACTACGATATTTCAAATTGACCTCCATAGGAGTATCCACCGAAGAAGAATCCTGATGACCAGCCAGGCTAATCAAATCCTGGGTATATTTGAGTTGATTCAAGAATATACCCGAAGAATTAGTGTGCACCTCCAACCCCAAAAAGTATGTTAGAGGACCAAGGTCATTCATATGAAAAGTAGCCTGAATATGCTGCTAGAGGTGGGCAATCAAGTTGGAGTCAATGCCAGTAATGACAATATCATCTACATACACAAGTAAAAGAACAAGACCAGTCGGAGTCTTGCAAAGAAATAAAGAGGAGTCATATTGGCTTTGGACAAGGAGAAGCGAAGCAAAGCAGACCTGAATTTTTCAAACCATGCCCGAGGAGCCTATTTTAATCCATAGATAGACCGCTTTACCATACACACAGTGGAAGATGGAGAAAAAAAAAACCCGGCGGAGGAGTCATGTAAATATCCTCTTTGAGATCACCGTGAAGAAAAGCATTTTTTACGTCCATCTAGTGAAGTGGCCGCCTTGGGAGGCGGCACTAGAAATAACCGTATGCACTATAGTTATCTTTGCCACCGGAGCAAATGTCTCCTCATAGTCCACCCTATATTCTTGCCTGTTCCCAAGGACAACTAATTGTGCCTTATACCAGTCCAGACTCCCATCAAAGCGGAACTTAATCGAGTAAACCCATTTACAACCAATGGCTTTAACATTAGAGGGGCAAGGAACCAAGTCCCATGTATGATTGTCTTGGAGAGCCTAAAGTTCCTCTTCCATCGCTTTTCGCCAACATTCATGTTTAACAACCTCGGAAAATCATGTAGGGATGGAAATAGAAGACAAAGTAGCATTAAAAGAAGTGTGGGAAAAACCATACCGATCAGGAGGATGTGATACACGGGCAGATCGTCGAGGACCAGGTCAATCTCAGGAGAAGTTGTCGGAACAATTTTGGATGAAGGGTCAGTCTCAGGAAGGGGCAAAGTTGGTAGACGTCGAGTATACACAATTTCAGGTTTGCACCGTTTAGGGAGAGGAGTCAACTCATCAAAACAAGGTAGAATACTAATCTCATGCAATGACTCAACATGTGTAGAAAATAAACATTGATTCTCAAAGAAAACAACATTATGAGATATATGAAATTTGTTAGAACAAGGATCATAGCAACCATAACCTTTGTGGGAAATACTATAACCCATAAAGGCACATTTAACAGACTGAGCAGGGAGTTTGTGACGTTCATGAGGTAAATGAACAAAACAAACACATCCAAAAGTATGTAGATTAAGATAGGTAGGATGCTAATGATACAAACGATAATAAGGAGAATCAAAATTCAAGACCTGAGAGGGCAGTCTATTAATTAAGTAAACATCCCAGAATTTAGAAGGAACAGAGGACTCAAGCAATAAGGTGCAAACAACGTCCAAGAGATGTCGGTTCTTTCGTCCTGCCACCCCATTTTGCTGAGGAATATAAGGGCAAGAGCGTTGAGAGACAATTCCTTAGTGGTGTAAGAAATCATGAAACTCATGGAACATGTATTCTCCGCCAGAATCAGACCTCAAAATCTTAATACCTGTAGAAAATTGTTTCTCAATATATGCTACAAAGGTCTGAAAAACAAACAAGACCTCAGATTTGGCCCGAAGAAAATAGACCCAAGTATACTGACTGAAATCATAGATGAATGTCACAAAATATTTAAATTGAGCATGAAAAATTACAGGAGAAATGCCCCATACATCACTATGTACAATATCAAAGCATTTTGCAGCACAACTACCATGAGAAGAGAACGAAAGAGTCTTACTCTTACCAAGTTTGCATACAGAACAGTCTAATGACAAATTTTTAGAAACTTGTTCTTTATTGCCTAACAAACCAGAATTTAACATATGAGACAGAATAACTAAGTTTGAATGACCCAAATGTTTGTGCCATACTTCACTCTGAGTGTTAACTGTCATACAAGCCAAAGATAAACAACTAGGAATTGAAAAGTGCAGTGGAAATAGTCTGCCAACTTTAGGCCCCTTCGAGAGTATCTTCCCCGACACCTGATCTAGCACAAGACAACCATCACGAGAGAAATGGACATCATAGTTGTTATCAACTAACTGGCCAACTGATATAAGACTAGTAAAAAGTCCAGGAAATACATAACATCTCTGAAAGAAGGATTAATATCTCCTACTTCATTAATAGCTAAATGACTCCTATTAGCTATCTAAATATGGGATGAACCATGATATGGACGAACATTGCAAAGAGTATCAGATGATCTGGTCATGTGATTGGATGCAACATAATCAATAAGCCAAGACTTAGACGAAGTAGTACCATTACCTAGGAGCCCTAAGGCAGAAAAAGGTTGACATAATCATCTGCTAGACCAATTCAGGAGTAAGAACAGACAGTCCGGCAACAGAAGAAGAAGCTGAGGCCATCTCTGGAGCAGAAGAGGTGTTCACTACAGCCTGATAGGCGGTAGCTTGGCGATTCTGAGGCCGAGTGGAAGTTGCAGATTTCTTTGCACAGTTGCCAGCAATATGACCATACTCCTTGCAGCTAAAACACTTGACCTTGCACATATCCTTACACTTCCCTTTCCCATAGGCTGCATATGCTACTGGATTCAGGTTGGAATCTTGCTAAAACGTAGCCCGTGTGAGAAGACGTTGCTCCTCGCGAAGTAATTCTCCAAAACAAACATCCAGGGATGGAGAAGGATCCCAGTTCATTAAATTTGAGCGAGTAACCTCAAATTCAGGGCACAATTTCATCAGGTATTGATCTCTCTTACTCTGCTCATGAATAGCATGAACAGCAGAGAGAGATGTAGCACGTACCATCACATAAACCATATCAGAAAATTTTCCCCACAAATTCTAAAAACCATAAAAATACCCCTAAATGGAGAGATTGCCTTGAGTGTAACTAGCAATCTCATATTCCAATTGAAAATGGCGTGCGGTATTATCCTGGTGATAAACCTTCAGCAAATACTTCCATATGGTCTTCGCAGACTTATAGGGCCTCAGATTGAGCACAATACGAGGATCGACAAACCCTAAGATCCAGGACATCACACGTGTATCCTTGACCTTCCACTTAGCCAACTCCTTAGGCTCGTAGGGGCTGGATCACTACCGTCAATATGGCCCCACAACTCTTTCCCTGTAACAAACAATTGAAACTGGAATTCCCATGCAGAACAATTTTTTCCAGTAAAACGGACCCCGAAAGACTCGCTAAAAGACATGATGAAAACAAAATAAACACCCGAAACCACTAGGATCATAAATTGTAAAACCTGATAAAGGAGTAACAGGTCCACCAGATCTGTTGAACAGCAAGCCCAAGCCCACCAAACAGCAACCAGATCTATTGGACAGCAAGCCCAAGTCCACCAAACAGCACCCAAGAAGCCCACAGCCACCAAACAGCAACCAAATCCGTTGAACAGCAAGCCCAAGCCCACCAAACTGCAACCTTAAGAGCCCACAGTTACCAGTCAGCAACCCAAACTGCACCAAACAACCACGCCAACAGCAACCAGAATCAGCCGACAGCCCCAAATCCTCCAGAAATCGCCAAGAACACTCCAAGACTGCTTTGGCAAGGAATAGCAACCACAGAACCTGCCGACAACCACCACAGACTTCACAGACCTTGCCGACAGCCACCATGGATTCTCCACAACCTCCAAAGAGTCTACCGACAGCCCCTAATCAACAAAAACTGCCGCTACCCTCAACAGAAAATGCCGAATAGTAGTTTAGAACACTCCAGAATTACCGCCAAAGAGACCAACAGCCCAGTCCCAATCCCAACTCAGAAAACTCGAATCACAACCCGAAAATTCCTACGCCCTCAACAGATAACTGAAAACCTAGAACAACCCTAATTTAGATGATTTTGGCTTTGATACCATGTCAATTGTACCGAATACCTCCCATTGTGAGGGTTTCTCGTATTATATAGAAATTGTTCCCCTAATTACAAGGCTGAATCTCGGCAATTACAGCAATCTAGGAGAGACTAAAAAAGGAAACTACAATCGTCCTACTAATTACAAGATATCTACAGCTATAATACAAAAACATGCCACAACTAGAGAGACTAATTATGACTAAATATATATGCTATATATCTTGTATCTGACTGACATAAATGGCATAAGCAACCTCACAATGAAGAAGAAGATGGTCAACGGACTCCTCATCCCTGTTGCACATACAACACTTATAAACCACATTATTTATGTTAAATTATCAGTTGTCCCAAAGGCTTAAGCTAATAGAAATAGGTAAATTTAATCACTTTTTTTTTTTATAAGTGTAAATTTAATCACTTAATCAATACTTTAACACTCCCCCTCACGTATGGGCTCAAACTCTCTTTTAATGGGTGAGTCCCAACACGTGGAATATTTAATTTAAATGTGGACGAACTAACGGAGTCAAGGTTTGATCCCAGATCCTTTAGCTCTAATACCATGTTATAGTTTGTATGAACGGTTTAGACACGAAAGGTGGAGGCTATTATATTATTCAGCTTATGTTAACCTAATAGAAGCATCCTATTATATAGGATTAGGGAAATATCATAAAGACTAAACTACCCCAAAACCCTAATGACTCAAACCCTAACTCTTCTACAGTCTATGATAAGGATCTTTACCAGGACCACTAGCAACACAAAAATGGCCACCCTCAATGGAACCATAAACCACCAAACACTTTTCTAAAGGAAAAAGACAATCATGACAACTCTTCACTTTGTAGAAAGATTTAACATCAAACAAACCCCTTTTGGAAGGGACCCACCATAGCTTGTCCTTCCCTTCCCGTTTCACTATTACCCTGAAACACGAGGCAAAGGTTTCCACCTCCCAACCATGAACCACTCTAATAAAGCTCACGTTCCATTAGACCTCTAGAAAATTCCACAAGTACCAACAGAAGCATCCTTTATGCTAACAATGCCAAATAAAATTGGAAAGACTTCCTTAAGGGCCGTATGCCCACACCAAAGATCATGCCAGAATCTAACCTTGAATCTATCTCACGCCTCAAATCTAATATCACTACAAAACTTCCCCCAACCCCTCCAAATATTCTTTCATAAACCCACCCAATACACTTTGATTGGCTCGCTAGAACACCACCCTCCCCATCAACTTCATATTTAGAGTCCACCACCACTCTCCACCAAGCCTCCCTCTCAAGTCCATAACGCCAAAACCATTTACCTAAGAGCACATGATTGAATCTTGACAAGTTCCTAATCCAACCAAATCGGCATACAAACCTTGGGCCAACTCTTCACCAAATCCACTCCATAAGAAATCATGTTGGAGCTTCACAATACAGCTTGCAAAACTTAAAGGGCGAAAGAAAAGAGACATGAGGTTCGTACGTAAGTTGGAAAGAGTGTTCTTGATAAGGGTAACCCTAACACCCTTGGACAAAAACAACTTTTTCCAACAAGCCAACCGACATTATATCTTATCAATACACCGTCTCATATATGCTTGGCCCTATAGGAAGCCCCCAACAGAAAACCAAGATACTTCAAGAGTAGGGACGCAACTCCACAACCCAGAATTCCAGCCATCCTATCCACATTATCAACATTTCTCACAATAACCAATTCCAACTTGGCTAAGTTCATCTTCGAACCTGGCATTGCCTCAAATAAGAATACACTCCGTAAATTACTTAGATGATTTGGGTTAGATCCACAAAAAAGTAAGGTCTCATTAGCAAACAAAAGATGGGAAATATGAGTCCTTGTTCTAGAGAGAAAAGTCAGACAACAAACCCCCACTCACTGTAACTAAAATCATCCTACCCAAAGCCTCCATCACTATGACAAATAGCAAAGAAGACAAAGGATAGCCTTGCCTCAGGCCATGAGAGCTGCTAAAGAACCCTATGGAAGAGCCATTCGCCAAACCAAGAACTGCACTGAGGATATACAATGAGCTATCCAAGAGCACCATTTCCCTCCAAACCCGCATCTTCTCATGATGTACAATAGGAAATCCCAATTAACATGATTATAAGCTTTTTCTAAATCCATTTTACAAATAACTCCTGGTTCTCCAGATCTCAATATGCTATCAAGGCATTCATTGGCAACAAAAATCGGATCTAGAATCTTCCTACCTCAGATGAATGCATTCAGTGACTTAGAAATAATCTTCTCCAACACTATCTTAAGCATGTTCGCAAGAGTCTTGGCAATCATCTTATAGATGCCCCCCACTAGACTAATCGAACAAAAATCCTTAAGATCAACAACCCTAGAATCTTTAGAATGAAGGCGAAGAACGTAGCATTAAGGCTTCTCTCGAACTTACGACTCACGAAAGACCTTCATGATATCCTCTTTCAAAACAACCCAACAAGCTTGGATGAACACCACAGAGTAACCATCAGGGCCTAGGGCCTTACCACCATTCAATGCTTTCAAAACCACCCACACCTCCTTCTCCTCAAAGTCTCTCTCCAACCAACTAGCCAGAACTTCATCAATAGAATCAAAGGAAATACCATCCACCACAGGCCTCCAACTCAACCGCTCAGTAAACAAGCTCAACAGAGATTAAGTGGAGACTAACAAGAGACCATCCTCTTTTCCTAGACAAGTTCAACAGCCCAATTCAGGAAGAAGTAAACAACAAGAATACTTTAAGGAGTTATTATACACAAAAGATTGCCAAGCAGCCTTTCCCCACTACCTGAGTACAATGAATCTACTCACCACAAAATGAGGCTTCTCTCACCATGTCAGAACCATATAGAACCAATAAAGTCTTGAATATGGCATTTAATTCATGAATTTAGTGCCCTTAACACTCACGACATATCTACACAGTCCCTCTTCATCTCTGTAAGAAAAGTCTTTTGTACAGTTATAGAACATCTAGAATAATCAGCGACGATATCTAATTATAGCTTCTTGACAGAAATGAAATATTCAGAATATCAACAGCTAAAATAGAGAGGAATGAACAGTTAAGAAGCAAATAGTCGAAGGAGCCACATAAATAAAAAACAAAAAATTTCACAATCATATAATCAAAACAAAGTGGATACAGCCTTAACCAGAGGTTGCATTTAGCAGAAACTTTTTAAAAAGTTATTTACTGACAACCATCTTTACAATTAGAAAAGTAAAAGGACAAAAAGAAAAAAGGCTTTTAAAGCGGAAGTCTTTCAGTCTAAAATACCTTGCTTTCCAGTTTAAAGGACAACAAGAAGCCTCCCTTCAATCCAAATTAGAAAGAACAAGATTTCCAGAACTAAAGCATATTGAGTCCGGAAGTCTTTTAAAGCGTAATAACCAGGCTTATTAAAAGCGTAAGGAGCCTCTAAGTACACCGAAAGTATATAAAAGGAATCACCTTCTTATTAAAAGCATAAGGGGCCCCTAAGTACACCGGAACTATACAAGAGGAATCACCTAACTATATCTAACTATAGTACACTGGAATACCCATAACTAACTATGACGAAAGCCAAGCTTTGTACAACACCCCANCCCCCCCCCCCCCCCCCCCCAAAAAAAAAAAAAAGAGAGAGAATAAAACTGAATCTTTTCTGTGAAATTGGATTAACAGGACCGCCACTAGTTGCTTAATCAGTAACAGGCTACCATCTCTCTAGCTTTAAGCTTATTATATATCTTATTAACTTTTGATGTACTCCATCCACATCATATTTTCTTTATTAGTTTGCAATATATCTTGTCTTTCAGATGCAGAAATATCTGGTTCTGCATTTCAAAAAACAAAGGTAAGAACAGGCCAAGTCCATGTAATTCCTAGGTTCTATTAGGCATTTTGCCATTCATGTTGTTTTACCATTCAAACAGACATTCTGCATTTTTATTTTTCTTCATTTTTAATTGGATACCAGATGCTGCATTTATTTGTTTAACAGAAATTCTGCACTTCTTATCTTTTCTAAATGGATACCAGATGCTGCATTTATTAGTTCATCTTTCGGTTATGGTTATTATTTTCATACTTGTCGATAAATAATAGGACAAGCAAGACTGCATTGAGATTCATAATAACTACAAAGCACCAAATAATGCATTCAATTTCATGCACCCAAAACTCCTAAGCATGTTCATCTGAATGACATGTCTGAGTTACCTCAACTAACAACAACCATAATGTAAACTGTTAATATAGAATAAGAACAAAATTTAGCTGAAAGGGAATCAAGCTATTTGCACAATGTTTATCAGCCTGTAGTTTTGAATACAAAGAAACGAAGGGGAAAAAGTATATTATGCAGAAGACATTGCAAATACAATGTTTTTTTTTTTTTTTTTTGATAAGTACAATGTTTTTATTAGTATGGTAACCCCTACTTTTTGCCCCTACTTTTTGCAACAGAAAAGAGATAGTACGTATGGTGTATAAAAACTATTACAATTATGACCTGCAACACATACCGTAGCTCTTCCCAGATTGACAGAGATATAAGATGGCGTTGGATGTAGTCCAAAACATTATTAGCATCTTTCTTATACATTTCAGCAGAAACTTCAAGGGCATCTCTGACAGTCAACACATCATTCCGAGATGTTGCACGACTAATTGCTGTTTTGAGCTGAATTAACGTAGTAATTAAATTTTAGAAAGAAACGAAAAAAAAAAAAAAAAAGAAAGCAGAGAGGATTTACCATTATAAATATATACATTCCATATAAAGTCTATTAAAGCAACTACAAGTCTAGAAAGAACAGAAAACAAGCCAAAGAGAACAGTGGTGCATAATGCATCTTTGGGGGAACTTCTGGACAATTTACATTTAAGTAATAAATTTTATATATATTCACTTTTCTTTTATAGCTAAAAAGGAAGGGGTTAAAGGGATTAAAACACTGAAAATTGGGTGAGCCCCCAACAATAAACCAAAAGCAAAGTTACATTGCGACAAATACAAGAAAAAAGTAAGAAATAGGTCATAAAATGACCCAGTCCTCTCGGGACGCTATAAGCGGTTTAAGCACCAAAATAGAATAAACGGGTAGGGGCATGGCCGTCTCGAGACCCCTCAACCCTATCTAAATTACCAAAAAAGATGCAAACAAGACCATGACCCTCGAAATATCCTTCAACCCTACCCAAGCACCTGCAGGAAAGAAAAAAAACAAAAAAACCACCAGGAGGAGGCTGCTGAAGAAAAGCATTGTAAAATCATTCAGGTCTGAAAAGGAAAGATACCAGTACAATAACCCAAATAACAAAAAGTCACAAAACAATAAAAACCCAAAAAATAGCAGCTTTGGTGGAGGGCGTGGCGGAGGAAGGCAGCACAAGGTAGCTGACCAGCACATGAGATCCACACGCTGGGGCGTGAGGTCCACACGCCAGCGTGTGGATTATGGGAGGCAAAACGGCTGGCAGCTACGGGGAGGCTGGAAGACCGGTGGAAGCGGATGAGTGACATGTTGGAGGTTGGAGGAGAGCAGATCTGGCTTTATAAAAACCCGACCTGCAAACCTTGACAAATCCGATACTGACACGGAGGAGGGGGCGAAACTCATGGCGGAGAAGAAGACCGGTGCAGTGGTGAAGTCTTGACGCTGAGGTTGTGGTTTTGGGCAAGATAAGTCGCACAAAACGACGGATAAAGCCTCATGAGAGGCAACAACAAAAGGAAAAAGCTTCATAAAGAGCAGAGGAGGGAAGAGATGATGAGGTCTCTTCCCTCGACCGAGACAAAGAACCGACGGCAGCAGCTAGGTTTTAGAGAAAGAGGAAAGGTTTGTTTTTCAAGTACAAGAAATCAATTTTTTCTTTTCAATCTTTTTGTTGGAGTAACTTCATATATACAAGAAATCAATTTTTTCTTTTCAATCTTTTTGTTGGAGTAACCTCATATATTATATATGAAGTTACTCCAACAAAAAGAGAAATTTGATTTTTTGTACGTGAAAACCGCTTGACATATTGAAACGATTTTACAAAACTAATTGAAAAACTTTAATATGAAACCCCATAAAAGCATAAAGCAAAATCAATGCAATACGGAGCTTTCTAACTTTTGTAAACAATAACCAACTATTTTTGCTCCTATGCCAGATCAATTTCTTGGAAAGCTTGACTTAGAATATACATACTAATTCTTTCACTGCAATAAACTGCTCCTCAGTCAACTGACAGTCCCACCCCTGAGAGC
The DNA here is from genome assembly GCA_006937295.1 of Carpinus fangiana. NCBI lineage: Eukaryota > Viridiplantae > Streptophyta > Magnoliopsida > Fagales > Betulaceae > Carpinus > Carpinus fangiana. Next base: position 15,061,775 of record CM017328.1, on the reverse strand, counting down.
ATAAGTCCAGTGCAAAGTTAGTTTATGCAGCAAAATATTAGAAGTAGCAGTAATAGAAACAACAACAACAATAATGAAAATCGAAAATGCCTTCTAGAGCTACATACTGAATGTATATGCTCCCTTATACATTCAACAAACCCACTACCACCAATACCCTCTGCATCAGATTCAATCAAAGCTGCAAAAGGCAAAAAAAAAAAAAAAAAAGATATTGTTATGGGATTCTTTGAAATGTTAAAGCAGATTGAATTACTGAGAAATATATGAAATGAATTAGTCTGAAAAGTCACAATGAGTGTTGAATTGAACTGGATACATACCAAGAATTGTGCCATATTCGAAAGATGAAAGAGGATCATCAGTTGTTCCCAATTTCAAAAGACGCAGCCACAAACCCTATTTAACCCAAAAAAAAACACATTGCTTGAAACTAAAAGTGCAAAGGACAATCAAAACAAGGCCATTATAACAATTTCAGCATCAGAACAACAGCATCAAATAAACCAAACTACATTTTTAACTACAATTAAAAACAAACCAACATCTATTTTAGGCTTATATAGATGCACTAGCAGTCTTGCTCTGGCATTATAGTTCGTAAACTTAAGACTCATGCACAATTGGTTTCACTTGAGCCATGGTTCGGTGCACATAAGTACAAATGCACACAACGAAAGAAAAGAAAATGGGAAAGGGAAGGAAAGCATCTAAGGTTCAGCTTGTTTACTAGAAAAAAGGTTTTGAAAGGGGAGAAGGGTCAACAAAATCACAGAATTTTTTTTTTATTATTATTGTTTTTATAAGTAATATTTAATATCAAACGTGCAAAGAGACGCAACCCAAGTACACAAGAAGTATACAAAGTAACCCCTACTGACTAGAAAAAGAATTACAAAGCTCTAAAAAATCAGAAAATGTAGACACATGCGAGTGAGACCAATTCATGCTCCATGAACACAGAGTATTGAGTGCCAACTTCATCAAATCTAACACACTACTCTCACGATCCTCAAAGCTGCATGCATTCCTCGCTCGCCATAAACACCACATCACACACAATGGATCAGCCTCCATATGTGCAACACAAGCCAACTGCCTAACTGTCCCCTCCAACTCCCCAACCAATCACTCACCTTTCGCCGCATAACCCAATTAACACCAAAAAGCTGGAAGAATATATTTCGTAACTCATGTTCAACCTCAAAATACAGGAGCAAATGGTATGTGGATTCGCCACATTGTTTACACATGTAGCACCACTCCATCACCATAATATTCCTCTTCCGTAGATTATCCAAAGTTAGTATTTTCCCTAAAGCCACCGTCCACACAAAAAAAGCCACTCTCAGGGGAGCCTTCACCTTCCAAATACTCTTCCAAGGTCCAAACACCGGTGCCGGAGTAGAGAGGGTCTGCTAATAAGATTTCACTTCAAAAGTATTCCTTACCTCCAAATCTAATTTTTTGGGAATATAACACTTCAAAAAAGCTCGAGACTACATCAAGTTCCCAATCATGCACAGGCCGAATAAACATGACATTCCAATGAAGAAGATCATTTGGGGTCTCCATATACTCCTCCACCCATGCATCCTTGTTGCAGGCAATATTAAACAATTCTGGAAATACAAATTTCAAAGGTTGTTCCCCACACCAACCCGACACGTGATGCAGGAGAAAATTGAGAAAACTATTATTTTAATTATGCATGTGTGCTTTAGTTTCCTTTTTCAATAAGGAATAGGTTTTTCCTTTCTTATTAGGAATTGTTTTCCTTTTCCTATTAGGAATTGTTTTCCTTTTCCAATTAGATTTGTTTTTTCCTTTTCCTTGTTATTCTAGGAGATACCTAGCCTATATAAATGCATCTAGTCTTTGTTATTTTTTAAACTCAGTTTATATTATCAATTAAATTTAAGTCTTTCAGAGTTATTTCTCTGTTTGCTTATTTGGGGCAATTAGGGACTTTCTCTTCCCTACTTGTTATTTTCTCTCTTCCTGAATTTCCTTTTCTATCTTCAATTCTTAGCTTCTGCTGCGAATATACGCTGTCAGAACATTCTTAGTTCTGCCCGGCGTCAATTGGTATCAGAGCTTAGCGTCTTCTTGGGATGAATTTTTTCCATTAGTTTTTCATGGCTGGTGGTCGTGGTCGACGTGGACAGGTTCTGAAGGAGGAAGTCCCTTACCATGAGCGCAGTATACAAGACGTGATGATTGAAGATTTGCAGAGGCAGGTTGCAGAGTTAACCCAGCGTCTAGCGGCGCAAAACTTGGAGATGTATTGCGATATTGACGGTCGCAATTCAGACTCCAAATTTCGAGAACCCGTATCACAAGCCTGTTCTGGTTCGGGAACAGTGTGTTCGGGATGAGTGGCATGAAGGCTTAGGCTTCAGAGTTGAGCTTCCAAAAATTTATGGTACTCTCACATCCTTAACTATTGTTAGCAAGTCTCAAGCCCATCTACCAAATCCATCTCATGTGGAGGAGGAAGATAAATATATTGAGGAAGATTTTTCTGTAGATTGGGTCTCTCCACCGATCTATGACATCTATCCTGACGAAGAGGATTTGAAGGAGGTAAGTTTTGTGGTCAATACTGAAAATTTTATTGAAGAAAATAATAGCTATGATGTGCTTGATGAAAGCCCTAAATTTGAAGGGTTTAATTTGGAGGTTGAAGAAATCAGTTTAGTAGATTTTCTTGGGGTAGACAATATTTTATCAAATTCTCTTGATGGTGGTTTTGATCAGTTTTATTTTGTAGATGAGAATATTATGTTTAAAACAGAAGAGATTGTCGATCCTTTGTGGGAGATCTTCATGGCACGTGAAATGGAGAAAATAAGTAGAGTGCGTGTGAAGATTGCATTATCTCAACTTGTTGTAAAGAATTTTCAAGATGATACTTACATTCTTATGGTAATTAAGGGAGTGTTATTTATATCGGCATGTTACATTATCTTACTTTTGAAGAGAAAGGGATGGAAGGGATTGATTAGTCATCCGAAGGATCAAGGCAAGAACCATCAAACAGATTATCTCCAACCCGACCAAGATGACTTGAATTCGAGGACGAATTCTTTTCCAACCCGGGGAGACTGATGCAGGAGAAAATTGAGAAAACTATTATTTTAATTATGCGTGTGTTTTAGTTTCCTTTTTCAATAAGGAATAGGTTTTTCCTTTCTTATTAGGAATTGTTTTCCTTTTCCTATTAGGAATTGTTTTCCTTTTCCAATTAGATTTGTTTTTTCCTTTTCCTTGTTATTCTAGGAGATACCTAGCCTATATAAATGCATCTAGTCTTTGTTATTTTTTAAACTCAGTTTATATTATCAATTAAATTTAAGTCTTTCAGAGTTATTTCTCTGTTTGCTTATTTGGGGCAATTAGAGACTTTCTCTTCCCTACTTGTTATTTTCTCTCTTCCTGAATTCCCTTTTCTATCTTCAATTCTTAGCTTCTGCTGCGAACATACACTGACAGAACATTCTTAATTCTGCCCGGCGTCAACACGCCAACACGTTTTGCCCACCCTATTAAAACTCGAGAAGTCCATTCGCATGCCATACGCTGTCCATCCACACGGACCAAGGGCGTCCTAACGGAGACTTTGCCGTCCGAACGTGCAGTGCAGCATCTCCATACAAATCTAAAGAGCTCTGTTCGCTAGTTGTTCGCTAGCCGTCCGCACGGAGGTGGCGCAGAAGGATTTTCTGAAGTCCTCAACATTGCCAAACCCTAGCTAAGGTTGCCACATGTTATCAAGAGATTTACCCTAGCCCTATACAAATCCCCATCCATACGGAGGAAGGTTCGCTGACAGTTGGGGATGGCCGACCACTTTTATGGCGCAAACAACACGAAAGTAGGTGACCATAAATGTTGGGTCGTCTAGACGGACTAAGGTCAATTTCGTTGAAAAATTGCCCAACAGTTTAAATGCTTTCCAAGAAACACGGGTTCGGCGGCATTTATGCCTGCCCGTTCAGACAGCAGTCAAGCCCGCCGGGCAGCCAGTGGGTTGGTGGTCAGCGCTGCACCTTATATTCTTGCAGGAATCCCAAGATGCGGTTTACGTGTCACCACTTCAGTGCATGAGATGAGTCCGTCCGGACGATTACTGTTCCCATCCGAACGGCCAGCCAAAAATTTCATTAATTGCAAGCTAAAGTGGCATCTCATTACTGCCTATAAATAGAGCACTCATGCTGCTCATTTTGATTAAGTAAAACAAAGGGCAGAAGCACGTTTTTGAGAGAAAAATCCCAAGTGTTTGAGAAAAGTTTTCCTTGAGTGCTAGGAGAGGTTTTATGTTCTGGGCTTTTAGTCTCCATATTATCCTAAAGCTGTGCTGTAATTTCATTTCAGCAACTTGTGTGTAAACAGTCGAAGTAACTTGCAGCTTGTCAGAGGTTCTAGCAAGGGAAGTCGATAAGAGGGGTACCAGAGGTTCTGGGAGGACTACCGCTGTAGCCGAGCAAGAAGGGTCACTTGTCAAGTCCGTGTCAACTACAAAGGTTTTGTAAGTGTGAGCAACTTGTATTTCCTCCTCCTTTTATAGTAAATGATTTCCTGGGTCCGCTACCCCAGAGTGGTTTTTCCTTGAAGAGGTTCTTCAGGTTTCCACTTCGTAACCAAAAATATCTTATGTCAATGCTTTATTGCTTTAAATATTTTTGGTGATTGACTGTTTGCATCTCATTAATTTTAATTCCACATTATTTGTGATATACACCTATTCACCCCCCTCTAGATGTACTTTTTTTTTTTATAAGTCAATAGAATAAATCAAAAGCGCAGAGGGGCGCAACCCTTAGTGCACAGGGAGTATACAATGAGAGGTCTAGGGATTAGAAGAGAAGTAAAAAAGAAAATCAGCAAAACTAATCACCTGCGGGGCAAGCCAACCCGCAGTCCATGTGAAAAGAGTAAAAAGGAAAAAATGGAGTAGTTCCTCACGAGATCTCGGCGAATCCTCGAAACATCTATCATTACACTCCCTCCAAATACAAAGATGAACCATTTTCCAAACAACAACACTCCTCGTACGGCCACCCGTCCACCAGCTAGCGTATAACTCCTTGACAAAGCAAGGCATAACCCAGCAGAGACCAAACAGGGCGAAAAAAGCATTCCACAAAGTACTCACAGCCGCACAATGAAGAAGAAGATGATCAACCGACTCCCCATCCGATTCGCATAACCACCATCTATTCACCACAACCATACCCCTCCTCCTAAGATTATCCAAGGTAAGAATCTTACTATGAACAGCCGTCCAAGCAAAAAATGTCACTCTAGGAAGAGCCTTAGATCTCCAAATGCTCTTCCAAGGAAAAGAAATAGACCCAAGGGATGATAGAACTCGATAGAAAGACTTAACCTCAAAAATCCCCTTGTGCGAAGGCACCCACCACAACTTGTCTTCCCCATCCCCTCTTAGCCTACAAGAATACAGGCACCTATTATACGAGGCCAAAACCTCCACCTCCCAATCATGAATCAGCCGAGTAAACTGAATATTCCATTGGACAGCGCCATTAGATCGCTCCACATTATCCGCAATGGACACCTCCTTAAATCTAGCAATGTTAAACAAGCCAGGAAACGCATCTTTGAGAGCTCTATCCCCAAACCAAACATCATCCAAAAAGCGGATCTCAGACCTCGCTAGGATCAAAACTGAAATGACTCATAAAATTCTGCCTCCCCATACAAATATCCAAAGGCCCACCCCATGAGAACCAGAAATATCACCTGAGCGCCACCCCCCCCAAAACAACCCATACTTAGCCACCAAAACCGATCTCCACCAAGCCCCCTCCTTATGTATAAACGCCACAGCCACTTACCCAAGAGAGCTTGATTAAACCTCCTCACGTTCCGAATGCCTAACCCACCCTCATCAATGGGAGAGCACACGTTATCCCACTCAACCAAGTGAAACTTGACCTCATCATTCATCCCCCCCCAAAGAAAGTCCCGTTGAATCTTCTCAGCACGCTTAGCCACATAGACATGGATAGGAAACAAAGACAACATATAAGTAGGCAGATTCGATAAGGTGCTTTTGATCAAAGTAACCCTACCCCCTTAGAGAGATACGACCGTTTTCAAGGAGCCAACCGCCACGACATCAAATCCTCCATATCCACCCACATCGCTTTGAGCTTGAACGAGGCCCCCAACGGTAAACCCAAATACTTCAAAGCCAGGTCTCCTGTACCACAGCCCAATAAACCAACTAACTGATCCACATCATCCAGAGAGCCAACTGGAACCAAAGCAGACTTGGACAAATTAACCTTGAGCCCAGAGACCGCTTCAAAGCAAACAAGTAAAGCCCCAATGTACCAAATTTGACAAGCATTAGCCCCACAAAAGACCAAGGTATCATCCGCAAATAAAAGATGGGACACGTTGACCCGATCCGGCTCACTAGAGCCCACAGAAAAACCCGAAATCAGCCCCCTAGAGGTAAAGGCACCAAGCATCTTGCTAAACACCTCCATAACCAAGACGAATAGAAAAGGGAAGAGAGGATCACCTTGACGCACCCCACGAGAGCTCCCAAAGAAGCCGAAAGGAACACCAATAATCAAGACTAAGAAACGGGCAGCTGAAATGCAGTGCTTGATCCATGAGCACCATCTCTCCCCAAACCCACACCTCCTCAAAAGATAAAGAAGAAAATTCCAATCAACGTGATCATAAGCCTTTTTCCAAATCCAATTTACACAACACACCAGGTTCCTCAGACTTAAGCCTGCTATCCAAACATTTGTTCGCAATAAGGACCAAGTCTAAAATCTGTCTCCCTTTAACAAAAGCATTTTGAGGCTTAGAGATGATCCTATCCATGACTCTCCTCATTCTATTAGCCAAGACCTTAGCAATAATCTTATAAATACCACCCACAAGACTAACAGGGTGGAAATCCTTGATCTCCTTAGCCCCGTGAGTCTTTGGAATAAGCGAGATGAACATAGAATTTATGCTTTTCACAAATTTACCTCGAACATGAAACTCAGCGAAGACCGCCATGAAGTCTCCCTTAACCACATCCCAAAAATCCTGGAAGAACGCCAAAGAGAACCCTCTAGGTGTACTTTGGAGTCTATTTATTTACTTTCACAAACCACGAGAGCTACTAAAAAACCTAAAGGAATTCCATTAACCAACACCAAGAAACATATCGAGGAAATGCAATTAGAGATCCAAAAGCACTATTTTCCTCCAAAACCACACCTCCTAAGAAAATAGAAAATCCCAAGTACAATAGAAAATCACAATTAACATGATCGTAGGCTTTTTCTAGGTCCATTCTGTAAATAACACCCGGCTCACCAAATCTTAACCTGATGTAAAGACAAAAATTGGGGATAAGAACAGGATCAAGGATTTGCCTACCTGTTATGAATGCATTCTGAGACTTGGAGATGATCTTCTCCAGCACCATCTTAAGCCTATTTGCTAAAATATTGACAATAATTTTGTAAATGCTCCCCACAAGAAAAATTGGGCGAAAGTCCTTCAGATCAACAGCACCTGGAATCTTTAAAATTAGAGAAAAAAACAAAGCATTGAGACTCCACTGAAACTTAACTCTTGCATGGAAATCACGGAAAACATTTTAGAACATCCCACATAGAGAACCCATCATGACCCAATGCCTTATTACCATTTATAGCTTTCACTACCTTTATCACCTCCTCTTCCTCAAACTCTCTTTCCAGTCAACTGGCCTCTATTTCGTCAATAGAGTCAAAGGAAAGGCCATCCACCAACAGCCTCCAACTAACAGCTCGATAAATAGCTCTTGATAGAACTGGACAATGTGATTACAAATCTTTGTCTGGTTAGTGGTAAGACTACTGCCAATCATTAAAGAGTGGATGAAATTCTTTTTGCTAGAGTTCGCAATTGTGTGAAAAAATTTAGTACACTTTTTCGCCCTCCTTCTATTACAACACCCTAGATTTCTATTCTCGCCCTCCTTCTATTACAACACCCTAGATTTCTACCTCCAACTCACTTCCTCCATGACAATAGATCTCTCCAACTCGCTACCAACCTCCGCCTACTTCATCAACTCTTCAGCACCAAAGGCCCTTCTTCTTCAATGACATCAAAAACACGTAACTGTTCTAGAAATGACTTTCTCTTCCTTTCTACGTTGCCAACAGCCTCCTCGTTCCATCTCTTCAAATCAGTTTTCAGCGACTCGAGCTTTCTAGCTAAAACAAAGCTCAAGGTTCCAATAAAAAGGTAGGAAACCCTCCACTGTTTCACCAAGTCCACAAAACCTTCAACCTTAAGCCACATGTTCTCAAATTTGAATGACCTACTCCCCTTTTAACATCACCGCAATCGAGGAGGACTGGAAAATGATCCAAACAATGACAAGGAAGCCTCCTTTGAGAAACACTAGGGAACAAGGCCTCTCACTCCAAAGAAATAAGGAATCTATCAATTTTGGACCAAACAATAGGATCCCGAGAAAACGACCAAGTAAAAATACCACCAACAAGAGATAAATCTATCAGACTCTATTCAAAAATGAAGTCAAATAACTCTACCATAGCAGGTAATAAATGGGCCCAGCCGACCTTTCACTAGAAAAACGGATAACATTAAAATCACCCCCGATACACCAAGGGAAGTTCCCCCAACTGAGCAACCCAGACAACTCATTCCAAAGAAGCCTTATCCCTATTGGAATTAGGGCCATAAACACCTGCAAAAGCCTTGGTGGAATGATCAACAATATTTCTGAGTAACAGCTAGGGTAAAATCCCCTACACACTCATCAATCTTCTCCACCACCCTTTTGTCCCACATACTGAGGATGCCACCAAAAGTGGGACCAGAAGCCCCACTGGAATCTAAACAGCACCAATCTGCATGATGACACCACATAAGTTGTGCACAACTCTACAAGACATGGCCTTAAGTTTTTAGTTTCTTGAAAGCAAACAATATACACCTTTCAATCTCTGAGAAAATTCCTAACCCTCAGACATTTCTTGCCCTTATTCAAGCCCCACACATTCCAAGAGAGTATCCTGGGCTTGATAAAAACACTAGAGATACCCTCTCCTTGCCTTTATTGCGGCTAGAACAATCAGCTCTGACATCATAGTTGATGGAACACTCCAAGTTTCTTAACTCCCTTCTACATTTCATACCAAGTTTGGATAGAGAAGCCAATAACTCAAGACGATGTTCCTCTTCAAGAAATGTCAAAAGAGCCAAAAAAAAAAAAAGATCCTTGTGTCCCTCACATGAGATCCCCTATAACGACCTAAGAAAAAGCGCTAGCCACATTTGCGCAATAACTCCGAAAAAGACTAGTCAATGTTGGAGCTTCCCTAAAATCAGTTATAAAGCCGTTTCACCTAGTAGCACACATGAGCATCTCTTATAAACTACCCACTCTATGCGCTACTCATCTCTTTCCAATATGAGATCGGGCTATTACAAACTCCCCCCTCAAACCCCTAACGTCCTTGTCAGGACCATGTCATCCGGTGTTAACAGTACGAAATGGCATTACTAGATAGCTCTCATACTATTTGTAATGACTCAAAAAAAAGCGCTAGCCATATCTACGCATCACCCCCAAAACATCTAGTCAATTTTGGAGCTTTCCTAAAATCACTTATAAAGTTGAGTTTCACTTAATAAGTCTGCATACATGAACATCTCTTATAAACTACGCACTCTATGTGGGTTACTCATCTCTTCCCTATGTAGGATCAGTGTTACATCCCCACAATAGGATAGATCTCCTTTGCACATTGCACAACCCAATCGGAGTAGCCGGGCTTGCCCACCATAGTAGGGGAGTAGGTACACAGAGGAGAGTAGAGGGCCTCTCTAGACTCACAAACCAACCCATCTAAAATACACATGGCACCACTTTTCCTTTTCTCTCCCTTTTGTTGTTCACCCTTGTCAAACTCAGCCAAGTCTGAATACTGCACAGAACATTGGAAAAGGAAAGAAGAAAGGGCACCTTCACCATGATCACCTTGCCTCCCCGAACAAGACAAATTATCAGGAACCTTATAAAATAGCACAGAGGAAACCGCATCAGCCAAAACATCACTGGAAGGGCCAGATATCTCCGGCAACTTCTGGGAAAGAACCAAAGCTGTCATTGAAGCCTTCAGAAAGCCCCAAGTACCCAACCCACACCAAAGCCTGTATTGGAAGCCTGACCCGGGTTTTAACCCCCCACTAGCCACTTATGTCCCCCATCGGTTGAAAAAGAAATGGTAATTAACCACGTTGTAGGGTTCACATGAGAAGAAAATGGAGGAAGATAATACATATGTATAACAAAGACCAAAATACCCCTGTAATAAATTCATGTCACCAATATATGCTTTTAATCCTAAGAAGCTCTTCCAACAATGGTCATATGTAATTCAAAATAGACTAATTTGGAACAACAACGAATTACACTTCATGTTAATCAACCAATATACAAAGTAAAATTAAAGAACCATTCACAAATAAAATTAACTCGAGTACGGGTATATCATCCATCTAAAAATTCCAATACAAATGCAAGTGCACATATAGATCAGTAGAACTATATGCAGAAACATTACAAAATAGATAAGTAAAAGTGAAAAAACACTTCACCTGCAGCTTAACTTTTATGTCCAAAACCATGCGCTCCCTTTCTGCCTGTGAATAAAAATAATAATTGTCAATTTGGTTCAGGAAAATTCTAAAGTTCAACCAGAAATTTACTTAGGGCATCTTGGTGATGGTGTGAAGAACTTACAGCTCTCTCCATTGGACTGAGACTTACTGCTTTGGAATCCTTACCCGCTAGCATAGAAGGTGAACTGAAGAAGATAAAGACAGAATCAAGGGAGCAGCAACAATACAATGATATGGATCATATAGAACAATTTAAACTTGTCTAGTATAAATATATACCTAGGAATATGCTTTCCAGAGTATTCAAAAGCTCCACTTGCTGCTGCAAGAACCTGCCTTCTCTTTTCTTCTTGCTCTTCTGTTCTAATGTTTGAAGGAAACCTGTCATAAGTATATTTGGCACCTGATCCTGAAGAACCAAAAAAAAGAAAAGAAAAAAAAAAAAAAAAGAGAGAGAAAATGACATTACACTCCAATTTGAAATATCTCTCTTCATAAACAGCTTGATGCATACAAATGGCAATCTCAAAAAAAAAAAAAAAAAGTTGACAAGAAGTACCTGATATTCCCACATCAGGATCTGATATTGTTATTATCTCAGGCTCAGCTAAAGATGGGGGAAGTATTGAAATAGGATTTTGACCCCTCCCGATTGCATCTTGTAACTTGTCAAGAAGATTATGATTATTTTCCCCAGAACCCAGACCTCTCTCCAGATAATCCATGAAACCATTAGATTCTAGAAACTGTATTATCTGTAGTAACTAACAAAGGGATAAGTACAGTTGAAAAAAACTAAATTTTCATGGGTTGTGAGAAGTAAAGTTCAAAAAAGGAGTCGTAATTGAAAGAGAGCATTCACCTCATTATATAACAAAACTCTAAAGATAATAAAGACGATGATTATGGTAATAACAACAGTATCAATAGAGTATTTCTTAAAATCACCCATGATTAACATAAATGGCTAATTAAGTTGGAAATTGGAAGATAAAGATGAGTGGAATGAGATAACATCACCATGGGCTCAGGTGGTTGGTTAGTTGACCGAGAGCGCTTCTTTAGAAATGGTTGAGTGTTGAAGACATGACTTGCTGTATTTTCCTGATGAAGAAGATTTTACCAAGAAATCAAAGGAATCAACCTTACGAAAATTTAAAAAATTAAATCCATATTACAAGATACAAGATAAGTTTCATACAATGAAATTGCGGTAGCCACTTAAAAGTGAAGCAAAGAACTTTAGGAATATTAACCTGCACATAAGTATTCATGGAATATTAAATCAGATATTTTAGGTTGAGTTTTATCAACAGTGCAGCTCTTTACGTGATGAAACAATCACATTGACAAATTAAAGCATCAGTCGTCATACAAGATAAGCATGCTTGGTAAAGTATCAATAGAGAAAATAAACGTTAAGCAGAATACATGCTATATATTAAAGAAAAGCAAAACTCATTGGACAGCTTTATAATGTCAAATACAACGACATACATGTCACTGATTTAGAATTGACACTGTGGATCGGTTGCAGATTCAGAATATCTGCTGGGCACTACTTTATCTGTCAAGGTCTAAGTTGGCTAGAGGATCCAACAGATAAAATCATACTCAAATAGGAACATTGAAAAAGACAAATCAGATAATTACCAAAGGAAAAAATGTATGAATCACTAATGAGAACAGATTAAGTGCCTGGAGAGATTGAGTCAACACTCAGTAAAATACAACTTCATGAACAAACCAAGAGGATTAGTGTACAATCCAAGAGACTAATGCTAACTTTAAATTGCAAAAATCCAGTTATCAAAAAGATCATTGTCCTTAGATCATGGCCATAAGGTTGCTAGCTTTTAATTTTTATTTTTATTTTTTTTTGGATAAGCAATGTTGTATATATCAAAGCGCAAGGGGCACAACCCTATTACACAGGGAGTATAAAATGAAAGCACCAAGTTAGAAGGAGAGAAAAGAATGAGAAACTGAGAAAAACTAATCACTAACAGAGTTAGCCAAACAGCTGTCCAAGTGAATAGTGTAAAGAAAAAACAATGTGTAAGCTCCTCTAAAGTCCTTGTGGCATCCTCAAAACATCTTGCATTTATTTCAATCCATAGGCACCACATAAGACATAAGGGAATCATCTTCCACACAACCGCACTCCGAGAGCGCCCTCCCGTCCACCAAGCATACAAATCCTCCACCCTGCCTGGCATAACCCAATGCAACCCGAACCGACTGAAGATAGCATGCCAAAGTGCATGTGCAATCTCACAGTGGAGTAGCAAATGATCAACTGACTCCCCGTCCGACATACACAAACAGCATCGATTTATCACCACGATCTGTCTTTTCCTCAGGTTGTCCAAAGTGAGGATCTTCCCTAGTGTTGCCGTCCATACAAAGAAAGCCACTCTCAAAGGAGCCTTTGTTTGCCAATTACTCTTCCATGGGAAAGTGCTAGACTCTTTAGAGACAATTCTCTTATAGAAAGATTTGACATCAAACTTTCCTTTACACGAAGGCGCCCACCACAACATGTCTTCCCCTTCTCTCCGCATCTTTTGTGAGTACAGTAACGAATAGAAAAAGGCTAGGATTTCCACTTCCCAATCATGAACCAAGCGAATAAAACTAACATTACACAAAGTAGAACCACTCGAACGATCCATGTTGTCAGCAATAGACGCATCCTTTACACTAGCTATATTATAAAGACCTAGAAAAGCCTCCTTGAGTTTCACCTCACCGCACCAAACATTACGCTAGCGAATAAAACTAACATTACACTAAGTAGAACCACTTGAACGATCCATGTTGTCACCTCTCCGCACCAAACATCCTCTCAAAATCTGATCTTGGATCCATCTCCTGGATCGAGCCTAGTGTGGCTAAATAAAACACACCACTTCCTACTAATATACTTCCAAAGTCCTACCCAATGCGATCATGTTGTGTCACTAGAACGCCATCCACCCCATATTGAACCATACTTGGCCTCCAACACCTTTCTCCACCATGCCTCTCGCTCTTGTGCAAAACGCCACAACCACTTCCCTAATAACACTCAGTTGAACATTCTCAAATTTTGGATCCCTAGACCACCCTCAGAGATATCTTGGACCAGCTGACCAGAAGATACTTAAACTCTTCGCTAATCCCTCCCCATAAGAAGGCACATTGTAACTTCTCTATACGCTTCACTACTAAAGCAGGAATGGGAAACAGTGACATGAAATAAGTAGGAAGATTGGATAGTGTGCTTTTGATAAGAGTAACCCTCCCACCCTTGGAAAGATACATCCATTTCCAGCTAGCCAATCGACGATCAATCTTCTTGACAACATCATCCCAAATAGACTTAGCCTTAAACGATGCCCCCAAAGGAAGCCCCAAATATTTCAACAGCAAGGAAGCCATTCCACAACCCAACACAGCAGCCAGTTCTCCCGCATTGTCCACTGTGCAAACCAAGACCAAAACCAATTTAGCCATATTCACCTTCAATCCTAACACTACTTCAAAACATACTAATAGGGCACCAATGGAACATATTTGATTAAGATTCGCCCCACAAAACACCAAGGTATCATCTACAAACAGTAGATGGGAAATATTTACCTGCTCCAATAGTCTAGCTCCCACTGATATGCCTGCGATGAAGCCTCTTTCGATGGACATGTTGATCATTCTGTTAAACGCCTCCATAACAATAACAAATAAAAAAGGAGAAAGAAGATCACCCTGCCTCACCCCTCAAGAACTACTGAAAAAAACCCGACGGGGTGCCATTTATCAACACAGAGAATCAAACTAATGATATGCAATGTGCTATCCAAGAGCACCATTTCTCCCCAAACCCATACCTCCTCAGGAGATACAAAAGGAACTTCCAATCCATATGATCATAAGCCTTCTCCATATCTTCCATATCTAGCTTACACAGCAAGCCTGGATTACTAGCTTTGATACGAGAATCCAAGCATTCATGTGCAATAAGAACTGAGTCCAAGATTTGCCTTCCTTCGACAAAAGCATTTTGTGGCTTAGAGATAACCTTGTCCATAACTCTCCTCATCCTGTTCGCAAGAACTTTCGCAATAATCTTATACATCCCACTTATAAGGCTTATTGGCCGAAACTCTTTAAGTTCGGATGCCCCAGTTACCTTTGGAATGAGCGAAATGAATGTAGCATTGAGACTTTTTTCAAACTTACCTCGAGCATAAAATTCTGAAAAAACCGCCATGATATCCACCTTTATCATTGCCTAACAGTCTTGGAAAAAAACCATGGAAAAACCATCCAATCTTGGAGCCTTGTCTCTATCCATTCCTTTGACCATCTCTAGCACCTTTTTTTCCTCAAACGGAGTTTCCAACCTAGCAGCCTCACCTGCATCCAATGAATCAAAACCAAGATTATCCATCCCCGTGTAAGTTAGGTTTTTTTTGATAGGCCTCCACGATGGAGTCTCGCTTCTTCGTGGAGGCCAAAGTCTTCTCTTTTTCGGTCAAGGAAGGTAAATCAAAGCTCTGTGTGGAGGAAAGGAGAAGAAGTTTTTTAGGGTCTGTATTTTTGGGTCCCAAGGAGGTGGATTGGTTGTTAGAAATTTTGGAAGAGCTGCTGAGGTCATCTGGTTCAGAGGATTTCTGCAAATCCATCCGTGTGGAATCGAAGGCTCTCACTGTCAGGAGGGGTGGAAACATGAATGGTCGGTTTTGGTGGTCACGACTCAAGCCGTAGACGACAGGAGGAACATTTTCGTGCTTCCTGAAGGCCTCGAAGGATAGGGATGGGGCAGATTCGCTGGGGAACTGAGCAAAGTGAAGGATTTTTTTGAAGCCACGATCGTACCCCCTTCCGGCTCCGATTCTGTTGTTGGGTGCTCCATGTCACACGCGGTGGTGGGCGAGGTTGCTGTCCACCAAGTGTGTGTGTTGGACCTGATTCAAATGAAGACATGTAGAGACGTCGAAGCCGGGAGAATGGCAGTGGATTGCTTCGAGTTGGATAGGCAACCTCCTAGGCCGACGAAGTCGAAGATGACGTCTGGCTCTCCCCTTGACTGCGGCAAGGTGAGGAAGATGAAGAAGGTAGGGTTTTTTAGCATCTGGAGACTTCTTGTGAAGTGGGTTTGGGCTGCTGTAAAGCCCAAGGGATTCCTGGTGAAGCCCAAGCTCAGACTGAAGAAAACTTGTGAGGTCGGGCCAGCTGAGTCGGAGCTGAATTCCGGGTTGGAGCTGGATTCCGAGTTGGATCAGATGCTTGGGTCAGATCATGGTTTCGGTTCAGATCAGGGTTTAGGGTCGGATCTTTCTGATTAAAATCCTTTTTCCGTTTCCGATCTTGGTTCCGGTCCTGTTTCTGTTGTTGGGTCTAGTTCTCCTCCTTCTGGGTACGTTTCTGGGTTCATTTCTCCCCCCCTGCCGGACCAGTTTTCGCCTATGAAGGGTACTAGTGTCACACCTATGAAACCGCTGGATGAAGGTCTGTTAGGGGCCACAGGTTTGGTTCCGGTGGTGGTTGCGGTAGGTTCTGTCTTGCTGGCGGTGGAGCAGAATCCTGATAAGGGCCCGGTGATGGTTGTGGTGGGTTCTGTCTCACCGGCAGTTGCGGTGGGTTCTATTCGACACTCTTTCCCGATGAAGGGTATGCTCCAACGGGGTTTCTTAGGGTCGAAAATTGCTCCTTCTCCTGCCTCGTCTCCTGTGTTGGCCTCCAATGGCACCTCCAAGGTGCTTGCTGCCCCTGCGATGCTGAGCGTGGGTTCGAAGGAGTCTGAGGAAGGACATGTGGATTTGGATCCGGATCTGGATCCTGAGAAGTGTGCTGTAGGGCTCTCTCCTTTGGATTTTTGAATTTTTGACACCGCTATTGACACCACTTCTGTTGAGTTGACCGATACCCAATTAGGGTTGATTGAGCGCATGAGGAAAGAATTAAAAGTCAATGATACAACTAAGGTGGTTTTGAAGCATATCGAAGAGATTTTTCTTAGGGTGAATAAAGGTGTGTGTGATGGGGTGCTGCCTGCTGAGGAGGGGGAATCTCTTTTGGCATTTCACTTTGAGCAAATTGAAAAATTCTTAAGCGGAAAATTGGTTGAGCAACCTAGGATAAAGGGCAAGAGAGAGCTCTATTAATTATGGTATTGCTCCCGGGCCATCCCAGACAAGGAGGGGCAAGGTCACTGTGATGTAGTGATCTGATTGGGTTTGTAGGGGTTTTTGGGTGCTTTTTAGGGTTCTTGGGTGGGTTTGTGGGGTTCTTTTTGTGGGTTTGCTTTGGGTTTTCTTCTTGTAAATTCTTTTTCTCTTTTTCTTTTTCAATAAAACTCCTTATTACTTATCAAAAAAAAAAAGATTATCCATCCTTGGTCTCCAACTATAACACTCCGTGAACAAGGACTCATAATATCTAACGACATGATTTTTGATATTAGCTTGATTGTTCGTAACTACTCCATCAATAGACAAGGACTCAATGGTATTATTTCTTCTATTTGCATTGGTCATCCGATGGAAGAACTTAGTACACTTGTCATCTTCCTTAAACCAGCTAATTTCTGCCTCCAGCTAATTTCTTCTTGTAAAAGAGAGATCTCCAATTCCCCTATGATTGTTCTTCTCCTCTCCTTCTCTTCATCTACTAGCCCTCTCCCTTCCTCCAACCTATCAAGAGTCTTCAATTCTTCAATCCTCTCCTTATTGACAATACCCACATTTCCAAACTCTTGGTCATCCATGTTTTAATGTCCCTTAAAGCCCTTAGCTTCTGCGCCAAAATGTAACTAGGAGAGCCATGAAAATGATAGGATTCCCACCAAGGCCGTACCCTATCCACAAACCCCTCAGCTTTTAGCCACATATTCTCAAACTTAAAGGGTCTCTTACCTCCCAAAGAACAACCGCAATCAAGAAGGATAGGAAAATGATCTAAGCACGCACGAAGCAACCTCTTCTGCATTAGGCGTGGGTATCTAACTTCCCAACCCGGAGAAACTAAGAAGCAATCAATCCTTGACCAAGTAGACTTACCCCTCCCCCCCTCCCCCCCCCNCCCCCCCCCCCCCCCCCCCCCCCCCCCCCCCCGCTAGGGGACGATCCATTAGTCCCTGCTCTAAGATGAAATCTGAGAAATCTGTCGTCGCAAAACGACAGCGACCACCCCCCGATTCACTGGGAAAAAGAGTAACATAGAAATTTCCCCCTATACACCACGGCAAGTCCGAACGGTTGATGAGACCGGCTAGTTCCTCCCAATAGGAAGCATCTAACATTATCCAAGTTAGGACCATAAACCCCCGCAAAAGCCCATGCGAAGTCATCATCCACATTCTTGAATGAACACGCAGCAACATACTCTCCCACACAAACTCTATCTTCCTAACTACTCTCCTATCCCACATCAATAGAATACCTCCTGAAGCCCCTCTGGACGCCACATAACACCACTCTCAACATATGGATAGCTCCACAAACTTCTCACCAAATTGTTGGAAATAAGCTCCAACTTAGTCTCTTGAAAGCATACAATATCCACCTTCCACTGTCTCTATAGGTTTCTGATCCTCAACCGCTTATCCCCCTCGTTTAATCCTCTCACATTCCAAGAAAGAATTTTATGCTTCATTTACATCTCAATTAGCCCTTCCCTTAAACCTTCCCCTCGAAACATTTTCACTATGTGCTTCATAATTGATAAGAGGATAAAAGATTGTTAAGCTCTCTCGAACCTTTATTTCCTTCTTGCTTTACCTCTGCCTCTCCCTATCCTTCATTATCGTCAATGATGTATGCGAATACAGCCGCTAACTTCGTATCTTGCCCGTCGCACGAAATCCCTACAGAATGACTGAACGGTAAACTCGTTGCCCTTCTTTACCCAACAATTCCAAAGCTGGACAACATAACCATGGAGGAAGCTCATCCTCCACATGCATTTCCAGCTCCAATTGTACTGAATCTGCCCCCACAGCGGCCTGAATGTTCCTTTCATGCTTGGCAGTGCCCAAGATAGATTTTTTTTTTATCGGTAAAAATTCAATAATATTAAAAGCGCAAGGGGCGCAACCCATGTACACAGGATGTATACAAAAAGAGCCCACAAAAACAAGCTTTTAACTAGAAAAAGTAGCGCAAAATCTAGAAAATCTGCAAGTGTTGAAAATCCGCAATGCCCAAGATAGATACAGCTTCCCACAGGAACTCCTTAGACAATTTCACTTCCTCCACCAATCTTGAAACCCTTATTGCTGCTGGAATAGTGTGATTTTCCGGCGGGACATCCTTCTCCAGAGTATCCCTTGAAATCTTCGCCGGAATGGTGGAGAACTGATCATAGCTAGCCGGAACGCCCTTGTCTGTCATGGCAGCCTGGTCTGGTAGTGCTTCGGCAGATTCCGGTGCGATTTGGTGCATTGTCGGCGTAAAAGCCTTCGCCGGAACCTTCGCCGGATCAATGGGGAGCTGTTCAGCCTGCGCCGGACCGCCAGCATCAGTCACGGCAACCTGGTCTGATGGGTCTTTGGCGGATTCTGGAGCGATAGAGTTGTTATTAAATTATTATATCCACCATTTTCCGTAAGTTTATGTTTTTCAAACAATTGGTGATTTAACAAAATCAAGGTAATTTGCTCTCTATTGAACAAATAAGCATGAAAAACTTTACACCACAACTACAAAAAGTAAACTATTTATCATAAAGCATAATTGTCCTACTAAATCTCAGACAAAGAGTACCTTCTAGAATAGAAGTATACTAGATATCATAATTTTGCAAAGACATGAATACAAAAGAGTCGCTGAAAACAATATATTTATGTAAATGCCATAAAAATGAAACAATTGACTCTAGGAAAGCAAGAGTACGTCATAAACATTTCACATGCCATCCAAGTATCACCTAAGTTGAAGGTCATGATCCTCTCCCCAAGGCTTGTTGCCACAGATAGGTGATTGCTCAAATGAATTACATATAACACCCTTCATCTGATCTATCCCCACAACATTAGGATATAATAACTTCACAATCTCGCTACGCAAAGAGCTTAATTCGGGCTCTGGAATAGGGGGAATCTCCTCTGATGTGGTGATACGATTGTACTCAAGGTCTACCACAACTACCTACAAGGGGAAAAAATATGACCAATTAAATTGAGTTAAGCTCAAGAAAGCAACTTGGTAATATAAGCATGCTAACCATCCATAGCCGGGAAGAGATAGAGAGAGAATAGGTCAAAAACAAATATCATGTGCAACAACAAGAAACAATGCAACAATTATCAGATATAATTGATAAGATAATGCTTAAGCTCAAAGATTGATAATGACTAATAAATGTTCACTTGAAAAGGCTAGTAATCCCTGAAAGGGACCAACAAAATGTGATGTAGGGGCCTTTAAGCACACACTAGCACTCTTGCCCATTGCAGAACCAAAACTGCATGCAGACCTAAAAGGAAGCAGAAACAGAAATCGAAATAGGTGAAAGTTCCGAACAAAACAATACCTTTCAGAAAAACCACTTGTTCTTTTAATATGTTAACATATTGTGTTCATTTTTGCTTTTTAATTATCTTTTCATTCGCACATGCATCTGTGTGCAGGACAGCTAGTTTAAAAGATAAATGAAAAACTAGATTCAGAAATTTGGTTGATAGTTATACCTACTTTGTAATGCAAAAAATAAAAATAAAAAATCATAACATAAATCACAAAGTTTTAATCTGAAAGCATAGGCAAGCGCATATGATTGCTGAAAAAGAGGCAGGAAAATATAGACACTGTGCATTGACCTCATCTATCTCAAGAATGGCTGGAGAATGATCACTCTCCACCAACTAAACTATAGAATCTATTTATAATTTTCCCAAGGCCAGAGAATCAAGTAGTGAAATATAAAATGCTTCTAAATTTGGCAGCAGACCAACTTTTCTAAGGAAAGGTAAACAGCTTTCACCAATTCATGCAGTGTCAGAATCTATTACAAAATTTCTTTCAAATACCCTAAGGTTGCATTGCATAACTACTGGATTTCTTAAGATGCTAGCAGAAAGAAACCTGTTAAACTGACACCACTTAATATGAGAAGTCACTGTTTGTATATATTATTATAGATGTAACCTCAAAAAGGGTACTTTCAATTTACCTAATGACACAACAACTAATGTTGTAGGTGATGGAACCATTTATTATTAAAAAAATAAAAACTCTCTTTTTCTGACTTATCAGTTTTCCAGAGATGACACATAAACTACCTGTTAAAATTCAAGTGCTTTCCTCTTTTTTTTTTCTAAAATATGAGTATCATAATTCCAACAAAAAAAAAAAAAAGAGGGGGAGGAGCGGTGGGGGGGGGGGAGCGGTTAAACTAAGCGTTGCTTAAAGCAGCCAATTAGTTGGGCAGATTCTGGTGGGACAAAGAGCAGAAGAAATACAGCAGCCTTAGATTAGAATACCATGAGATCAATACCAGGAAATGGTAATTAATAAAAGAATAGAATTTTATATAAAATAACTTACACCATCCATTGCCAGAGCAGATGTATCAACACCTGAATGAAGACCCATCATATATGGCGTAGGAGCATCAATATAGTCTACTCCACTGAAAAATAGTAATGGAATGTAGACATGCTTCAGCACAACAAACATACCAAGATTAGATGAGAATCTATTAAAAGAATCACAAAAAGGAAACAGTATAGTATTTAATCATCCACTATTAAATGAATAACAGGTTAACAGACATTGACAGCCCTGATATAGCTTATAAGAAATTATGAGAGCAGAATAACAGAAACCTACATATATAAGGGAAACATTGCAAACGAAAAAGTAGCTGACTTCAAAATATAAAACCTCACCTGCCACCGAAATGGATAAATTAAATGACATATGGCCTCCGATACAAGAGTTAGAAGTGAATACCTAGCAAAGAAAGAAGAGATGGCAACTTATACACAGGATCTTCATAGCTAGGATGATAACAATCTAATTGATCATTATGAAATTGGCCAAGCTAAATACAAAATGATTTAGCTTGGACAACTGAGACATAAAAAAGGTATAATTTATAAGGTGATGAATAATTATTATTAGAATAGGCAATAATTCAATATTACACAAATAGCAGCTAACATTCAAGATAACAGTAGAAAGAATCTCAAGGAAGCACACTATTTCTGCAAGGACACAGGGAAAAAAAACAATGTGGCGTTGAGGGGGAAGGATCATTGCCTTCATGGAAAAGAATGAATTCTAGAATTAAATAAAGCCTTTCTTTTCCCAGCCTTGTTCAATATAGCATGCGCAAAGGAGGCCTGGGTGGAGGAGAATATGCATATAGCACATGGTGTTATTCACTGGAATGTTATGCTTATTCGACCTGTTCATGAATGGGAAATGGAAGAGGTTTCGTGATTTTTCGAGTTATTGTATTCCCAACATATTAGGTATGGTGGTGTGGATAAAATTTGTTGAATCCCCACGAAGAGAAAGAATTTTGAAGTGAAGTCATACTATCAGGTAAGGGTTAATCCGGCACCGGTTGTTGGTACTTGGAAGAGTATTTGGAAGAGTAAAGCTCCTCCAAGAGTGGCTTTTTTTGTGTGGATAGCGGTGTTGGGGAAAATATTAACATTGGACAATTTACGTAAGCACATTATAGTGACGAAGTGGTGTTGTATGTGTAAGCATAGTGGAAAATCAATTGATCATTTATTATTGCATTGTGAGGTTGCTACAGGAGTATGGAACATGGTTCTTCAGCTTTATGGTGTTACATGGGTGATGCCGGGTAGGATGAAGGAATGTTTGGGAAGTTGGAGAAGGTCAAAGGGGTAATCGTACAGTTCTACAAATTTGGAGAATGGCTCCTTTATGTATAATGTGGTGTCTATGGAGAGAAAGGAATGCAAGGAGTTTTGAGGACCATGAACTTGGACTCATAGAGTTGAAGAAAAGGGTGCTCCAAACACTTTACTCATGGAGAGTAAGAGTAATGTGGCATTTGTCACAAGCTTCAACGCTTGCTGAATTTTTAGATTTATGTACTTCATTTCAACTTAAAAGCTTTTGTATACATGGGCTCTATTGTATACTATTTGTGTACATGGGTTGCGCCCCTTTGCACTTTTATATGAATTGATATTACCTATCAAAAAAATAAAGCCTTTTTCCTTGCATTTTATGTCATATAGGCATAGCATTCAGCTCTATCAAGGGACTAATGTCTAATTAAACCATAGGCTGTCATTTTTTTGACAACAAAATGAACCAAATAACTCCTTTTTGAAGATGGATTGATCAAACCATTGCACATGACCAAATCTTGGTTGTAATTCTACTGGACACGTTTATGGGCAACGCAAGGGAAAGTCTGGCCTTAAGGGTGTGGGGATTGGACGGCTTACCAAGAGAGTGCGTCTGAAGCCTTCCCATCGGACCAAAGTGCATGCGATGGATTTGGGTTCGCCCTTGCGGCAGGTCTGTGCCGGTGTTGAGCCTCCACTGCCAGAGCGGGGTTTGGGTGAAGCTCTTCCTTTGCCAGTGTCGACGATGGATGAGGGTTGCTTGGGAGCGTCGACCGGTGATGGGTCTTCTTCGGGGGCTGTGTCGTTTCCTCCGGCGAGCTCCCTTGCGGTTACAGTGGCGGCCTTTCCTCTGGGTAAGGAGAGGGAGGGTCATTTGGGTGCGTCCGAGGAAGGGTCTTCTCCGGGAGCCGACATGTTGAAGGATTCTGAGCCGACGATTCCGGTGCATTCTCAGACTTCTTCGATGGTGACTCATTCTCTGGGTAGGGATAGGGAGGATTCTGCCCTTGCTACAACGCTGGAGGAAGCTCCGGCGGAGTCTGTTCGGAACTCTGCTCTGGCGATGGGCTTTCTCAGGAGGGATTTTTTTGGTCCGAGAACTCCTTCAGCCTCCTCTTCTCTGAACTGTAAGGATGCCCCCGTCAAGGATAAAGGGACGTTGGCGCCAAGGAATGGCATGATTCGCCGGGGTTTTTTTGGATCGAGCCCTGCTTCTTCCAAGATTCCAATGGTGACTCAGGATTGCTCTTCTCCGCCGAAGGCTCCTCCCTAACCCTATTGCAAACCGAAAGGCTTTCAGGCCCATCAAGAATGCCTTCAAGCAACCCCACCACGACCCGGCCCAAGCCTAACTGGGCACACCCTAGCAATTCATCCACCCAACCTGTGTCAACCCTACCCCTCGTCTTCCTCCCAGAACCAGCCGCCCGCACTGACCTACCCATATCACAGTCCACCGTGCTTCTAATATCATCCCCGCCAATCTTCGCCACAACTTGAGCTCGAGGTTTCGGTTGCAAAGCCTCCGCAAAAGATCGATTCTTGGAGCTATCCCCAATGACCCCGGCCTCCGCATACTTGGTCACTAAAGCCTTTGCACTCGACAAAGAGCAAAACCCAGATAACTCCGATCCACCAC
Organism: Carpinus fangiana; assembly: GCA_006937295.1. NCBI lineage: Eukaryota > Viridiplantae > Streptophyta > Magnoliopsida > Fagales > Betulaceae > Carpinus > Carpinus fangiana. Next base: position 15,037,626 of record CM017328.1, on the reverse strand, counting down.
TTGGAGCCAAAAAACGACGCAACTTGCCCGCAAAGCGCCCCCAGCCCCGTCCATCTCGCCCCTCCAGGAGCCATAAGCCTCATTTCCTGCCACCCTCCGCAAACACAGCCACCTCCAAGAATCTCGCTGCCTTATTAGCACCCCCATGGACCATCAACGCCTTGTCCCCCTCACAGAAAGACTTGGCGATATCCTCCTTCACCTGACACGCCGCCTCCACCGTGTCTACCAACCAAGAAGAACCTTGGGTACTCACAAAAATATACCCTACAAAGTTCTTCCTCCTTTCCTCCAACCAGAACAGAGATGACCCATCCTTTGACGAAAAACAGAAGGATTTGGCTTCGATGGAAAACTGCCATTCCATCTCAGCAGCGCCGAACCCTACAACACGACACCTATCGAGTTTACATGGTCACTGGAGACGTCGAAATCTAAGAGAGATTTGAAAAAATTTGAAAATCCGAAGAGAGAGAACGGAGAGTTTAAACTAAAGCTATGCACATCCTCAGACTGGTACCAATTATGCACATCCTTCTGTTGATGTTTCTACCCCTAAGGTTAAGGGCTTGAGGGAGCTTAAAAATTTGGACTGCACCTTGTCTCCAGTGAAGTGTCAACGTAGGCGGGGTTTCTAAGGGTCTAATAACAATTTCTCTTTTCCCCCTGAAGTGCATTAGGGTTGGGGGAAGTCAGGGTTGTTTTGGGGGCTTTGCCTATTCAGGTTCTTGGGGTTTTTTTTTGGGTCTTTGTTTGGGTCCCTTTGTATACGACTTGTATATTTAGAGGCGCTTTGCGCTGTTAGGGTTTGAGTTGGTGCTTTATTACTTTGTAATTCTGTGCCCTTTGGGTTTTTTGGAATACAACATTACTTATCCAAAAAAATAATAATAATTGGTACCAGTCATGTTCGGATGCACCAAACAATTAAAACTTTTTATAGGTAATCGAAATATCAATAAAAAAATGAGGCCCCCCCAAGCACATAGGAAATATACATGACTAGAAGGAGAAAACACCTAACTAGAAGGAGAAAACAAAACAAGAAAATTATAATAACTAATGACCAAAGGATAAACAAAAGTTGGAGTACAAAAAAATAACGACTTAATCTCCTCCAAAGTCCTCTCCCAATCCTCAAAACTTATGTCCTTCATTTCTCTCCATAGACACCACAACAAGAATGAATGCACCAAATTCCACACAGCAGCACTCTGAGTGCCACTGTTAGGCATAACCCAAGACAGCCCAAATCAACTGAAGAAAACATTCCATACGGCACCAGCAACCTGACAATAAAAATGAAGATGGTCCAAGGATTCGCTACTCCTTTTAAACATTCAACACCTATCATTCAAGATGACATTTTGTTTCCTCAAATTATCCATGGTAAAGATCTTTCCTAGAGTTATCAACGAGTTTTGGGACTCCAATCTCAACGAGTACTAGGAAGGACCACCAGCACTACCATCTCCAGACGTTGCCGCCTCATTCTTGGGCAAGAGCCTCGTGAATTTCATTGCTACCAGCGGGTTATGAGCAAACCCATTGGCAAGAAGAAATAGTAGGACTGGAGGCCCAACCGCATGGGGATGGGTTGTACCCACAGCTCCAGATGCTGCCATCTTCTCGAGGAAGACTCGATCACAATGAGAAGGACCACCAATGTTGGTCTTACCAAAAGGGTCACTACCCATTGCCTAGCTGCCCTCCCCACACAGAGGCAGCCGCTTGCAAGGCTCCAAAGCCACCCTGCCTAATTGTGGGAAGCCCGAGCCCATCTTCACACCCATGCCCTTCTTCACACCCAAGCCCGTTGAATCATAAATGGGTTTGAATACTTTGCTAATGGAGACTGATTGCGGGTCCAAAGCAAACAGGCCATAGAATTTTCTCCACTTGAGCAGTTTGGGTTTTGGCTTATTGGGGAATTTGTCCTGAGAGGCCTCCAAGCCCAGATGGGCTTTCCCCTTGATGTCACAGCTTGCATGGGTAAGCCTTGTAAGGGTCTACTATGAGAAAAGGCTTGGATGGACCTACTTTAGAACCGGCCCTAAAAAACCCCAAGACCAGCCACTCTAAGCAGCTGGCCACATCCTTAAAGATGCAATTCATTGTCTCTCAGAAGGAGCTCAATTCGAGACTTTCATCAAAGTTACCACTATCCAATTATAGACAATCTTTAGCAGCTGAAAATGTGGGACAGCCTGCAGACCTAGCCGCTTCCAGCCGCCCAATTCGTGTATTTCCCTTCTGGGCCACTTCCAAATGTCCCCTCAAGGCAAACTATTTGGACTTCAACACCTCTACATACAATCTTACCCTCCCTCGCCAGAGAACATGGCACCAACTAAGTCACAAGCAATTCTTGCACTCACCCAACAATGAGCAGCCATTGATGATTGGCTTGAAGAACTTTACAACCAAGCGAAGCTCTGCAGCGAGCATCCTCCAACTTATGCCATCTTTGCCTTCCAACACCAGGATGTGACCCTTACATCCACCTCCACAATCAGGACTCATATGTGCTTGTTTGAGCACCGTTGGGCGAGAATAGCGGGCAAGCTAGTTCTATATCTCCAAAAGACGTATGATCCCCTCACTCACGATAGCTCTTCTACGGTGGCTAGCAACCCCTAATAGTCAGTTATACCCAAGAAAACAGAGTGCATGATGCCCCTTTAGCTTTCAATAATCGAACCCAGAAAACCTTCCCTCCACCAACTCAAATGTTTTGGATTCAATTGAACACAAAAGCCCTAAAACCCAAATCCACAAAACGCTCGCCGCTAAAATATATGAACCTTGCCTTTCCAATGCCTAGAGGACACCCCTGTAGAATCATAGTTTACGAAGCATTTTAAGTTCAAATGCTCTCTTTTGCTTCTAGACTTAGAGTAGGCACCCTTTTCCTCCCAAGAATGATCCCCATCGCTTTAAACGCCTCCCTTACCCCTTACAACCAAACCTATTGTACTTATGTCACCCGCTTATCAAGGCTGACTAAGTTGGGGATGGGCCAACTCAGGCGAGCAACCACGAACCACAACTGAAAATCTCAACTTGAGAAAACCCCGTCGTAGAAAACCCCTCACCAGATATGTCTTGGCTACGATCTTGAAAGACTCTTGGACCACACTGGCATCCACTGAGCTCGTCAAAGAAGACCCAACATGCCAGATCGACATGGTCAAGACTAAGACATCGACCGGTGTGACCATCAGCCAGTCATTAGGCTCAAACACCGAAAAAAGCTCAGAAGACCCACCTGGAACCGTGCACTGGCCACCTAGCAACGGCAAAACACTAGGCAAGACGCTAAAATCCTCTCCCTTAAGAAGGTCCAAATCCAACTTTGAATCCTTCTCAGCCTTGTGCTTGTGAAAAAAGGTCATGGGCTTAGGCATAATCAAGGGGGATATCAGCCGCCGAGAGCACATAGACCCTACCTACCGACAGACATGGCCTCGAAGAATGACCATCGGTGGCGTTTGGCATCTTCGACCTAGATGGAGAAAACCCCTCATACTGGAAAAAACCAACCTTAACCACCAAGGACGTTGCCTCCGAAGAGACGAGAGGATTCAAGCAGCCCCCCAAATCCAGACACACACCAAGACCTGTAGACAGCCCAAGATCCGCTTCAAAAACCATTAAAATCCTAGGGCTCAAGTACTTTTTTTTTTTTTTTTTGGATAAAAAGAGATTATTTATAATGCAGTCCTAGGGCTCAAAGTACTTAAAGCCTACAATGGGCCCAAGGCCCGTGACTGAGCCCACCAAGTTGGCCTTCTTAGCAAATTTGGGCTTCTTTTGGCCTAGCCCACAACCCTTCATCCCTTAGGCCACACACCCAAGAACCCAGTCCACTTCTTGCTTTATACGAACCAACAAGTTTTTCCATGAACAAAGTTTCTCAATGCCCTTCGTCTTTGTCATTGATCCACTGAAGGAAGAATCACCAGCCTTGCACATTGTTGAGCCAGCCAACCCTCGAACAAAGTGCCCTCAATGACTAGGTTCGTCTTTATCAGCGTGGTTCTTGTCCAACGAATCCAACGAATGATTATTACCCAACAAACCCAACGGTGGTTTCTTCTCCAACTCAAAGCAATTCAACGCCAATCTCATCTCCTTGATTTCTATTGACTTCGCCAATGGGAAAAGATCAAAGCCATGCACGCTTGCCGTCTAATCCAGAGTTCCATTTTTCTTGCCGAAAGACCTTGCTGCCGAGCGCACCACCTCTGCATCCATGGCCAACCCAGCTCAACCCCTGAAGAGAAGTCCTTCAATTACTCTTGATTCAGGCCCAACCTAGGCCCAACTTTTTTCCCCACCAGAGAAGAGTCACCAAAAGACAATGACCCAATCATGGCTTCAAAAAAAGCAAGCACTTTGCTCAGCTCCCCAGACACTCGGCTCCTTCCCCGGCCTTCACAGCTCTCAAGAAGCAAAATAATCCCTCTTCGGCCACCTACAGTGTAAACCACCACCTCTAAGAACAAGGTGGCCTTATTATCGCTTCTTCATCCGATGAGCACCTTCAAACCCTCCCAAAAGGATTTGACAAACTTCTCGACCCCAGGATTCTGCAGTACCTCTTCCCCCATCAAGACCAACCAAGCAGTGCACCGAGAAACCAAGAATACTACCCCTGAAAAACCATCCCTTTTTTCCTCCAACCTAAGCACTGACTTACCTTCCACCACCACAAAGACAAAGGAATTGGCCTCCATGAAGAACCAGTTCTCCATCCCCAGCCTCACGCGACAGCCCCCAAGGGGGAGCACACTAGATGCGCCTCCACACACCACTCATCTTTCTTCAGATGGACAGCCACTCTAATGATGAGTCTGAACAACGGGACAAACAAAACACGCCTTCAAGTTTCGGCAAAGGAACCCACCAACAGACCTCCAGCAGCTTAACAATCTGACCTAGAACATCCCAAAGCCACTCCTAACGAGTATTTCCTGGGGCCCAGAGCCTTTCAAACTAGCATTAACGATCTAGAACGAAGCCCTAGCAAGACCCTCTTGCACACACTACTGCAAGCTCTGATCACTAATAAGTTGATCAACAAAATATGCCTCACACCAAAGTTGTATCATACATACTCCTCATAGTTGGGTACTGATAAGTTGTATTGCCAATGCATATTGGTATCTACAAGTAAGACAAACACCATAACCCAACAGAAAATCCCTACGCGCTCCAAAGGAACACTTTCACAATGAATAACTACAGCTATGGTGGTTTACATTCTATTTTACCAAGATCTGAAGAAAAAGCTGATAAGTTGTGATACTGCTTGCAAAATGAAATTAATCTATCTTCTCAACAAGTGCCAACATGGAAAACCAGATGAAAGTTTTACGCATGTGACACTACCTAAAATCAAGCAGAAAACAAAATTAAAATTTGCAAATACAGGACCAATGCAAACAGTCCCTATTGTTCAATAAGTATTCAAACAAAAAACAATTAGAATGCGGTTAGTTCGATACTAGTTAGGGGTATCATGCATAAATAGCTTAATGATCTGAAAAAATGATTTGACAGTTGAGGCAACGGCTCATTTGTCATCGATAAAAGCAACACTGAATCAAAAGTGAGAATGGTCATAACTTAGCTTCTACTGGAAATAATATCAATTATCTTAGGTCAGAGGAGTACTTGTTTGATCGTAGCAAAATCCTCCTCTCAAGCAACACAGCTGTAAAAAGTTTAATTAAGTTGTCAACATCCAAGCACTGTACCAGTGGCTGAAATGATATCTGCATCCATGAAATAGAGAATAGTTAAGAATCGATAAGGTTATCTTTCCACAACTACCAAATCAAACTGCTGGCAAAGGGAAGCTGTGCACAGCTAAGAAAACAAAAAGAACAGAGGGTCATACATCACCATGAGAAAGACCATCTTTAGGAGGAGCCTCCACAGAAAGCAAACAATTCTCTATAGCAAATAAAACTCGATGCTCTCCAGGGGTAGGCAAAGGTACATTTGACACTATATGTGCTATAACATCCCATAATGGCTTGCTGAAATTGTTGTGGAGCTGAGAACATTAATTACAATAGAAAAGAATACCATAGATTTCATTTTCAACTGGACACACACACGCAGATGCAATGTTGTAGACAAAATATTCAGGTCCCACTTACATGCTGACTCATACGACACACAATCAAGAATTTATAACCGAAGGACGCATACCTACTCCCATTTGGGGAAAAGCAAAGTGCATATAGCTCCTCAAGGGCATTTCGAAGGACATGGAAACTAGGCAAGCGCGAAACAAAACAGATACATTTGTCAGCAAATGAATTTGCTGGTATACGGTAAGCTTCAGCAATATCTTCACTGACTGGATCCCGAAAAGCAATGCAACTAACATAGATTTTTGACCCATCACCCTCTGCAGCAAGTTTTACATTTAAAAAAAAAAAATTAAAAAAAAAAAAAAACCATATATTTAAACAATTTATCAGGCATAAGAATAGACACATGAAAACAATAACAGGTCAATGAACAAATAGAAGAATGTAAACTCTAACCATTGACAAAAACCAGAAACAATTAGGCTTCATTTTTTTCAACGTCAAACATTTTCCTTATTTTCAAGTGTTTGGGATGGATGGAAAGTTTGGGTTGATGTCATGATGTAGATGATTTTCAAGTTAATGGAACGGTCTTTGCCTTTCACTTTTTAAAAAACATAAGCTGTTTTCCACAAGACACCAGACTGCTCGCCCACCCACCTCCACAATTGTTCTCCTCTTTGGACGCCACCATCCTCCCCACCCAACACCAACCTCAACGACTATTGAAAACCCTCTCCCACCAACACCCCTCTCGCAAACCCCCCAACTTCCCCTACCCCTGGGTTGTCACACAACTTCCCTCCTCACTTCACAACCCCCCACCAGCCACAAGTTATTCTATGTTTCATTTCTTGAATAATTGGACAATTTACGATGGTCTTGGTAAAAATGTGCAAATGATTTTCATGCTAACCAAAGACCAAAAAATGTTTTCAACGCAATTTCCAGGTCTCCATCAAACAATTCAAAATCAGCTTTCAAGCATGGAGTACTCTTTAAAATAGGCTTAGAATTTTGTGACAGAATATAGTACTCAAATCTAACAACATGGAACCACTTTGACAAAGAAAGATTATATTCAGTCTAAAAGAATAGGAAGTTCACTAAAATTGACCAAAGCTGGCCAGGTTGATAAGAAACAGCTTCACAGAACATATGTGCCTAGAGTTATGTACAATGACTTTAGAAAAGATAATGCAATGAGATGGAAGATTAGTCGTAAAGGTCTCCTTTCGTAAAGATAATTTGGATAGAATTGTTATTCCATTCATAATTCTAGTATAACATGCAATTATTACATTCCAAATACAACTGCCAAGGAATATGCAAACTTGCACTACCAGATGGCTGGAAAATAGTGCTTATAAAGTTCAAGGGCAATGCCAACACGGGGCTAAACAGGAAAGTAACACGAGTGCCTACTGGTCTAAGTCATGGAGCAGGACAAATACAGTTTCCAGAGATAAGGTTAAACTTCAACAAAACAAAATTCAGATGTATCCTATAGCATAATTATGAAAGAGTGGAGCCTGACCTGTTGGCTCTGGCTACAATTGACAGAGCACTATGTGAGGAAAGGAAAATAATAAGTACAAGAAAGTTAAACAGAACTCAAAGACATGAACCCAAAAAAAAAAATTGAGAATTGAGTAACAAAATCCACTTTAAACTCCAAGAGCAGAATTGATTTCCAGGGAGTAATAAACATTGCACCCAAAGATGTTGAAGACCAAGATCACTTTGCACCCTATTTGAAGGAATGAGCAATTAATAATAATAAAAATATATATATTTGGTGCAGAGGACAAATGACAGTTAAGGAAGACAGGAAATTGGGGAATTTGGGTAATAAATGTGCAGTAAAGGTAAGAGAAGACCAGGGACAAAAGCAAGTTCCCTAATGAAAGAGTTACGGGGGAGTAGAAGAAGGTGGCACATTCAGGGGAAGAAATTCATGCCAAAAGAATATGTTGTTTAGCCAGGCCCGACTATGCTAGGAATTGACCAAAACAAAAAGTTTTACATGCATCCATTTTTACGATAAGGACAAAAGGAGCAACAAGGAATTTAAGAGATTCAAAAATGTAACAGCCCGCTCCAAGTGGAATGATATTGCCTGCTTTGGTCCTCGGCCCACACGGTTTTGTTATTGGATTTACCCCAAAATGCCTCATACCATTTAGAAAGAACATGCTCTATATAAGCACAACCACTTTCTCACACCCAGACAATGTAGGACATCACAAAAAATCTCCTAAATACTGGGTGGACTAGGCCAAAAATGCCTACAAATAAGAGCAATGGAGTTCCACATGCACATTGATAGGGCAGCAACTAGTGCCCAGGTAAACAGAATGCACAACTCTAGTCACAAAAGAAACAAAGAGACTGATATAAATAAATAGTGGAGGATATCACAAACAGAACACACAACCAAGACGGTCACTCTACAGAAAAATGACAAAATGTAGCTCAGGGTTAAGTAAACAGCGACAAAAATTTCCTTATCATCTTATTTCGATAGTTCCTTAGCAAGGAGGTGGTACATGTTCATTCACAAATTGCAAGCGCATAATTAGCTAAGTAATAAGGCTAATTCAAAGCTAACCATGGAACTCATAGGATATTTTCTAAGCATTGCTAAACATATATCCAAGGCCTTTTTGTAAGTCTAATAACCGAAAAAATCCAATGCACACCAAGAGTAAATTATACAAATTAGGATGTAAATGATCAAAGAGAAACATTTAAAGGCTCTTAAATTCAAGCAACATATTAGATTAGTGCTTATTTTAGACACACCGGTTAAAACGATCGGATAGCTCTTCGGAAAAGTTGAAGCATCATTGGCATCAAAGCCCGATGAGTAAAACTCCACTCCAGCCGGTAGAACACACTGCAATCGTAGCCCCAACATTACTCTCAAAATTCAACGAAGATCCAACAAAATAATAAATTCAATTTGTCAAGAACAATTAAGCACCAAAATAGCAGCAATTGTTATCTAAATCAACTCAAGACAAAAAGTTTATTCCAAGAAACAAGAAAATCAAAACCAGAATGGGCAAAAATGTGTTGTGCTTGTGTTGTTGGTTGTGGTACTTACCCAAGAGAGCTGAGGAGGTGGAGGAGGGTAGAGAGAGTGGTTGGGCGGAGGGTACTGGTCGAGCAGAGAAGGTAGGTACAAGACGCCAGCTCCATGAAAGCCCTTGTTCCCATCCACGGTTCGAATCTCCGGACCAATCCCACACACCACAAAGTACTCAAAGATCCGAGCCATTGTTGTTAAAGCTTATTTGTAACACCCCGCCCTAAAATGTAAGGGCGGAGGTGGAAATTTTCTCAACTGCCACGCGACGCTACTACTATATCCTTAATACATCAACGCAGCAGAAAACCTGTAATAAATTTTTGCATTTAAATTGACCTTATAAAAATATCAATAAAGCTAACTAGAGCTTCTATATCATTACTCAATGACAATACATCTTCAAATGTAATCACCTTCTGTCACGCATCGTTGCAAAAGAAAGAGTTGCAAAGGGGTAAGATCGGGCCTACAAATGACGATTTTCCTTCTCTGCCGGGAACGCGGGTAGAGGTTAATGAGACTGCTAATTATGGGTCTCGTTTTGGACGGTCCTTCGTGAACGTGCTGGGGTCTACGGTGGGTGGGGTGAAGTCCTCCGCCCCCTACTTTACCTTGCGCCACTCTCCACCACCCACGGCATCGCCCAGCCCCCAGCTCAAACAACCCACTTCAAAATCTCACCTCTCTGGCTCTCACGATCGCTGTGTCTCTCTCTCACTCGTTGCAGACCAGCACAAACAAATGGGGTGTTTTCCCTTTCTTTTGTTTTCTCCTGCTCAACCACAGCTGAGAGGCTCACGTATCAAACAAAAATCACCGTTTTCGTGTCAAAAGACACAAATGTCCCAAAATACTTCCACACCCTTACATTCAATAAGGGTTAAAATCGTCTTTCAACATCAAACAAAAATACTGTTTTCTTTTTGCATGGAGACTTTGGGGTAATTATTATTTCCCCTAATGAGCTTTACACACACATGATAGGTTGACCGTCCAATTTAACGATCTTGACTAACAAAATAGGGTTTTTGGTAACGAGATTGTAGTTTGATAGGGTTGTAATGTAAAATTGGTAGTTGATGGGGTATATGGTAATTCAATGGTAGTTTATGGGAAAAATGATAATTACCAAAAAAAAATGCATATGCATTCAAGGCATGTGACACGCATGTGATGGGTTGACTATCCAACTTAACGACCTTGATTGATGGAATTGGGGTTTTGGTAATGAAATGGTAGTTTGATGGGATTGTAATGTAAAGTTGGTAGTTGATGAAAGCATATGATAATCGAGTGGTAAGTCATGGGGGTGAAAGGATAATTACTCCGGAGACTTTTTGAGTATAAAGATAAAGATTTTTGAAAGGCTTAAAAGGGTCACGAGTTTGGGTCTTCTAGGATTGTTAAGTGAGCAAAAACCTCATGAGTGAGCTTAGGCTCAGCTCATGGTCGACTTGATTATTAAATGAGACATTTTGTGAACACAAATACTGGCTCAAATATTAAACGAAGCAAGCTCAACTCGGTATATTGACTCAAATAATTAACTAAGCTTAGGTAGCTTTGTTAGAAAGTTAATTTGGGTTTTGGGTCACTAGGAACAGCTGAAAGGGCATTTTGAAAATTTCAAACTTTTTGACCCCTATAGTACCGGACATACTTTGCACATAGTACACGGACGTACGCCTCATACGCCTGGGGACCACCAGACATACTCTGCAATCGTACACGGACGTACGCAGGGGGACCACCAGATGTATTCCGCTGGGTGAATAGTATGTAGACATACACTCCTATAGTACCAGACATACTCTACTTTTCAAAACTGTTCCAGCAACGCGCACAAGCTTTCCAGCCTTATAAATACCCCTCCCTACTCGACCCTTAAGCCTTATTATGCCCATGTTGCCCTCCAGAACCCATGCTTCAATGATTTTGTGAATTGTGAGAGTTCTTGGAGGAGAATAAGAGATTTCTTGGAAGTTTTACTTCAAGGAGGAAATCTTCTAAGCTTAGCTTGTTCCTTAGTCGTTATGCTGTTTAAGTGCATTTCATAGTTAGCTTAGTTGATAGTTTATAGCTTCTAATTATATTGTTGCCTTTAATCTTGGTTTAAGCATATATTAGCGTTTAATTCTTGTTGTGATTGTATGGAAGTATTGTTTTGAGATGGGAGGTCATGGAAATCCTTTTGGTAGCTTTAGAACTAGTTTGGGAGGATAGGAGGACGATTGAACCAAAAAAGGTTCTACCTAAACCTTCTAGGTGGACGTACGGCCATGAGCCCGAACATGGATCTTCTTGAATATATATATATATATACAACCACGCATTTATATATAAATAATTATTTATCCATTAACAATTATTTAATAGATAAATAATATTAATATCACTTGTAAAAGTAGTTAATATTAACAAAGATGCATTATAATCCTATTTTAAATCTATAAAATTTATAGGGTGTCACACGATTACCGATCGATTATTGAATCTAACCGAATCAATATTAACTGCAACTGATAGTTATCGATTGGTAATTAGTTAAAAATTTTATACCGATAAGCTTATTGGTCGGTTAATAATTTGTTAACGAAAAATTGAGATGACCGATAATTGAAAACTAAACGACGTCGTTTTGGTTTCAATATATAAACCTATCTAAGGTCTCTTTTCCCCTAACTTGCGCGCAGCACTGCCGCACTCCCTAAAACCTAAAACTCCCTCCCTCAAGTCCCTCTATAGCATCGCCACTCTCTCAACTCAAGTCTCCTCTCTCACTCTCTCGCACCGTCACACACTCGCATGCTTGACACCCCTCTCTCGCATGATCTTGCCATTTTTTAGAGTTGTTACAGCTTTTAGTTGTTGGTGACCCCATGGATTGAGTATTGTTTGGGCTGAAAATTCACGCTGCTCCCTTTCACTCAGCTCCTTGGCCATTTGCCCCATTTGTGCTTCCAATTTCTGCATAGCTTGGCTGGACTGTGCATTTACTTGTCTTTGATCAGTCCGGAATTATCTTTCCTCCGCCATAAACTCTTCTTGTGAAGTCATCATTTGTTGTTGTGAAGATGCCAATTGAAATACAATACTTTCCAGGTCACTCTTCTTTGACTTCTGAATTGGTTGGACTGCTCGTTGGGAGTTACTTTGCTGCCCTTAAGGGTTCAGAGCATTCTGATTGTTATTGCATGAGAAGTTGGGATGGTTTCACCAACCTGGATTGTAGGTGTTGGAGTATGGATTGTTCTTGGAAGGATAATTGTTACGTCCCACATAGTTTGCTTGCTCCTGATTTGCAAATGAATGCAAAGGACAAGTCTTAGTAGTTTGATCAGAATGAGAACATATGGCACATACCTAAAGCTGGGCAGCTTGCTGTACAGGAGAGATGTTCTGAGTAGCCATGGCGTTTACAAGCATATTTAATGTCTTTTGCATGACAGCCATCTGATTTTGCACTTCGCTATTTGTGTTTACTTCATACATGCCTTTACTCTTTACTCATTGCCTCCCTCTGGATGAGAATTGTTGGGAGTGCTCACTTAATGTCTCGAAGAGCTCTATGGCTTTCTCACTGCTCTTTTCCATCAGCACACCTCTACAACCTGAATCAACAAATACCCTTGTTAATGTCATTTAAACCTTCATAAAAAGCTTGTACCTGATCATCTTGAGGTAAGTTATGATGTGGACACTTGAGAAGCAGCTCATTGAAGTGTCCCCATGCTTCGAAGAAAAGGTCTCCATCTCTCTGTTGAAAAGATTGGATCTCCTTTCTAAGCTACCTTGTCTTTTGAGCTGGGAAAAACTTCTTTAGGAACCTACTAGACAACTCTTCCCAAGTATGAATAGAATCTACAAGTAAGGAATTCTACCACAACTTAGCATTATCTTTCAAGGAAAAAGGAAAAATGACTAACTTGATTCCCTCTGGAGTTAGGCCTAGGATGTGTTGAAGCTTGCAGAGATCAAAGAATTCCCTAAGGTATAAGTGTGGATCCTCAGTAGCAGTGCCCTTGAAGTGAGTCAAAGCATTGAGTATTTACGGGAATATGTAGTAATTGCCTTTCACCTGCGGTTGATAGGCGATGCATGACGGCTGGTTGAGGTTTTGTAGGATGAAAGACTGTTTCATGGGTCTTCGGGCTGATGGCGGTTGGTTCACAAGCTGTTCCGCCATCGGTTCCTTAACCTTGAATTCTTCTTCTTCCTCCTTGAATTCTTCTTCTTCAGTGTTGGGGTTTTTTCTAGGCCTCTGTCGAATGGTCCGCTCAATCTCTAAATCGATTAGAAGGATGATTGAATTTTTGGATTGAAGCCCTTGCATGAAGAAGATTGGGTTAGGCAATTACAACGGCTTCAGTGCTGCTGTCCACACACTCCCTGGAAGTGCACTTAATCGCAAGTCTCTTGTGCTCGATCGCACTCGGTCCACGCTCGATCGCACGAACAGAATGCAAAATTCTACAAAACTGAAATAGAACAGAAAACAGGAAAATTGAAAATTTTATGGATTTTTTTTATAGAAATAAAACAAAACTGATTTAAAACTAAAAATGAAAATAACAAAACTAAAGGAAAATAATTCGAAACAGAATTTAACGTTATACCCGACAACGGCGCCAAAAACTTGTGCAAATATCCACCTAAATTAATTGACGAATAAATGTACATTTTAACTCGTAAGTGCACAAGATTAAAACAGTAGTATAGTGTGCAAGTACGAGATCATTCCCACAAGAATTGCCGTAAATTATGCTTAAAATAAATTTTGTAATTGAAACAAAAAAAAATATATATATTGATTTTTGAGTTATTAAAGATAAAGTTAAGGCTCTAATATCCACCACTAATCATGCTCAAATAATATAACAATATGTCAATACTTTAATCATATTATGAACACCTAATGTTTGCCAACCTAAGGGCATGGGTGTATACTCCTAGTTTTCCATGTTGATTAACCCAAGAACCTGTGAGGAAAGTCTTTTATAACTCTATTAAGCCCAGGACTCGATCATGTTAATTGACTTAAATAACTAATTCATACCACATGCATATAATGGTCAGTCACACACATATGAGGAATTCAACAAAACAGGAATTAAACAAGTTAAGCATCACAATATGATTATCACAAAGGTGTCAATATTGAAATATTAAGTAAACATAATTAGGGTTTCAATCTAGCCCTACTAAAGAGTTTAGTTACACATGAGTTTGATGTTAAACATCTTCATAATAAAATATAAAGGAAAGAATAAACCCGAAAAACGCTTCCTTTAAGAGCCGTCAATTTTCTCCAAAATCAAGGGTGTGTAATTCTGTTTTTACAAGCCTATTTATAGAGTTTAAGATAACCCTAGAAGCACCTAGAAACCCTAAAAATCGTACAACAAACCCTAAGCCTATTTCCAAAATAGGACCAATCGCCACACTATTCACTGGCGCACGAATGCGCTCAATCGCAGGTATGGTGTGCTTAATCACACTTTTGTGATCAATCCTTCCTCTTGCACGCGTGAGCACAGATTGCACTCATTCCTTGGCTTGGGCGCTCGAGCGCTAGTGTGCTCGAGCACAGGCTCAGTGCGATCGATCGCACTGTTAGAATGTAACGCCCCTAAAATTAACCTTGGCTAATCCGGTGGAGTCATTGGCAATCTACCCAGTTAAGCCAACTTGTGATCCAACGGGTAATCACCCTTATAAAAACTGTCAGAGTAAGTGTAAGGGAAGGTGAATAAATCTGAGTATCACTATAATCCATCAAGTACGAACGTGGAGCTACTAAATAATAAAGACAAACCTGTAATTATAAATAAAACATAATCAGTCAGGTAGTAGCAACTCTCGCCACTTCAATAGCAGTGAATCAGGTTACCTAAAGAATAATAACCGCTTAAGTCTAATGACTTAGTAAGTAAACCCCACACTTAGGTATGACATGAACCCAATTAATGAAAGTAAACGTGCATATTGAATAATAACCAAAATGAGGGCATTACCTCCGCTAATACACCATTTAATGGTTTTAGGGTTTTTCAAACTTATGGTGTAGAATCAGCGATAATTACCTAAGCATTTTAATGCAGAAAAAGACTAATGCTTTATAAGTCATAACTCTCATATATGGTCTATCTGAGATATTACCCATTCTCATTACGTAACATTAGTGGCACGATCGGGTCTGACCCTGAATGGCCCACACCAACTAATGACGTCCGTCCTGTAGTAACCGAACCATTGGGAATGGTTGCATTAAGGTCACGAAACCAATGGATCCACAGCCACGTATAACGCACACATTTGACCATAATATGCAGTTTATATAGTAAGCATATGGCCGTTTATACCGCACATACCGGCGTACCATATCTTACGATTCATCTTAACAGTTTATTAATCAACACAGTTACCAAGTAATTACAAAAAATAGACATGCTCATATCATACGTGTGGTCAGTCAACTGACATATCCCACGTCTTACAAAAAGGGGTGTAAGTGTTTCCTTACCTCGCGCATTCGAGCGAATCCTCCGACCAAGCTATTTCCTATTATAACGGATACAAGACACCGTTATTCTAAGTCTTATGAAACCTAAAGATGTAGTCAAGCCTGAGCATACACGTGTGAAACTTAAGAACATGTGCTCTGCCCACTGACCGTACGTCTGGCCTCGATAGCTTACGTCTGCTCAGTGTGTTAAGCACACCGTTTCAAGATTTGGACAGTGCATGTTCCTAATGGCATTTATAGACCTCTAAACCTTTCCTAACCTAACAAAACATTACATGCAACGTAAGAAATCATAGAATCACGATTCTTTGAAAAAAAACCTTTTGAAAACATCGTTACCCTTGAGAAAACGTTTGGTGAACACTTGAAATCCTCATTAAGGCAGAAACACGAGATAACAAAGTGATAATTACAAAGGGAACAGAGTTTACCCCGAAGCTAAGCACGAACATGGTTTCCTCTCCTCGGAAAAACTCTTCATTGAAGCTCTCTCCCGCGGATTTCTCACTCGAAACACTAAGGAAGGGTCCCAGCAACCTAAGGGCATACCAGAGGAAGAAGAAGGCGTGAGAAATGAAGAGGAGGGGTGGGCTATTTATAGGGAAAGTTCGTCACCAACTCCCTGATAGAGTAGCGGACGTCCGGTAACCCTAACGTACGTCAGGTGGTCTTTGTACATAGGTCCAGAGGGTGTCTCGTACGTCCAAGTATTACCCAAAGGGTATCTCAAAAAGTAGCGTACGTTCGGTGGTCCTACGTACGTCCATTGTACTATTTACAGAGCGTTCGTCCGGTGGTTCCACGTACGTCCGTACTACAGACAAACAGCGTACGTCCAGTGGTCTCCTACCGTACGTTCATACTACAGACAAATAGCATATGTCCGCCAGACTTAGCGTACGTCCGCCTCCTGAGGGTTAGTGTTTGGCTCCTATCCTTCTAAAGTTTCCAAGGGTGATTAGGTTAACGCTAAGGGTCTTAAGTCTTGTCTAAGCAATTTTACCAATGGCTCTTTTGTTAAATGCTCTAGTGGAAAGGTTCTCTTCAAATAAAAAGGTTATTTTTATCGGGGTATTACATAGAATCTCTAGTTTTTCCCAAATTTGCTCTTTATGCCTGATACTTCCAGAAATGTTTCATTTTCTTTCAAAAACCTATAAAACAAAGAAAACACAAAAAGAAAATAAAATTGCTCAAAATAACAAGACTAAAAAATTAACAAATGTAAATTAAAGGGTTAAAATTAGAATAGTTTAGCACTTAACAAAGGCACCTCATTCCATGACAAGTGTTCCTACATTCAAGTTTGGAGGTATGCTATGAGTCATACCTAGTTCAATCAGTTTTTCCATTTCCTGGGTATGATCTTTCCATTTTTCTTTACACATTGAGGACAATGTGTAACTAAAGTTTAGGGGTATGGGGAACTCACACACACTTTGTCTAATTTTTTTTTTCTTTAAAATTGAAAAAAAAAAAAAAAAAAAAATTGAATGTTCATGTTATTCTAGAGGTTTTGGTTGATCTAGAAGTTGTGATTTGAATTTCATTGCTGAGCTTGAAATGTTGAACACATGATATGATAGGGAGAATTCAAAGTCTGGTTACTTATTTTTGACATTTGAGAATTCACTTGTTTTGATTTTAAATTGCCACAAGCACATTAGCACTTAGTTTGTGGGGTATGACATGTTAATCTGATTGTGTATGTTTCAATGTCTTAGGTGAAGCTGGGTGACTTATTGGATGAAAAATTTGGCACGCACACACACACATATATATACTAAGTAAAAAACTAAAAAATGATCAGTGTGAGATTTTGTTAAGTGACTGGACCTCTTGCCTCATTAAGCAATGAGTATTCACGTCAGAAGGTAAAAAATTTAATATGGTTAATATCATGGCTAGTTTGGTTTCGTAACCTTTTTGACTCGAGTTAGTAAGTCCGTAGGAATGTGCCTTTACACCTAATGCCCTAAAGCCATCTACTTTAGGAGTTATTGGCTTAACACTCATTAAATGGGTTAATTAGAAAGCTTAAAGGAACCAAGCATTGTAAAGCCTAAAAAGAAAAGAAAGTTATGCCTTGGTTATTCATTCCAATGGAAGTCCAAGTGAACTTTGAGGTATTGAGACATTGCACATTGGAAATAATTTGGAAGCCTCATAGTTATGTGTTAATTCACTTTACACTAAATTGAACTTGTGATGCCTTAGCTTGTCTTTTGTAAGTGATTAGACTTTGGAATTCCAATTCATTGTGAAGATGGAGTTGATCCTTTTAAGCTTGGTAATGAATGAAAATTAGTGTTTTAAGTGATAATTCAACCTTTGGGATAACATAAATTTTGCATAATGTTTGTAAGTAACATTTCTATTAAACCCTCACGACACTTCATTCGTCCGACTAGAGATGCCTAAGGGTTGAAAAGGCTTATTGCATATGTTAAATGTAATCGTACATCCTGCAAAAGAAGGATTTATCTTTTTGTTTAGATGTTTGTTTTTATTTTCTGTGTTGTATTGCTAAGAGACTAGCAATATGTAAGTTTAGGGGTGTGATAAGTACTAAAATATATATATTCTAGCCACTTAGTTCACATATGTTAGGCTCTTAATTTTGTTACTATTTGATTTTTTGCTTTATTTTTGTGTTTTCTTATGTTTTTAGGGTTTTTGAAGAAAAGAAAGCATTTCTGAAGAATTCTAAGCTTAAAGCACACTTTGAAAAGACCTAGAAGATATGGTTAAACTTAACCAACCATAATAGAGGACATATATGATGTGGTTAAGTTTAATCAAATCAAGGAAATGATTAAATCGGAATTTCTCTAATTAGAGTCAAAATCAGATTGAATTCAAATTTGGATTTTGCACACGTCTCAGTATTTTGATTATAACTTTTAGCTCAAATATTGAATTGAGGTGAAACTAGTGGCATTGGAAAGTTAACTCAAAATGCTACAAATCATTGTGAAATAGGATTTTCCAAATTCGGATGTTTGCTATGCCAAAATTATCCCGTAATATAATAACGCAAATCTGAATGAATCCTATTTCGATTTGTACTTAGATTGCTTCCTAATTTGACTAGGAGATTGAAGTACACTTTTTATGGGATTTCTAAGACATCCAGGGTTCTCTTAGCCCTGTAAATAGACCCTCTATTCTTCTAAATAAAGGCAGAAAAAGTAGACACAAGCTCGGGATAAAGGATTGAAGGCTAGATCAAGAAGGGTTTATTCTCTTCCCCATTTATTTTTGTTATGTAGTTATTATTTTAATTAGGGTTAGTTTGAAGCCCTAATCATGTCTATGTAAGATTGCAATATTGGCACATTTGCTACAATTATCTTTTGGGTGTTTAATTTGATTAGTTCATGTTTACTTGAATTCTTCAAATGAATGTGTTTGATCAGATGCAAGTTTTGGATTTATGTTATTTAAGTCAATTTGAATGACCAAGTCCTGGGCTTAATAAAGTGCCAAAAGAACTCCATCACAGGTTATTGGGTTAATCAACATGAGGAACTAGGAGTGGATGCCATATCCTAGGCCTTGTGTGGTTGTCAATTTTGATAAATTTAATGCTTCCCTAAAGAACAACTTAGTAAATACCATGCTAAATCTTTTATGAAATAAAAAGAATTAGAGTAGATACCATGCCTAATTCGTTGCTTAGGAAAATCAATAGTTTAAGTAGTAGATATCATGCTTTTAGGTTGACAAACATTGAACATCTAGATATAATTGAAATATTGGCATATTGTTAATCTTATTTGAGTATGGTTAGCGGTGGATTTCAAAACCCTAATCCTTTTTAGTTTAGTTAATTTTTTATTTTATTTCAATTAGTGACAAAAATTTTAAACCCATTAATTGAATAGGAAATTACATTCTAAGCATAATTTACCAATCATTATGAGAATGATCTTGTATTTGCCTACTATACTATCGTTTTGATCTTATGCACTTGCGAGTAAAACGTACCAAATATTGTCTATTAATTTAGGTAGTATTTGGCACAACATGGCCCCACTCTCATTGGTCATCTCCAAATATATATTTTGGGAGTTAAATTTCCAAAATTACTCAATAATTTTATATGCATGTTTAAAACTCTCACGAAATACATTTTGGACTATTATGAATTCTACTTACAAAAACATATGCTGATTAAATAAAATAATAAAAAATGGTGAGATTTGAAAAAACATGCATGTAAAAGACAAAAAAAATTAAATTTTATCGTATGACATAGTATACCGGTACATGTGAGATAATAGCCATAAGCTTACTAAAATTATAAGGATACTCTTATGGTCCATATATATTTATTGTTTATGTTGGCTTTAGATCGAATAATTGTTTGTGACCGTAGCACCATGTATAGTGGTTACTATAGACAGACGTCATTAGAAGCGTGGGCCACCCAAAATCGGACTTGGTCAGGCTACTAGTGAATGGACAATATGCGTATTATATTCAGGGCACTGATATTGTATTACAGATCCCTCGAAACTACACCAACTCTACGAAGAAAGAGTTAAAGGTTTGGATAGACCATACGAGGTCACAGTCCATAACATGTATTATATCTATATTGCATTCATGATCCTATTATCAAATGATGGACTGTGACCTTGTATTGTTGTATATAATTTATAAATAACTAAATTCATCATGTAATTGTGGCGACTTGCCTTATAACACATGATTAATCTTTTTTTTTTTTGGGAAAACATATTGTGAATGAAACTAATCATCATAGCGGCATAACAGTATCACAGTATACCATGAACCAATGTATTAACCTAATAGATAGACAATATAAACATGTTTCATAGTGATACATACATCATAAACTAGGATTTATCGGTCAATATCATTGTAGCTGAAAACATAATAACATGAGATCATAATACTACACACAAAAAGCTAATATGAACATCTACATGAAATAAGATTTACAAAATTTAATGAACTACTTATAAAGGAATAGTTATACAAAAGTGTCACACGCAACACGAAGCCATATGCAAAATATACATTGTCTAGTCATATACATGAATATGCTAAACAAGATAGATAACTAATAGCTTAACACAAAAAGATTTGGCATGCTACAGCCTCAATCATCATAGTAGCTTAAGTACATGCCACCAAATCCTCATCTAATGCCTCAAAACATGCATCAACAACATTATCTATGCGGTCGTAGTATTAGCCACAACCACACAATGGATTTATGAGTCCACGATCTTAGTAAGTATAAAAATTACTAAGTTTTCACAATGAGCCAACCTTTCACAATTACGTAAATTTATAATAACTGTTACTTTAGTTTAGCGTCTCGAATTTTTTTTTTGTAGCTAATAAAGTTAACACCATAGTCTTGAAAGCACTTTGAAAACATATTAGTTAGTTGTGAATGTAAATGTAAGCTCTGATCTTCTGTTTGGAAACATACACATACATACCCATCTAATTCATATGTAGTTATATATAATGACTTAGCTATACTTATAGGCAGGGCAGACCCAGGTGTAGCATAGCCACCCCAAAATTTTAAAGCCCTCCTCCTAATTTATTTATTTATTTATTTTTTTATAGTTTTGGCCCCCCAAATCTAAAAGGTCTAGTTTTGCCCTTGCTCATAGGCATGCATTTACTATGTTGGGTGAACACAAGCTTACAAGCATATCAAAGCAATAAAACATATAATAAAAGTCATCTTGTGCAATCTAATTGTAAAGATATATGCTCAATTCCATTCAATCATGCATATTGATATATCTAGCACAAAAGTATCATATACAATCAAGCCGTAACGATATACAAATGCTCTATTCTATTCAGTCACATAGCAGACCCTTGGCCTCCTAGGCTTTGTATGCATGTCTCTGATTCTCTTCGGTATGGTGCTAAGATGGGAAAGAAGGGGAATGCATGAGAAAGAGAGAGGTTTCAATGAGATGAAGAGAAATAAATATTTGGGGTGAAGGAGAAAGAAAGGTTTGGGTGAAGAAGATAAATAAATGGTATGAGTGATGAAAGAGGAGAAAGGAATGTTTGTGAAAAAAATGAGAAACAATAAAATAGAAAAGTAACGTTGCTTTAATATTATAATACTCATTTCAGTGTGCTACAGTAGCACTCTAGATGTAAAAGTTTAGGCTTCGTTTGTTTCGCCGTAAAATGATTTACGGAAAATATTTTCTCTATTTACGGGTGTTTGGCGTGACGTAAAATAATAGTCGATGTAAAATCTTTTCCCTTCGACAGAAAATCCTTTATTAATTTTGGGAAAATGGTTTACGGTTTTTAAACCAATTTCCCCGGACCCAACCCCTCTCAATTTTCCCACACCTGACGCCCGAGCCTTTCCATTTTTCTTTCTCAAACATTTGCTCTCTCGCACAACTCTCTCTCTCTCTCTCTCTCAAGCTCGTTGAAAATCCTTCATCGTTGAAAATCTCAAGCTCGAGTCTCTCTGCAACTTCTCCAAGACGCTTGCATCTAAGGTATTTTTTCTTGAAATTTTTTATTGCTCTGTTTTGACCGAATTAGTGTAGAATTTTGATTTCTTTCCTCTATTTCTCTTGGGTCTTTCTTGGCTTATATGGGTTTGAATTTTTGAGCTTTGGCCTTTGGTGAGGTTAATGGTTTCAGTTGTTTTAAAATTTTGGCTTTTGGTTTATGGTTTTGATGATTTTGGGTTTGGGTTTAGATGTCGTGTTTGTGTTTAGATGTTGATTATGGGTCTTGCCTGTCAAGTGTTTGATGAAATGATTATGGCTTTGGCCATCCATGGTTACTGTTAGCAAGCTTTGGAATTGTTAGCAGCCATGAAGTTAAGGTGTATAAGATCATGCCTCATATGTATTTTAGGGTTTTGAGAAGCTGTAAAATTTTTGGGGAGATCCCTTCATACATCTGGACAATGAAGAATCTAGAAATGTTGTAAGTAAAGCATGTGACATATTGGAGTATGTTGTTTATTAGCTTGAGAGAGAGAAAGAGAGAGTTGTGCGAGAGAGCAAATATTTATTGCAAATCAGTGCAATCACATGAACTGTATTGCACTCAAATGATAGTCAGGAAGCATTGCCCTCAAATGCGACATTCATTAAAAATGAGGATACTAAATGCATAACATTTTAATTTTACTTTTAAGAAATTTTAGAATATGAGTTACCTTTTATTCATTGAAAGGGGAAAGGGAAAGTGTACATGGAAATTTTCTCTCGTTTATAGGATATGATCGTCTTTTGATTGGAATGGGTTTAGCATGCCTATTGCCTTGTTTATTTAATGATTGATGTGCCGGTGAGAAGACTGAAGGATATGATTAAAAGAAAAAATTAGCGGGCATGATATGATAATCTATTGACTTGAATAAAATGTCTCCTACCATCTGTAATGTTTTTGTCATATATTGCAGGGATCTCATGAATGAAGGGAGGAACATGTAGCGAAGGTCTAGGAGAAGGAACTAGAAAAGTGTCTCCATGGAAGATGCTACATATCTACTGTGAGTATTCTTTCCCCTGTTTATGGCATAAGAGAAGGAAATTTAAAATCAACACTTGTATCTGCAATTGTGGGCTTTATCTGAACCTTATTCATAGATGTAAAACTTGCTGGCAATCTTTTGTTTTTGGAGAGCCTAATCATTGTATGAGTGTATGCTTGCTATAACTCTTTGACTGTTTATGTTCATCTTTGTATGAATAAAAGTGAATATCAAGATATTTGCCCCTAGTTGAATTTTACCTTACATATAAATATATAATGAGCAGAAAATGGCTACTTGCAGCTCTACTCTCAACTACTAAATCTTACTCTCGAAAAAGAGAAATTCCTCAGGATGGCAAAATGATTAATGATATTATAAAATTGATTAGGTGAGTAAACTCAACCATTTAGAAAAGAGGATTCTCAAAGCTGCGTTTCCAGAAATAGATAGTAAAAACTTTATTGCCAATAGAGCCAGCCCAAAATCAAGCAAAAGGCAGGCCTATAGGGGCCTCTTGATCATCTACATAAATTAAAAATTGCATCATTCATGTCTACATGATTACCGGAGATATCGTATTACTTGCAGTATAAGAAATGACAAAATTGAGTGTATCATTACCGTTGTTTCCTGTTTGTTCAGTTTGTTGCTTGT
Source organism: Carpinus fangiana (assembly GCA_006937295.1). Classification (NCBI taxonomy): domain Eukaryota; kingdom Viridiplantae; phylum Streptophyta; class Magnoliopsida; order Fagales; family Betulaceae; genus Carpinus; species Carpinus fangiana. The sequence goes on along the minus strand of CM017328.1, from coordinate 15,013,726 downwards.
AGGAATTTTTTCTTTTTGGCTAATAATCTATATTTTACAGCATCTGAGCTCAAAATTTAAAAGTTGAAAGCTATATTTAATTCAATTCATATGCAGGTGCATGGTAGACACATGATAAGTTATCTGTTGCCATTGATTTTTTCCTCCATGAGTGTCATGATGTTTATTAAATTTGTTCTGTTCTGTTCTTAAACATTTTGTAGTTGTTTAATTGTTTCTGCTTATGGCTTTTATAAAGTTATCTATACCTGTCTATGTTCTTCTCTTTCCAGATTGTTTATAGTTTTTAGTATGTTGACTACCATTCGTTATTTTTCTTGGTTCAACCAGTTAAATATGTGAAATGATTGGCATAACACGTATAACTTGAAGACTCCTATATTAGGCTGACAAGAGGTGCGGCAGTGCAGAGCAGTAATAGATCCACAAAAGCTAGAAGAAGTGCTGTTGTTCACAGAAAACATGGAGACTTGATTACATAATATTGCAAATCAGTGTTACCGCATGAACTAGTTGTGTAGGTTAACAAACAACTTATCACGTGACACGGGCTAAGGTCTCCCCAGTATCCCAGTTCATTTGAAGTCTTGTTATGCCTTTGGTCCAACGACTAGTGTTTTGAGTCTTATACCAATTGGCCGGAGGAGTGCTTCCATTACAGAGTATATATATGATCATGGGGTTAACTTTTTTTTTTTTTTTTGAAAGAAGTAAGATACTAATTAACTTAACTTTGATGGTAGTGCACTAGCGAAAATAATGTAATATTTTGTGGTTGAATTTATTTATGATTGAACTTTTATCGGAAGTTAAATGTATTGTTGAATGTTTTATGACTCTCTTAAATTAAAATTATATTATTATTGTTAGTTAATTTGTATATTTCAATTAAACGTAAATTTTAGTTTGATTTTTTAAATTATTGTATATTAGTATTTTTTTTTTTTTTTGGTAACAACAACTTCAATAGAAACCAAGAAACAACAGGCCACAAAGCACCTCACTAGGAGGGAAGAGAAGGGGGTGGATCTTTTCCACTACAAATTGGGATGGAAAGAGGGGGGGAGATAAGGAGGGAATGCCGTTAGAAATAAATCCAACCGCGGCCCTATTTGCCACGTAATGGGCGCAGAAGTTTGCACTTCTGTTAACTTTTCTAGCCTTCCAAGAGGAAGAGGCTGGAAAGAGAGAAAAAATATTACAAATAATGTGATCAAGTTGCCAATCTAAGATAATAGAAGGATCTTGTAAAGCTTGAATTACAGTAGTTGAATCACCTTCTAAAACAAAATTTGATAAATTCAAAGAAACTGCTAAGTAGGAGGCCAAAATGGCTGCTAGAGCTTCACCATAAGCCGGATTGTATGCTGGTCTGGTTTGGACCAGAATCTTGATGATTTTCCCATTTGAGTTTCTACAAACAGCTGCTTGAGAGGAGAAATCATCCCTAATAGCTGTGTCAAAAAACAGCAGAATATTAGTATTTTTATGTTGTGATTGAAAATTACATTTTATAGGTTAATATGATTAAATGAAAATATAATTTTTTATTTTTTATTTTGTGATTTTCCGAGCACGCGCCAAATGCCGGAAAATGTATTCATTGTAAAACATTTTCCTGTAAAATGACTTATCTGAAAATATTTTACGCCGAAACAAACGGAGCCTTATATTTACAATATTTTCATTTTTTAGTATCAGTTGGAGAAGAAAAATAACCCATAATGAGCCTTTTAGAACATCTTCTGAAGATGCTCTAAGAGAAGTTTGCCAAAAAAAAAGGGGGTAAAAAATGTTGGTTTTGATTTCAGGGGCCATGATTTAACTCGAGAAAAATTAACAATTTTTTTGGTTAAATAGTGTTTTGCTTTTAACAAAAACCCACTTTCTAGGTTTTCATCTACTGCTTTCCCCATTTATCGCATTACTCCTATAAAAATAATAATAATAATAATAGTGTACTCGTACTCTGTCACGATTGAGCTATTCAGCGTTCATCGTGTGTCACTCATGCCACATCATCCATCCAAATCACCATTATATGCACACATCAACTCTACACATGTATAAAACTCCACATTAATAGTCAAACATAAACGTTTTACTCCTTCCAAACTATAAAGCTCTCGTCAAGCAAAAATTCACTTCTCTTTATCCCCCAAAAATCGAACCCTAGCCGTATCGATTCCCTCACATTCGTTCGAGATCTTGTTAAATGAAGTTTTTTTGACAAGATAAAAGTCACTTGGAGGAATCAAAATGGCAGCTCCACGCACACTGAGTTTAGCCCAGAACCGATTGAGCTACCCATTGAGAACATTGCTGTAGTGACGTTAAGATAACCTAAATGAATTAAAAACCATAAAGATTTGATCTGCGACTTTTATGGTGCGTTAATATTCTCCTTAAGCAATTTTTGAAAATTGAGGCTAGTAATTGTTAAGTGTAAAACTGCCTCAAACCATCGTTGTTGTGAAAACCTCCAAAAATTTGTGAATGAAACTGTTATTGTGCGTAGGCCGCATGCAGTACAATTTTCACAGAAATTAAGGGAATTAACTATTACTTATATTTTTCTCCTTGTTGGTCCAAAACAAAATACATTGTACTATAAACAAAAGTGTACAGACATCTTCACATACACAATGTAATATATAACTACTCCCCCGACAATACAGACTAAATTTTTACTTTCTGAAAATAAAAGTTATTTACTGTGGTATTTCTTAAACTACCCTAACCCTTTTCAAAGAAAAAAAAAAATCTTCTTAAAAATCATGCAATCTAAGATACAAGTACAACGAATGACATTTTAGAAAACTTTTTTTTTATTTTTTATTTTATATATATATATACTTTTCATTTAAGACTAGACAATCACTTTTAGACTGGGGGGAACATATAAGATATTCACAAAAGAAAATGCAAATGTTGAACAGGGTACGTACAAAGGAAACCCCTGTACTTTGGCCCATAATAAGCACACTAACCCCCATCAAATGAAGTGGAGACTCTTAGATCTTCGGGACCTGATGCAATCGGATTGTGCCCACCCGATTTTCTGGTTCACATTGTCGTATACGACCAGTTGCCCGCGCATTGAGACGTCTGCAGAGGCCGTATTAGTTAGTCAACAATTGGCAAGAAAGGGGAAAGAGGGAAGTTTGGGGGGTGCTAAACCAACCAGAAAACACAGAATTCTGTAGTAACACCTTTATCCAATAAAAAATTGAATCTGACAAATTATTAAGACCTCAGAGAATATAACTCAGAAGACCCAGGTTTGGTTTTCATGCGTTAGACAGAACATACCTCCAAGTATAATTGTTGATCCATCATGTACTTTGCTTCCATCAAGGATACCCAAGCACACATTGCCTTTGTTCTACAAAATTAGGAGTCTTGTTTATCAAACACTTGAACACTGTAGAATAAAATCTGATGTAAAAGGACTAAAAATGCTTACATTAATGATCAAGTAGCCCTCTGGAGGAATTTGTAGCTTTGTGGGAACAATCCACCATTTGCTCCCAAACTGAAGGGTTAAAGTCTTAAAGAAATGCTGAACATCCACCACAGATCTGCAAACATATGGGTGTGGCTTTTATAACTTAGCATCCATCATGAATGAGAAAGCCTCCAAAGTAAGGTGCAATTGAGGAAAGAGAATACTAATATTACCTATATATGTTTTGCATGATATCAGGCTTGTTTTACAACGAACCTAAGCTATACGTTGAGGCCATTTTCTCGTCTCAGAAGGGAGGTAATAGCTTATGGACAAGTAACTCCAAGCAGATACCTTTCACTTTTTTTTTCTTAATCAATCAAGGAAACTTATTCCAATCATTTTAATTTAGGTAATGGCCTTTTTCTTACATCACATCAGTTGCTCAATTGTCAGATTTCTGTTGGAAGTTCATATTTTAGTCAAATTTCTACATGATTTTCGGTTAATCAAATAATCAATGCAATGTTTGTCTATAATCTTCTAAAATATTCCATATTTGAGAAACAAGACAGCCAATATATTAGCAGTATTCCCTTGTTCAGGGAAACAAAAAGTAAAAAAGTATATTTAGTTACTATGAGACAAAAGAAAAAAAGATTGGGATAGGGAGTGAGATGAGAGATATCTTCTAAAAAACTGCCTCCAGTCTGCCCAAAAAAGTGTCTTAATTGATACAATAGTAATAATAATGATAACGATAATAATAATATATGTATGAGTCATCAAAAAGTATTATTATTATTTACTTCCATCAACTCCCAACTGAAATTTTTCAGTGTATGATATACAAAACATCATACAACTCAGCGCTAAATCATTCAGTAAGAAAACTAAAAGACTCGTCATTTTTAAAGTGATACCCTATAGGGTCGTCAATATTTAGACCTAATAAGTGAAGTAGCAGACCAGGAAAAAAAATAAAATAAAATAAAATAGTGAAGTAGCAAAGTTCCCCACACCCCCACCCCACCCCCCCTCCAAATGCCTTGGCATTACAAAGCCAAAACCCTTCTAGGCTCCAAAAATCAAACCCAAAGAGTGAAAAGTTTTAGGGTTAAATATACTTTAGCCCTCTCAATTAACAACCATTCTTTATAAAGACTCACGTACTAACAAGCTGATAGCTGTGACACTTAGGTTCATTAAACAACCAATTTGTTACATTTAAGCCACTTCGTTAGAGACTGCCATCTGTTTGGATGAAAAAGTATCAGCTTGGCTTTAATACCATCATTTTTTATAAAACCAAAATAATAAAATAATAATAAAGAACTTAAAAAATGATTTTTTTTTTTTTTTTGAAGTAAAACATAAAACATAAATGGTGGCCACCACCCCATTTCTTTTTTTTTTTTAAAAAAGGGAAAAATACTATTTAGCCCCCTCAACTACCAGCGATTTACTATTTAGCCCCCTAAACTATCAAAAGTTGTTAAATGGCCCCCCCAACTACCAAACAGTTATGTTTTAACCCCCTCTGTTAGTTGTTGCCGTGAAAGTGGATGCAAACATCAAAACTACGTCATTTTGATAAGTCCAAGTTACGAAAATACCCTCCCAGCGAGAAAAAAAAAAATTTAAGCTCTTACCAAAACGGCGCCGTTTTGGCTAAGATTAGGGTTTTCCCTCTTACCATAACGGCGCCGTTTTGATTTTAAATTTTCAAATCTAAAAAGAAAGAAAAGAGAAGGGTGGCCGATCCACCCACAGGGGGTGGTCCGGCCACCCCCTTAGGCCACTGGGGTGGCCCGGCTACCACCAGACCGGCCGGTGGTGGTAGCCGGGCCACCCCAGTGGCCTAAGGGGGCCGGTCTGG
>CM017328.1:14970964-15006646 GCA_006937295.1 Carpinus fangiana | reverse complement strand
AATTTCAGTAAATGCGTATGTTCTTTCCTTTTAAATTATTCAGATATGCACACCAAATGCACTTTTTTTTCTCAATTTTAATGGAAGGAACCAACATAAAGTTAGAGTCTTTGATAACTTGGTTAAGAAAATGCCAAAAAGATAAATTAAGCTATAGAGAAAATAATTAAGCTTGACCAGGTGCAGCCCAATCAACCAAACTTGCTGTCGTACCTGATTGGGAGTTTAGCTCGCCAACAAACAGGCAATGTTGGATCTAATGTATCTTGGATGAGTCCTAACCCATTAACTTCTTCAAGCTGCATCAATGGGTAACAAGTAATCAGTACATTCAGTGGAGTTGCCATGTAATAAGAAATTCTAGAACTTTCCAGGAGGTTGTGGACACTTACAGAAGCAACTAAATCAGAATATGCTTGTTGCGTAAAATATGTAAAAGAACTGCCACTATCAAAAACAACACGTCCTGCTCTGCTGTCTGTCACACCTAATTTGAGAAGCCTGCTTCCGTAATTCATTCTCACAATCTCTGTATGATAAGAATCTCTGAATAGGAAAGCATGGAAGAAGAGAAAATCAAAGGTGATGCAGAATAAGATTGCACGATAAGGCATATAAGGTATTTAGGAAAATAAGAAGAAGAATCGTTCATATGTTAAAGATCTAAGAGGCATATTTATAAAGATTGTCACAAATTACAAGGGTAAATCTCATAACTGCATTAGAGATCCAAAACATTGGTCAATACAGGATTGAGCTAACAAATCATATTAACACTAGCGTAGATGAACTTTTGCCCTAACACTAGACTCGGAACATTATACCTTCTATTATATTGCATTTACATCACAGGAATTAGACATTTCTTTTCTAGCTAAAGCACAAGATATAAAATAATAATAATAATAATAAAAAAGAACAATCAGTCATTTATTATAAATATTATATTGGAACTGAAGACAATGGAAAATCAATATTTATTAGGAAAAAAAAAGTTGAATATCAAATATATTCTATGAAAAACTACATTTACCCCTTCTAACTACCATCATTTTTGCAGCACCCCCGGCCCCCTCTCCCCCCTTCCCGTGATCTACATTGGAGTTGCAATGTCCCCCTTTTACGACTGAAAATGACAAAGATTCCCTTCATAAGTCAGTTTTTATCTTATTTTTGTCATTTTGAGTCACGAAAGGGAGACATTGCAAAAATGATGGTAGTTAAAGAGGGGTAAAATAGTTAACCCTATATTCTATTAGTGATAGAAAGAAGCAAGGAATGGGGAAGAGATGTTTACTTACACGGAAGGGCTATTAAGCATAGGGACCCATGACATACCCCTCTGCGGTACAAAATCATCACCTAAGAACATATATCCACCACCTGCATCAGCGGTAAGACAATGACCAACCACATTGTTAATGATTCCCTTGCTTGCCAACTGGGAAGGTAAGCTAACTTTAGCTCTGCTTAGCGCCAGGATTCCATCAGTCTTTGCCAGTGTATTTAAAAGTAATCCTTGCTGATCATATGCACACCTTACAGACAAAAACAAATGCATAAATCAGCATTTTGGTGTTAAATTAAACACTTTAAAGACTCATAAAAAAAATTAGAAACTTCTAAGGAAATTCAGAGTTTGGGGATGGGAGGGAATAGAAAAGCATTACCCAAAAGCAACATTTAAATTGGTCCATGATCCATTTGCCATCATTAGATGAATCTCATCTCTAGCAAGAACCCCCAAAGAGGAGCTTTTATCTGCATATTGAATCTCATAGTCACATTGTTGGCAACTTTCACAATATCCAGCCTCTTGATTTCTATTAACTTCCATGCACAAGAAGTCCTTGGAAGGTACTATGTTGCCTATTGTTGGCTTGTACAAAGCATTTGGTCCCTGCATTAACTATATACATTAGAATAGAGATAATGTGTAGCTCAACAATTAAATCAAAGGTTGGGATATCATTATCTTTGATCGTTGGCTGATTTCTAAGATGGGATACTTGTTCAAGAGCCTTTTTTTTATTATTTTTTTTATGCCAAGCAGTTAAAAAGAGTTGTAAAGATAATTCCCTCCGTCAGATCCAGGGTTGATTGAAAACTTCCAAACTTGTTCTTTAACCTCCCAATCGATAAACAAATAAAATTAACAAAAAAAAAAAAAAGGGGGTCCTGTATTAAGACATTGAAGAAGAAGAAATTATTTACCACAGTGCATCAAAATGGAATTACAACCTAAAATCCCACAAGATAAGAGCAGGAAGAAGGAGATAATATAAAAAGAAGCAGCATATGTTTCATATATTGATTTATTCACTTAATACAAAGCATTTTTCAGAAAAGACATGCAAGATCAATGTAACAAATTCCAATTATCTATTGAACATCGATTAGATATGAATGAAAACCAGGGGATACAGTAGATGCATACAGAAGAAGTTTGGAAAACCCATTAACTGAATAACCAATCATAATTACCTTAGCGCAGCTAGTGCAAGGAGCATCACACTGTATCCACGTTAAGTCACTCCCCGTATCCATATCAAGAAAATAACGCTTTGGAGGACTACCAACAAGTATGTATGTGTAATACAATCTGTATGTATAAGAAAATTTTTGTTAGTATCAGGAGCTGCATGACCACATACTATACGGCAATTGAAGTCAGAGTGATGATGACAAGGCTGTGATGAGTTATCCAGCAACAATGGCTTGTTTAAGTTTAAGGAACACTTATGAACTCCCCCGCCCATTTTATAATCGTAGTGAATTATGAACTCCCCAACTCAGGGACTAAATCATATTTCTCATCAGTTTCGGATCAAGGACTGCGATACCCCAGAAGGCTAACTCCCACTTTTGGTACTAAATTCTACATTAGTTCTTCATTAAGTGAAATTGAGCTTTATAAGTGATGTTAGTGAGCTTCAACTGTAAATGTGACTGGTTCTTTTGAAGATCATTTGGTTCATAACTAGTGATTTCGAAGACAAAAGGGATGTAGCTTGCCACACAAAGACAAGTTATTGAGCATGTAGTCGCTAGTGAGTGTGCTAAGCTTTCATAAACAGCACGCAGCAATAACGTAGTTTTCCAATGATTCCTTTTTAGCTCTATTTACTTTATTCCGAAAAAAAAACAAAAGCACTTTCCCCTCTCCATGACTCATAATATAATTTAAAGGAAGCAATTAAAGAAACCAACAAGATCCATCCATACCCATCTGGATGTATATTGCCTCTGACAGGTAAAATGGAAGTGGAATCAACTTTTGGAATCATGCGGGATTCCCTCGCATCCTCAATTGGAGAAACCATTTCCCCTTTATCAATACCCACAAGCCTCCCCAACTTCAGCTTCACATTTATTTGTGGAGTCCCCGATTTTGGGTACAAAGGAAAGAGAAACGACGTGGGTCCATGATCATCTTCAGAGCGGCGGGATTCTCGGAGGGGCTGAGAAGATACAGAACTATAAAGGGCAAGAGCAAAAAGAGAGATACCCAGAAAGCCCAAGAGCTTTCTTGGGGTGACAAGGAAGGCTCCGCTGATCGAGAATGAAAGTTGACTCGGAGGGTTTGCAGGTGGGAGAGGAGCGCGTTGGTGGTTGTTTTGATGGTTTTGTTGTTGGTGATGGGTTTGGGATTGGGGAGCGTTGGAGAAAGTGAAGGCAGTGATGGTTTTGCCAAGTGAGGGGTTTTCTGGTGGTGGAAGAGAGATTATGACAACCCCTTTAATTGGTTGGGGAGCCTCATCAGAATCCATGGCTAAAGAAGAAGCTAAGGATCAGGAGGGAGTGCGAGAGAGGTCGTACAAGTAGAGGCAGGAGGACTCAAGGTTGTTCTCCTATTCTTCTTCGATCTCCATAGTACTTGAGCTTGCTTGCCTCAAAGACTAGACTCTCTCTCTCTCTCTCTCTGAGTCAGTCAATGGGCCGCTCCAATGCAAAGGAGGGAGAAGACTTTGGGGGTAAAAGGCGAAGGATCCAGGAACTTGTCAAGCGCATTGAAACCGCCAAGCACGCAAAGAGAAAAGCTTCAGTTTTTTTTTTTTTTTTTTTTTTTAACGTCTCCGTACAAAAAGGGACATAGATTCGAACTAATGACCTTCATTTTATTAGGCGTGATTCCGATTAAGCTATTTCTTGAAGACAAAGCTTCAATTTTCTTGATTACTCGGTGAATTTTAAAATTATTATTGAATTTAAAAAGAATTATTATTAGATTTTAATATTTTAATAATTTTAAAAATCACATCATTTTCAATATATCTAGCATAACTATAAGTGTATAGTACAATTTTTATGCTGCAATTATTTCAAGTGATAGTCGTAAATAGTTTTTGAATATATAGTTTTTAAAAAGGATTAATATAAGAGTAAATCGAAACTGCTAAATCAATTTTATGAAATAGTCACAAAATAAAAATATAACATTTAGCATTACTTGTAGGCAAAAAGATATCGAGTATTGCTACTCTTCACCCTAATTTGTTTATCACTCATTTCATTGTTGAAGTGACATATTTTAATGGTGTTTATTTTGATTTTTAAGTTATTAAATTGAGAAATTACTCAAAACTATTTAAAGTATAAACTGGTGCGATAGGACAAAAATCCTCTTTATTTCAAATAAAATGGATAATATCTATTTCATCGTTAGGATTTAAGGTTGATACAAAAATTTCAATTCCACCCTTTAATTCGAGTCGTCTATAATTAAAACAATAAAACTATATGGGGGAGTCATGCGACTAAAATTTCTAGGTAGATAATTTTTTGGTTGGCATAAAAATGACTGTCAATTTTGAAATTTTTGTTTATACTTTTTAAGTAAATTGGAAATGGTAATTAATAAAAAAACAAAGATCTCTTCACTCCATCTACGTTGAGTTCATTCTAAATTTTCAGCCAACGAGTCAATGACCATTGACCCATATTCCGTTTTTACTTTGATCTCAATTTCTCTGGCCCAGCTGTATCCAAATTTTGGATACCTTCACTTTATTCAGCTTCTTCCTTTCTGAAAGCCGAGAAAATCGATTGAAGTATAAATTTCTGCCCTCACAATTATACAAAATAGGCCTCCCAATGAGGTTTGATATGTCTTTCCCGGCCTCTGTGACATTCATTTTAAATTTCCAGCAGATGAGGATTGCCCAGATTATCTGAAGTACGAATCAGGGATCTTAACTTGATGTTTTGTGAGCAGATTTCAAACTTCACAATTATTTTACTAATTTAAATTTAAGTAAAACAAATGAAATGTGGACAAACGACAGAGTAACACGGGCTGAAAACAAAGAAGTAATGCATCAGAAGAATTTTGAAATCTAGATGGGGAAACAAACCAACGGCTGCAGCTGCGATGGTTAACACGCCTGGCCTTTTTTGACATGATGGGACCATCCCTGAAGGGTGTGCTTCAGCAGGTTTGCATAAGCCTGTTGACGACATCACCGAGATCATTGGTACGAAAAGTACCATAATTCTCGAGTGCCATGGGGGCACCAAATAGCTTGACAACATTTTCCCGGTGATGTTCTAGCTTACCACAAGATATTTGGTAATAATCATAAACATTGACACAGAAATATTAGTTGTGAGTGGAAAAGGCATGTACTGGCAGCGTCCAAATCCACAAATTGCTCAAACCCGAGCCCTGTTATAACTTCTTTCTACACCAGATTCCCATTTACCTAATTTGCAGCTTGAGGGAAGAAAATAGCATTCTGCAGATGTACCATAACCTCTGCGAGATTTTAGTTGGATCTTGCGATATGGTGTAAATGGCATGTCAATCAAAGGAAAAGAAAATATCCTAGGAAAAAAATATTCTGGCACCTCAAGTAAGATATTACATACATCTGTATATCATCTTAACTTCCAAATTGGCCAGCAAAACAAAAAAAGAGAAGCAAGAGTAAAGAAAAAAAAAATCAATAACAATCAATCTAGGTAGACATTATGGACCTAAATCAACCTAGGTAGACATCATGACCTGATCACTTGACTGTAGTGCTTGGGTGGAAAAGAACCTGACATCAACGTCTGGATCCTCACTAAGTTCGACCAGACACGGACGGATTGTCTTCTCAACCACCTGCATTGTTCACAAAGCATCCCAATCAGTAGTCCCATTAGCTTATGCTCACAAAACAGTATTGCACTTTCGTTTCCAGACAATCAATCATTATTGGACAAAATGGGTGGGATAAAAGGATGTCATTCTGGTGGACATCCTTGATTTGCCTTGTCTCCATCACCAAAAAAGAAGGGGGGAGAGGGACAATTGCAAAGACATCCTTACCCAGAAATCCTAATTTTGTCTGACCATATGATACAACATATTGTATTTTCTTTCACCTATCATTTTTAGAGATGGATGGAGAATTATCTTTAAGAACCATAATATCCTAAACAGTTCCAAAATCACACCAGCTCTCAATTTCATACATGCCTTGCTATATCATGCCTTGCTCATTGTCGTTATCATCTATTTTGTGACTCAGAAATGTTATGTAAATCAAAAGCAAGTTACTTACAGACTGATCAACTATGGGAATAAGTGACTGCAAGACTTTAGCCACATTGAACTTGATGTTGGCAACCCTGCAAGATACAATTAATTGTCATCACGGCAGTCCAAGTTATAACAAACAGAAAGAAAGACGTTTTTTTTTTTGATAAGTAATGTGACAGAAAGAAAGTTGTTCACAGCCAAGCTTCAGAATCTATTGACTTTACCTATCTTTTGATGCGTTAATGACCACAGGCAGAAGTTTGGAACAAGTAATTTCTGGGCCCATTACAGGAGCAAGTAGAGAAATTGCATGTAGAATGGTCATCCGGTACAGATAGTGTTGGTTATTAATCATGTCTAAGACCTGTAAGAGAATTTCCAAGCTGTTTGAGAAAAAAAAAAAGCATACACCAAAGACATGTTCAGATGTGAGTTTGTTAACCACTCCCTGCAGTTCAGGGTGGGAGAATAGTCTTACATAGTTTCTTTTAACTCAATTTCATAATTATTTACGTAATTTGAGAGAAGCAACAAGTCCCCCAAAGCTGACAGACAACAACAAAAAGCTCAAATTTGGAACAAAGGAATTGGTGGTTAGAGTCTCTTTGCTCTCTTTCCACAAGCACAACTCTAGGGAGAAGCACTTCTTAGGTAACAGTGGTTGAAGTCTCTGCCATAAACTCACCACAAATCCTCCCAAGCAAAAGCTCCCATCCGATCATATGAGAGACGTAGAACATGTTTGGGATTGTGTTTGAGAAATTGAGCTTTTAAGTCAAAAAGAGCTTTTGGGCAAAAGTTTCATTTTTAAGCTTTTGCCAAAAGTGCGTTTTAACCATTTTTAGGCTTTTTAAACCCTTAAAAGCACATTTATTTTTTTTACCAAAAGAGTACTTTTTTTTCAAACAGGCTTGTTGAGTGTTAAAAGTACTTTTAAGCCTCTCAAACGCAATCCCAAACAGAGCCGTAGTATCAGCAACAAGAACAGGAAAGCCGGAGAGAGAATTTCCTAAGCTATTGACACCCCAGACCAAGAAAGCTAATCAAGACAAGGGGAAACTGTTTTTGGATTTTCAAGTCCACAATAATGGGACTCTCTTTGTGGCGGGCGTCGGATATGCCATTAGGGCAGAGGCATTACTGAGCACAAAAAAGGCATCAGAGATAATAAAGAACAAGGCATTGGATGGTGAGTCATTGGTTGTCAATAGGCTTTTCAAGTCCCTTGGAGTTGCTAAAAGAAACAGAGAAACTTACCTTCTTTTTTAGTCACATTAGAGGTTGAGGATTAGACCTGAAAGATGATTCTAGTTCCTTTTCAATGCTAGAGAACAGAGCAGTATTGCTTTGGCCTCAGTTAAAAAAAGAAAGGTTAAGGAACTTCGGTCTTTACCAGCTTATAAATTATCTTTCGTTCAAAATATATTTTGTGCTTAATCAAAATAAATATACAAGTAAACACCAGGACTAAGAATTTAGGTACTCTAGCATGTCAATGGCAGGAATTTTGACAACAAAATTCTTTTCATATACAGGATATGAAGGAATGAATATAAGCTATGACAAGGACATATACTCTTGCATTGATAGGAATCAGAAAAACGCATCAGAGATCATTTTGAAAATCTACACTCGTAAATTTATGAAATTTTCCATGTCAGACACTTCATATGCATGTCATGCACCAACATCAATCTGAGAATTCTTTTTTGCTTTTCCTTGGAAAATGGTACCATAAGATAATAATGTATCAACAGAAATCAATGCAAGTAACATGTAATCAGAAGAACCTGTGGAATTATGTGTTGCATTGCCCAATCTGGGCCAAATTCTTCTGCAAGGCGTTTCACATTATTCGCAGCTGCATCACGGATTGCGTAAACCTACAGCCAGTACCAACAGAGTTAACGAAAATAAATTTTATACCCTATTAAGATGCTAGCCAGTCAATATTGAATGATCATGCTTGTTTTGTTTTTTGATAAGTCAGTGAATTATATACCAAAAAAAAAGTGCCAAGCGCCTCTAAGTATACAAGGATAACGCAAAGCACCTCAAGCATACAAAGGAGACTCAAATCACCAAAGCCTTTAAGTACACAAAAAGTATACAAAGGAACCCAAAAACAAAACCCGATACAACCCAAAACAGGCAAAGGACCAAAACAGCACCCAACTGGAACAGCCCTAGTGCTCCTCCGGGGAGACCCTAGTGCACCTCCGGAGGGAACGAAAACGCATTTTTCAATCCCAACCAGCCCAATTGCCGCTTGCCCTTCACCGGAGAGATAGCACAATCTAAATTTTTGAGCTCTCTCATCCCCTTGACCTTAGGAACAGTAGCTTCAACAAGATCCCGAAGTTTTTTGTCTTCACCTCCCCAAGACAACCCCAAAACCAGCGCAAGATTCAAAGCATCAGCCACCCGATCCTCCCCGACCACAGGAATAACACCCACAACCTCCGCAATCAACTCCTTATTTTTATTCAGCTGCTTAGCCACCTTTTCCTTCACCCTCCGGTTATACCACAATTGAGACAAGGAAACAGAGGACTTAATGGGAATAGGCTCTGTCACAACAGTCCCGCCGAAAGACGAGCAGACTTGCGTTGAAGGCAGGACAACAACAGCAACAGGGGACTGAACACCCTACTTATCCTCCGGCTGAGAGGGAACAATCCTCGGCGGCATCACCGACACAGAGATAGTAGGGACAGAGGACCCAACCTCCATAGTAGGATCCTTCCCCTTGATCACCGGCGGGACCTCCTTCGACACCACCGGAGAGGGAGAACTTTTCGCTCTTGGACCAAGGAAACCATGTCGGAGCAAGCTTTTCGCCGGGGTAGAACTTTTCACCCTAGAGGAGGATACCTCTTCAACCCTGCAGGATGGGCATGCCGGCACATCCACCTCCCAAGGAAGAGTAAAAACCTCCTCGAGGGGCTCCGAATCAGACATACCCATAGGGGTGGGTAGAACCCGCCCGATCCGACCAACCCGAGCCGTCCCGCCCCGAGCCGCCCCGATCCGGGCGGATTTTAGGCCTTTTTTCGCGGGTTCGGGTTGAAAATCTCAAAATCCGAGCGGATCGGGTCTTGGGTTTAATAAAAAATTTTGGATGGATACCCGCCCCGCCCCGAATATACCCGCATATCTGCTTATCTTGAAAAAAAACCCCAGAACTTTCCTCACACGACTCACATTTTTGTTTGAACATTTCAAGCCGCAGAGACGCAGACCCTCAAACCTCAGTCCCTCTCCCTCACGGCCTCACCCACCCTTCATTATCACCGGCTAGCATGCAGTTTGGAGCTGGGGTTGGAGGCCAAGGCCTTGTTCTCCGTCATCGGGATGCTCCGAGTTTCCAACTGGGTTCGAGGATAGGGTGAGCAAGTCTGTGAGAGGGAGAATAAAAGAAAAAGGAAAGGAGCACAACAAAGAAATTGGGAAATGGGAAGAGGAAGAGGACAGGCGTGAAGCTGAAGAGGACAGGCGTGAAGCAGAGCAAGTCTACGAGAACACGAAAACAGTACAAGACAAGCTCACACAGTCTGACAGAGAAAGAAGAGACAGAGAAAGAGTGCTAAGATTTTTTTTTTTTTTTTCAAAAAGGGAGGGAGTAGAGAGTGTTTTCGTAGGAAAATATAGAATGAAATGGTGGCTCATTTCAGCACGTGGGTTACAACTTACAATGATTTGCAGGGCTGTCTTACATAGCTTAGCTCCCGTTTTCACCCACTCTCGCAATATATATTATTTTATATATATATTAAAAGTACGTATAATATAATATATCACGGTATATTATATTATACCGTGATATAATATAATAAAAGGTTCTTTCTAAGCTCTTTGCGTCTGATATTTGAGGACAATTTTCTGCCATTTCACGTGAAGCACCGGCCTTCAAAAAAAACAAAAAAGAGGGAGGTCAAACGTGTCTGCCATTTCACGTGAAGCGCCAGCCTTTAAAAAAAAAAAAAAAAAAAAAAAGGGAGGGAAAAGGGAAGAGGGCAGGCGTGAAGCACAGAAGTCAGAAGATTAAAAACCAAAGGACAATTTTTTTCCATTTCACGTGAACGATTCCACGACCCTTCACAAGGGTTCCTGAGCCGCGAAGAGGAAATCGAAGAGGTCGCTGCCGATCTCAAGGTTGCTGGAGTGCTCCGGCGGCGGTAGCATCCGCGAGCTCCCTCGCCGTCTCCTGCATCCAGAAATCGATCAGGCACAAGGGTTCCTGCTGCCCTTTCTGCATCGTCGCTTTCTCCTTTCATTTTTTGTTTTATTTTTTAAAATTTTGTTCTTGATCGTTGAAATGAAAATCACCTAAAAATATCCAATCTGCCCGATCAACCCGACCAAAAAAACCCGCCCCGAACCGCCTGAATACCCGCCAGGTTTCCACCTTTTCCTTCATATCACGGGTTGAAAATTTCTCAACCCGAGGGGCACTGGTCGGGTGGCCGAACGGGCCGAAACCCGCCCGAACTGACCCGTGCCCAGCCCTACATACCCACTCTGTTCGTAGGCAACGAGGAGTAAAAATCCTTCCAGTCCTTGCTCATAGAACCCGCCGGTAAAAACCCCAAAAACTCCTCCGCAAAGGGGATCGAAAAGCCAAGAGCCAGCATCGAAGAAGACCCATCGCCGGCATCAATGGCAATAAATTCCTCCGAGGTCGGCGCAACGACTAAGAGGGGTAAGCAGGACTCCTCCCCAGCAACAGACCCCTCCGCGAAAGACCGACCCACCGACACAACGCCAGACCCAACGTTGATAGCCTCCGAATCACCACCTCTTCCCTAAACAAAAGACACACCCAAATCCCCAACATCAGAAATCAGCACCAGCGAACGCTCCAGAACCGCTGAACCACCACCCCGACCCTGCACAGAACTAACGCCCGAATCCCCAACGCCCTGCGTCTCCAAACCAGAATCGGAACTCAAAGACACCGGCACTTGCTCTGGAATTGACATGAGAAAAGGCCCCAGAGGCTGTACCCGAGTGGTCCGTACCCGGATCAGGACCCCAGTCCAATACCAGATCCCTACCCGGATCCACAATTCGACCCACGCCCAGATCCACACCAATACCCGACTCCACGAAATGGCCCAAATCAGAGCCAGAAGAGCCCAACACGTGAAGAACCCGGTCCATCTTTAGATGAAGTTGCCCTAGCAGCCTCATCAAACCAGCCTCTCCAACTTCAGGCGACGGCACCAAATCAGACCCAGCCGCCGCCTCCAATGAACCAAGCACCAAATCTTCCAACGCCGAACAATCCACTGCAGAGCGCACACCCTCGCTGTCAAACTCCGATTCAAAACGAATCGGCACCGGAAAAAGGTCGAGAGATCTTGAAGACCAATTGACCCTTTCCACGACGCCGTCGGTAGACCGGAGGGCTTGCACAGAATCAACTCCGCCGTTCTTCTCTACGCAAGATTGAAGCTTTGATTTCAAAATCTCCGCGAAGGTACTATCCTTATAGCACTCCCCAAAGACCCCGGCCTCCGCGAGCTTAGTCGGTGAAGCCTTCAAACTCGACGAAGGGCGAGTCTGGGCCAACAAAATGCGCAACTCGTCCGCAAAATGCCGCCAGCCCCGCCCATCTCGCCCCTCCGGGAGCCATAATCCACCTTTACGACCACCCTCCGCAAACACAGCCACCTCCAAGAACCTCCCTGCCTTGTTATCACCCCCATGGACCATCAACGCCTTGTCCCCCTCACGGAAGGACTTGGCGACATTCTCCTTCACCAGACACGCCGCTTCCACCGTGTCTATCAACCATGACATTGAGGACTCACAAATATGTACCCAACAAATTTCTTCCTCATTTTCTTCCAACCGAAATAGAGAGGACCCATCCTTAGTCGAGAATCGAAACGATTTGGCTTCAATGAGAAACCGCCGCTCCATCGCAGCACCACCAGACCCTAGCGCACAGCACCTAACGAGCTTACATGGCCACCAGTGATGACGATATGTTGATCATGCTTGTTATTGCAAGGGTCAGACATTACAGTAATTAAATCCAATATACAAGCTTCTCATTGTTGGACCCAACAACATATATAAGGGTTTGTTTGTTAAACAATTTTGTCAAAGGCAAAGAAATCCAATTATTTCATTTTTCCAACATTCTCTTACTTTTAACATTACATCAATCACTTTTTATTACTCTTCAAATAAAAAAATCACTACAAAACAAAATTTTTCATTTTTCTATACCAAACATTCTTACTTTTTTACTTTTTCAAAAAAAACATTCTTACTTTTTTTCACATCAATCAATTTTTGTTACAGTATCAAACTGAAACCGAAAAGAAATTGTTTACCAAACCAACCCTAAATTTACTAGAAACAAGTATACTAAGAAATATGTGCTATGGAAACCTCAAATGGAAGATAATCGTAGAGAAAAAGCATCTTAACGTCTAAAAAAACTTCGATAATTTTCAATCCATCAAAATTGCAACCCAATCTAGCTACCCTTGGGAAGGGGATATAACACTGAAAACTCGAAGGAGCAAATTGCATTAGCAAAAAATTACAAGTGATAATGTGATGGATATCCAAGAATATTCCCACCAAATTAAACTGGGAATGCGTATAAATTGATAGGCCCACAACCTCAATCACTAATTCTCATTAATACTTTGCAATTCCTAGAAAATAGAATTCCCCACCTACTAAAAGCAAAAGTGTTTGGAAAAGATAATAGTAACAATGAGGAAGATGACTTTGAGAATAGAAGATGGATTCACATTTAATATAGAGTTTTCTACATAAAGAGGAAACTGTTAATCAAAACAGATACAAAGATTAAATCAAAAGCATAAACACATTATATTTAGCAGTCAGTAACCAAAATCTATACAAACCTTATCTTTTAGCCATTGCATGCAAAGAGCACCAAGCTTATCATCAAAAAAGCCTACACCCAATTGACTTGCCAATAAAGGTATATATTCTATTATTGCAAGCCGAACCCTCCAGTGTCTATCCTCTGCAAGCTCAACAATCGCTGGCAAAAGAGACTGGGACAGCAGATCAATTCCAATTACCTGTTTCAACAGTTACATTAACAAGACTTGATTAAAATTTAATACTAAATGTTTACAAACACTCTTGTGGAAACTAGTACTTTCAAAATAATTCAAGAAAGGCGGCAATAAAACAACAATTGAGTTTAAGAAACAATTATGCTGCATCAACTAAAGGATCATATTTTATAAGACAAGATAATCATTTACAGGGCACTGAGGGATCTGCACGAGAAAAAATCTTTCTTCTTCTTCTTTTCCTTTATTTTATTAAGTAATATGGGGAAATACAATCATTTTCAACTTTGTTACAAATCACAGAATAACTTAAATTTTTTTAATAACAGCCACTAAATGCTAAATCATTCAAAAATGCAAAAGAAAAAGTGTTTCCTTTGCACCCAAAGGGAGAACAATGCACGCATCAAAATTGGAAGAAATGAACTCTTTAACACTTGAATATAGACAAGACCTGGTTAACTTGATCAAGCTTGCTGATAATATTCAGCCGGACATCAGGAAACTCATCCTTTAAAAGAGAAAGGAAAATAGGCAGCAGTTGTTCAATTGTTGCATCCTGCAAACCATCAACAGAAATTACATTATATACAAGGAAATAAACAAAATTTCACTCAAAGAAAACAGTACATTATATGGCAAAATCAAGAGAGAGAGACCATCCTCTGTTTTGATTAAATGAGAACTAAAACAAGCTATCCACACATGTCAATTCCAGTGATGCAAGACATAAAATGTTAGCAATTTTGAAACAGGTATCACTAATTCATGCGATGTTCTGGAGAGAAATATTATTGACGCTATTAAGTTTATTCCACAGCAAGAAGGCATAATGGTAACTAGCTCACTCTCCAATTGCGTTTCAATTAGATCACTAGTTATAGAAAGAACTCTCTCGCATGCGGCTAACAGGATACATCCAAACAAGTGAGAACAGAAAATCACATGTAGGAAATAAAAGCAGGAACATATTCTACACCACAATTACTGCTGATGTCAGAATGAAAGACAATAAAAGGTGTTAGACGAGATGCTAGAAACATTTTTTTTAAAAATAAGTAATTGAGACATATCATTAAAAGCGTAAGGCACCCCTAAGTAAACAAAAAGTATATACAAGAAGAAGCACCTAGCTAGAAGGAAGAAAAAAAGATGATGATGCTAGAAACATTGCATAACCTTAGCTATATGCCTTTCTACTTTTGCATGGAAATGAATAATTAAACTTCTATATTGTCCATCCAAGATGAGAAACAACATATGTACCTAGACAAAATATTACCTTTCCTAAAACTGGTGCCATTCCCATTATAACAGAAGCCAACGCAGAACGAACATGCTGAGATGAATCTGTTGACAGTTCCTAAAGCAGACAAACTTTATAAGTCATAAATCATCAAACAAGCAAGATCTGACTACAAGTGGATAAACACTACACAATCTACTGTCAAATACATAACACCAAATAGCTAACTAGTTGGTGAGCACATGTACCTTCACACACGGAAGGATATGCTGAATTGCGAGTTCTGGATTCAGAATCCGGCAAAACTTAGTAACTTTTCCAGCAGCAGCTATGCGTACTTCAGCCTCATTATCACGAAGTAGCCGAACATATGCAGGTACCAGGTCCGACCTAACAGATATAAACGTTATGACAACCATCAATTAGAATTGAAGCTGTAGTAAAATATCTACATAAATCATTACCTATCAAAAAGAAATATCTACATAAATCATGAAACACTATGACAAGTAAATGATTTCTAAAGACGGTTTTGAGATTATTGCAACATAAAAATCAAGTTCTCTCAAATTCTGCAAGAGATTGTTTGATAATGCCAGGGAAAAAGTAAAGTATTTAAAGCATAAAAAATTAATAATAATTTAAAAAAAACAAACAAACAAACAAACAAACAAACCAGACCTGGCAATAGGTTGGTGAAAATTGAATTACTACGGAAACATTCAAGATAACTGCTTCTCTGCAGGAAAAGAGAAAATACCTGGTTGGTTCAGGACCTACAGCTTCACATAATTCGTATAGTTGATTTGCAACCATGTAACGAACACGCCAAGACTTATCCTGGTTAGAAAAGACTTTGCATCACATAACGGCAAATGTACATATTGTGTTGCACTTCATGATTCAGTTATAAAAGTTAACAAAATAAAGAGAAGCAACTCTCATTTAGGATTATTTACAAATTATACATTCTCCTCAAATAACATATTCAACCACAGAGTCTTAGTGTCAAAGCAGTCAAAACCTTTTTTAAAATTGAAGGAAAAATTTCCACTTATAACACCCCACCACATACTCAAGGAGTTGATTCTAAGATTGTGGTCTGCCTAGTTTTTATTTATCATGAATTTGACCCTAGTCTTTTTTTTTTCTCCTTCAATTTTTCCCTTAATTAGAGGAGTCAAGTTCTAGATAGCTGGGTCTCTCTTGAATACATCCAATGTACTTGGGTAGTGCCCTTTTCCAAGCCCTTTTGGTTAGTAGAAGTAAAAGATTCTATTACAAAAGAGGGAAAAGTTCAATGCAAATCAGCTATTAAAACTGATCTATCCAAATGCCCTAAAATACAAGAAAATGTAAATAAAGACATTCATCTCAAGAGTAATCCTAGGAAAATTTACGTATTTATAACTTGAAAGCAAAGACCAAAGAAGACAATGGCCAAAAAGGATATTGAAAATCAGAATAGCATGTTAGAAGCATTTTAGCACAATTAATGGTAGAAACATGGCTAACATTTAGTTGCACAATAGATTATAGAACCTTTTGTAGGGAAACTGCAACAGAAAATGGTTTATCAAATTAGCATTAATATTTTAATTAAAAAAAGGTTATAAACATGTTAAAAGCAACCAAAGGAGTATGCCAGAGATTAACGTTACTGATTTTTCATTAAGAAATTACTGACCATTTAATTAAGAAAAAAGGTTTCCACAAACCTTTAAATGCAACTAAGGGTTTTTTTTTTTTTAATAAGTAAATAAACTTCATTAAAACCGCATATGGCATATCTAAGCACACATGAAATATACAAGATAAACACCTAACCAGAAAAGGATAAAAGATTTATAGTCTCTACATAAATCTTTTTTCCTTTTTTCTGGTTATGTAGAGATTAACAGACCATACAAGCTGCAGGTTAATTTTAGAATGTAATTACTAACAACATAATCCATACCTGTGAGAAACTAACTATGACAGGAAGAATATGTGCCACACAATCTTGAGGTTCCAACAACTTTCCAAGTGCTGCACAACCTTCAACAGCCAATAACCGAACAGAATCTTGATCTGCAAGGAGATAAATATGAGCAAATTCTTGTTGTCATTAAAAACTCTAAGCCAATGCATATAACAAAATAGGTTAATAGAAAATCCAAGTAGATGAATAAATATTGCAAAGCTTTTAATGGAAATGGACTTGACAATTAACCCTCAGGGTTAGGCATCCAATAAGTCACCTAGGTAACCCACTTAGAAGTCTAAACAGAATCAGGATACTCAAGTGGGAACACTCGACTCCAACAACACAATTTAAAAATTATGTTGATTCAAAAAATAGAAATTGAATGCAATATACAAACAATTTATATATATATATATATATAATGCAAGATACAAAAACATGAATGACCAAGCAAACAACATCTGGAACTGAAATGGATAAAAGAGAGCAATTGCAGAAGCATAGCAATTCTTTCCTAGAATTAGTTATTCATCTTATCCCTCAGCTTTCATCATGTCAGGACAAAAAGGCGCCAAATTGACCCATAAATTTAATTGGGAAAAAACTATTAACAGTCTATTCTTTCAAGAAAAATTAAATACAATAAATTAACAAAACGTGTCATTTGATGACAGCTTAAATTATGTTCTCGAACAGCAGAATTAAACAGATCCAAAGGGCGTTTACATACCGTCCTGAGTCAGATCCTCAAATATAGACATGATGTCAGTTTTCAAATGGGCAGCTTCAACAGTAGCAGCGAATTTTCCGAGGTTCGTTGCAGCAGATCTCCTGACCATAGGCATGTCATCTTGACACAGCTGACCGTAAATTGTTCGTAGTTCAGTTTTTGATGTCTCTGGGGCACTTGGGTAAGCAATATGGAACAAGCCACATGAGGAAACTCGAGCAGTAAACCACTCACCAGCAGCCAGTCTCTAAATGTTGGAGATTATGATGTGTTAAAATAAAATTGAGTCTCATTCTAATTGTATGAGGTATAACAAGATCATGTATTAGGGGATATCAGAAAAGAAGTATGATCAAAGGACCAAAGACTTTGAGAAGTGTTAAATTTTTTTTTTTTTATAAGTAATGTAAAATTTATAAGAGTTTTACATTTATTAAAGCACAGAAAACAAATATAAACAAATCAACAATCAAATGCTTTGACTTTGAGACTACTATCCTAGTTGCCTGCAGGTTTCCCCAAGGCACAAGTAATGCGTGTCAAAAGACAAGAACGCATGACCAGGGTGAAAGTTTCAAGTGCTGATGCAACGAAAGAGATAAATTCAACAAACATGTTACCTCAGGTTTTAAGGCAGCCCTCAGGTAAAAAGTGAGCAGTCGGTTTTCTATCTGCCAAGTGTTTATCAGATGGCCATGGCGCTTTGCAAAACTAACCGCCAAAAAACTAACTTTTCTAACTAAAAGATCATATAGACCATCTGAGCAGATAAATTAGTCTATCTAATAAAAAAACTGGCAAGCACGATCTGTAAAGGACAGCAATTGTTCATCGGCATCATAAAACATGCAACACCTAATACACTGACCCGTCCACTATCACTTCTTACAAACTTTCTAATTTGTACAGCTCACTTAATATTCATAGAAATGATACATATGAAATAAAGTAAACACCAAAACCAATTTGGAAAAATAAGCAAACAACAAAGGAAAACAATTCAAGCATCTGACCTTAACCAGAGGAATGAAGTACTCAACCAAGTCCTGTTCCCTCATCTGTGCACCAATTCTACACAATGACTCCACAGCTTTGTCCCTCACGCAGGTTTCCTCAACCGTGCAAAGAGTTTCCAATGGCGGGAGTAGCACATTCGCATACTCAACGCCGCCAACATAAGGAATGAAAACCCCCAATTCCTCTGCCATTGCAAGAAGAACTTCATCGTCATCATCATTGTTCTCGCTGAGAAAAGGAATCAGCTCCTTCCTGGTCCTCTCCTCTCCAAGCGCGCGAGCAATAGTAGAGAGCCGGCGGATCGAGTTCAATCGGAGCTGAATATCTTCATTTTTTAGCTCGTCAATTAGGACAGCAATCGGATAGAGTGGCTCATCGATCATAGCCATCGTGTCTCAAAGATCAACGAACCTGGAAACCAAAGAAACCATGTCTTAGAGATGATTCAACTCGAATCATAACACACTAGTTTGATTACTAAGAAAATCAAGAGGAAAAGAAATCAATATTTCAAATATTCAAGACCCAGAAGGAAAACTAATACATGATAACAATTTATAAATCAATTCCTCTTCACATAGCTAAATTGGAACTAATCTTTCATTTCTAAATTACAAAGCTAGTAATTAGGCAACATCAAAAAAATTTAGCAAGAAATAATTCGCTAAAACAACATTTTTTAGTGGAAAATTAAATGTGAGAAGAAAATATCATCAAAAAACCATAGATATGACGGAACCCTAGAAAGAGAATTTGTGTCCACAAAAAAGGAGAGCAAAAGTGAAATAACGACGAAGCAATATACCAAAAACACACACAAGAAAAGCGAGCGAGCGAGGAAGCGAGAGAGGGTATGGAATACCTTGAAGGCGATTCGATCTATCAGGGAGTGGTGATATGGGACAGATCTTTGCGGGGGCGGGGGGAAGTGGGAGATCTGGTAATTTTTCCTGGAATTATCGTCCGCCTCGGGGTTTTCTTTTTGACCAAACGGCCCGATACTTCTTCGGACCGAAATTTTAGATCGGATATTGGGTTAACGGTTTTGAGGAAAAATGAGGGGAGGGGCATTTAGTAATTATAGAATCCTCTTGTATTACTTTTTAGTCCTTTAAATTAAAATCAAATAATGATTAATTATAAATTTAATGATAATTTTAAGAGTCGTATTATTTTCTAAAAATACAAAAATAACAAAAAAAAATTTTGTAACATTACTCGGAGCATCGGGTGGAAATAAAATTTAAACACAAGATTTTCATGCTCTTTTATTATTATTTTTTCTATTGAAAAATCAATTCGAAAGAATCAATTTTGAAAGATCATAAATATTTTTATGGAATTTTAAATTTTTTGCAGAGAAAAGTGAAAAAAAAAAAAAAAAAATGTTTGACAATACTTTTAAAAAGATGTTCGACTTTTTTTTAGAATGAACGATAATGAGGGGGAATTGGTTGCCAAAATGTCTTTTAAGCTTCCATATGGTTTTATTGTGTATATTAAGTCAATATTGACAAGTTTGTCTAGTGGCAGATACATGATTTTTATTCATGGGGGCATTTTTTTATGAATAAAAAATAAAATTAATTACAAAAATTAAAATAATAATTAAATATAAAAAATAACAAGCTCTTATTTGTAGATATGCTCTTCAGATTTGGTCTTTATATAATTTTTTTGGTTTTGAATTTGATTGGAGCTCAATAGAATCGTTGTTTTTATCTATAATCTCATATAACTACAATTATATATTTATACAATTAAAATATGAAAAAAAAAACTATATAAATTCATAAATAATTAAATATAAAAAAAAAATTATCAAGAATAAGCTGAATTAATAACAATATAAAAATTAAAACAATTAATTGAAAAGAACAATTTAAATCTAAATCTAAAAATTTGATTGCATATTTACATGATTACATCCCTCAATTTTTTGTTGAAGTTATTATCAAGAATAAGCTGAATTAATAACAGTATAAAAATTAAAATAATCAATTGAAAAGAACAATTTAAATTTAAATCTAAAAATTTGATTTCATATTTACTAAACTTTAGGCTTTTTTTTTTAAGTGTAAATTTTGGCTTTTGTTTGTTTGCTTTATTTATTTATTTAGTTTTGGAGAAAAGGCTTTCTTTTTTTTTTTCTAATTAAAAAGGTGGGAATGGGCAACCAGTATAATTTCTCCTCTTGGGCGTGACCATCGGGGTTCTCATCCGCTATGGAATGTTCGGTTTGAGCCATAACTACTGTTTGAGAAGGCGAGTCCGTCACCACAGCCCCACCAAAGTGCAAGTTCGTAAAACCCCTTCTTAGTAATATCTGGTTCGCGTAATACTACTGCAAGCGAGTTCGAACCCATGACCACTAGGAAGAAAGGAGGGGGGAAATTGAACCATATCCCCTGCTGCTTTACCAACTCGACTACCACCTTGGTGGTAAGGCTTTCGTTTTTAACCATGTTGTGTTGTGATGTTTGAAGTATTTAGTGGCTTGGATTTTTATAGTCTTTGAGTTTGGTGTCTCAAGACTCTCAACCGAACCTAGTGGCCCATTGACTTTTTTTTTTTCTTCTTTCCAAAGTCCACTTTAGTGTTAAAAAGAAAGAAGCTAAAATTTTGTTTTGGTTCACAAAGAGTCCAAATAGCAAGGACATGATTGTCAATTAGCCCACAAATAGTCCAAACGCTATTTATTTAAACATTGTGTTTAATTAAAGGACATGATTGTCAATTTGTCATCATCTTCTTCCTCATTTCATCTAACATTCTAACATAAACCTAAAACATCCTATAACTGAAAATTGCAACAGAAACACTGCATCAATCGTTTGCCCCTGCTAATTGGGGCATAATTATAGCCAAAGGGGCATACTTATGGCTGAAAGAGGGCATCATCACGGTTGAGGGGCATAAGAAATTTTTTTGCCAAGGAGTAAGGAGAATTTTTAGGGGTCAAGACCCCCTTGGATTCGCCCTTGAGTCTGTCAAAAAATGTAGCATTATATACACCGACTTTAAATTTGGAATATTAAATGTATAAGTTGCATTTCATTTGAAATTGAGACAATCATTGTCATTTTAAATAGGAAAATGCTACAATGCAATCAATTGACCACATTTTGTCCATCAAATGCTTAGGTGACAAGCCCACTTGTTATATTTTATTATTTTTTTTCAAATAACTTAAAATCAAAATGAAAATAAAGAAAAGTTAATAAAAAAATTAAAAAAAAAAAGATAGAAGGCCACCCCCCCAGCCACCCAAGTATAGCACAGGGGCCAGTCTGGGGTGGTTTCAATGGCCCTTGGGGGGTGGTCAAACCACCCCTAAGGGCCAAAACATATTTGAAGTTTATTTTTTTAGAAAATGGGTTTGGCCCTTGGGGGTGGTCGAACTATACCCCAAGGGCCAAAACCATTTATTTAAAAAAAACTTTTAAATTATTTTTGGATCTTGGGGGTGGTTCGACCACCCCCAAGGACCATAGGGGTGGCGTCCGCACCCCTATTGATGGTGGGGCAAGCCACCTCCAAGGGCCAAACCCATTTTCTAAAAAAAAAACTTTAAATTTTTTTTGGCCGTTGGGGAACCACCCCCAAGGGCCATTGGGTGACTTCGGCCACCCTTGTGCTATACTTGGGTGGCCACCCTTCTATCTTTTTTTAATTTTTTAATTAACTTTTCTTTATTTTCATTTTTTGATTTTAAGTTATTTGAAAAACAATAATAAAATATAGCAAGTGGGCTTGCCGCCTAAGCATTTGATGGGCAAAATGTGGTCAATCAATTGATTGCATTGTAGCATTTCCCTTTTAAATAGGTATCTCCTTTAACTTATTGTACAATTAATTAAGGAAAATGTTAGGCTTACAAACACATTTTACAAAAAAACTTTTACAAACTGATGTGTTTTTTTTTTTTTTTTTTTTNTTTTTTGAGCTATACAAACTGATGTGTTACATCATGATTGAGTTTCTCCAAATTTGAACTTATTTTATATCCAATTTGTTGTGCCACATCAATTTGAAAAAGTTTTTTTTTTTTTTGTAAAATATGTTTGTAAGCCTAGCATTCCTCATTAATTAATAGCATGTTACATCAGACCAATAAATTAGTGCCAAGTAATTCTCATTTGACAAGTCCTATGCCAACTGTACATGGCATGAGACACGATTATTTTAAATTATAAATATACTATAAATAAAAAATTAATCAAGTCTTAAAAGACAAAAAAAAAAAAAAAGGTGGCCAGCCAATTTTATCACATAACACATACAATTGGCGTGATGTGTTAAACGAGAGTCATGTAGCAAATGCTATACCGTTAATTGAATAAACGGTAAGTTTAAAAGGGAACTGGTTTAAAATAAAAGGAAAACCTGAAGACATAATTGTTGAAATTGAAAACCTAAGGATTAAAGTGAAACTGCATGAAAACATGAGGACTAAAACCATTGACAAACAATTTAAAACATAAATGACTTCTCAAAGACACATAATATTTTTTAAAATATTTTTACACTTTCTTTTGACGTTTTTTTAAAGAAATAAGTGCTTAATTTTTCATATAAAGGTACTAACTTATTACTTAAAAAAAAAGAAAAAGAGATGACCACATGTCCACCTCCAATGAAGAAGTCATGCAACCATCTATGTCGGGATTAATGCCACGTAAGTAATTTTGCTACGACACAAGCCACATGTTAAAAAAAAAATAGTCATTCATTGTAATATCCCGAAAATAAATATATTTATTTATTCAACAAAATATGAACTCATATTTGTAATTAACATATGAAAGGATTTCAATAAATACTATAAATTGTAATTCCTTAGAAACACCTTTGACATTCTACCATTCTTCATTTTCGAATGTTTGATGTCCCACTCGAACGATTTATATTTTTTTTACCGAACGTTCGAAGCACCTTTCGAACATTCAAAGTACTTATTCTCGGAAAATACACAATTTCGCCATTTCTTCCCACCAGTAGCCCTAGAGGGGAGAGAGATAGTAACTTTTGTGAGGCTTCATCCTCAAGAGGAGCTAACCCCTAAACCGCAATCTTGTTTTAAGATGTATTGGCATCTTTCCTCGGTTTTAATCTACTACCTTTGTTGTTAACAAGTATCATGTGGGTTTTAAAGACATCTAAGCATATTACATTAGGGTTTTCCATGCATGGAATAGCTAAACTTTCAAAACATTATAAACTTGTTTGTACTTTTCATCTTATATCACGTTATTATAATATGTTATGTCATTTTAGGGTTATTAGGGGCCTTGGTTAAGTCGGGTAATTGGTTTAAGAAGTAGTTTTGAGCTTTTTATGCATTACTTGAAGTCATCAAACTTTTCATTGTTACTACTGAACATTCGATTCTTATTGACCGAACGATCGATGAAGGATGTAATCTGCATGATTAAGCCTCATTAACAAGCTTAGCTTCCCTACACAAGTTCAAAACCACCTTAAGTGCCTGGGCATTTACCACAGACCCCTGAACCCTATAGCCCTCACTAAGAAAACTTGGGTTTTGATTAATGTCAAACAATTCACAAGCTTTACTGTACACGAAGGGGCTATGCCTATAACCGGATTGAGTGCCAGCCCAAATGAAAAACCGAAGACCCATTTGGGTGACATCTATGTAAGACCTCAGTGACACATCTGGAGTCCAATTTGGCCTCAACTATGGCCAGGTTTTTCTCTATGTTTTGGGCACCGCTGCTCCGCAAGTGAGTGTAGAATTTCTAGGCAAAGTAGCGAGGGACTTTTGGGTCGAGTATTTTGGGGTTTCGAGGGGATGCGAGAATGATTGGGCCTTAGAGATTGAAGAAAGAGCCATTGAAAGGTTAAGGCTTTGGGGGAAAATGCTTAAGCCAAATGACATTTCCTTTCAACTAATTCTAGTTATGTGCGTAAGTGACAACAGAACTTGGCGTATGCATAAGTGACGTTTCAAACTATCAATCAACCCTATAGAAGTTCATGTCTTTGACAACAGAACTTGATTCATATTTTTTTAACACGAAATTAGATTCTCAACATAAAAGTTTGAATATAGTGGAGTATTATTTGAAGGAATATTTGCACAAGACTCGATTCATTTAAGCCAATTAAAGATGGTGCTGAAGGTCATACATCCCCAGTTCTAAGACCTGCAAAACCAGATGTAAGTTGCTTATCAATAGTTAACTTTACAAAGCCATGGAGCAATTCAAGAAATAATCAAATTATATTGGAAAATACATAAAAGTGCACACTTGTAAAGAGAGAATATTTATATTATGATGTCAAAGTGTATTCTACATTGTCTATTTATGGTTAGTCAGATACAAGAGTTCAGTCAGATCTATTCTCAGCATCCAGTTTGAGCACATGGATTGCAAGTTCTCCATAAGAATTTCTCTCAACATGAAAGCATATTAATTTTCCAAGTAACGCGCTGCTCCATTGTATTTCAGAACTGACTAATGCAGATTTCAATTTGAGAGAAATCTTTGAAGGCATAGATCCTGAATGATGCCAGAGAGTAATAGGACATCAGTTTCATGATCTTTAACTGAGCAGATGCCACACTGAATTCTAGAACTTTAGCCAATTACGCAATCTGTTCCAAAACCCATCAGCTCCAACTGCTGCCGGTTGCTCATCAGGATCTTTAAAATTTGCTTTGTTACTTAATTCTTCAAATGAATCAACAAGATTTTGAAGCCTTGCAACAAATTCAATCAAAAGGGATGTAAACGTCGCTAATGCTAACGCACTAGCATTTTCATAAGTTTTGGATTCTTCCACTACTGGTACTGCATCGGCATTAAATGAAATTCGTCGAGGCCATGATACTTGTTTGATGAACTTGTTTTCTGGAGGAACACTAGCAGGCGGGGTAGAGTCCATGCAAATTGGGATCCGGCCATCCCAACTCTTTGGAACTGTAACTGATCGGAGATCGAGTATGGCTTCACTAAGGGACTTGTGTTGCAGGATTTTATTTTCATCTTCATCCAAATTCAGAAAGTCCTGGGGCTCTACCAGCTCATGTCGGTTTCCAATTTCCCAGCTCTCAGAATTGACAAGAAGGTATGATTTCTGGTCAACCTTCCTTTGCAAGTTTTCTGCAGCTTCATGCACTTCATCAAGTATGTCTACAGTGCCTAATTTCTCCAATTTTTTCACTTTGTTCCCAATTTCACGCAACACTTTAGCACCTTCATAACCTACTCTCCGAAGCTCACTTTGAAAAACCTGTCTTCGTTCAGGAGGGGCCTACATATACAAACAATGGAAGTTCAATAGGTAGACATGCACACACCCACACATTTGTTTTTTCACTTGGAATTTACTTCAAGTAAGCTACTGGCATCAGCTTTCATCCAAGTAAGGCATGGAAGAGCACAACCACAAATACTGGTGAATGTAAAAGCAGATAATATAAAATTATGTGTAGGCGAACTGTACAGGTTATTAAACAAAAGCAAAAAAAGAAAATGAAATGATTAGCAGTAGAATGTGATAGCTCAAGCCTGGGACCTCTCTTCAAAGAATTTTTTGGAAACTCTGAAGCAAATACTAAAAGAACATGCATTTACTATATGATCCTTCAAATTGTAGTGAGAGGATTATTATAAATCAATGGAACTAATTCTGAAATAAATAACCATGGAGCAGATTTCCTCCGGAGCCCTAAATATCAATGTTGTCAAACCCACCCCAGTATCTTTTGCAATAGGAAAAAAGAAGATTCAGTAGTCTTTCTTCCACTGAGAAGTGGAAACCATGTAACAATGAAGATAGAGATGAAAATATACCTGTATTTCTGAAAGTATACATCCATGCAAAGCCATGACCATAAATGCACAATGCCTCAGTGCACCACTTACTTTGACATAGTTCTTCCATGGATATCTAAGCATTTTGTAAGGACCATGAGGTGGCTCCCAGATAGCAAATCCCATCTTCAAACAAAAGAATGAGTCAGAACTAATATAAGGACCAATAGTGTCAGCGCAATGAATTGCAGATGCAGCACAATTGCAATAAACAATACCAGAGCATCCTCTTGACTTGTAGATTCTACAGCAGATCTGTAGCCACTGTACAGTGGGTCATCGGAAGCTTGATAGGTAAGAATTTTTGAAGGGATCCTTTCATATTCAACACAATTAAGGTAATGATTAACACAACCTGAAATATGAGCCCATGGAAATGAGTCAAGAAAGAATGAAGATGAAAAAACAGGAATTTCAATACCAAAATTTTACAGAGTCAAGCAATTTTACTATTTGAATCAGATAACCAGAAATATCAAGTAAAATGCACCTTCCAAAGATGTTGCAACACCCATGAAATTCTTTGCCACCAAATTGTGCAGATCCTCGCCAGCCCAGATGGGATAAATGCATATGTTTACTACCAAACAAACAGCGGCACCAAATGCAATGAGAACGAACCGGGTCACAGCTGTATTAATAAATTCCCCTGTCCTATACCCAGATACTGTAATGAAACAGTACGTAATCAAGAATACCCGAAACCCATATTCATAAGGCTTCATTGTGGGGTATAATTTTGCATAAGTTGCACAAAATCCTAGAAACCACAAAACACGTCAGAAAGAAAGAAATACTGGTAGCAAAGAAGGAGACAGAGAACTACTTTTCCAACAACAGAAGAAAGAACACTGACTACAAAACCATACCTACACTGAAGATACTCAAAACAATAACAATTTCTTCCCATTCTCCAGCCAATTCTGACAACTCTGCCATTCCTAAAGCAAGCCCTCCAGCTGACAACGTCCCCAATCCACGGTTAAATCCTTTGCTAAGAGTTGCTCCTGCAGAAGAACATAGTCATCATACACATAGGGAAATACAAAAATACATATGCCTCAATTCACGTTAGAAAAAATATGAGAGAACACCCCCCACCACCCCAAAAAAGAAAAAATTCCAGGTTGAACCAATGTAGAGAACTTTTCGAAAAAGAAATTGACCCAAATAGACAGTGAACACCTACGACTAGTCTCTTCAATATGCAGGCCAAGATTACAAAAGGAAAACTATTAAAAGTTCGATTGATTCAGAAATATTGAAAGACATGATGATGGCCAATGATATTCTATTAACAAAAAGGAATCGACCAACTTGGTACATTGTGATACTTTTTGACTTCACTTTAGAGTGGAGTTTGGCACTGCGATTTTGCAAACAAAAAGTGCAATTTTAAAATGTAAAAAAAATAAAAAAAATACCCACAAATTAAACGGCCATACATATACCTATACTGAACTCAAAGACAACGACGACGGTGAGAATAGCCCAAACGGAGTAGCGGCTGAGCTCCTTGACCGGCTCTTTCAAGAAAATGAGCAACGAAATGAGCATCAAGGCCAGGCCCATTTTGGCGGAGAAGACGATCTTCCTCGGGTCGGACTGGCCCATCTTCAAGGCCTCGTAAGCCACATCTTGCACCGTCTTCCATGACCTCGAAACTCTATCAGACACCGACCGAAACGAGCAACAGCAACACCTGTTTCCTTCTTCTCCTTCTTCCTCGTCTGGAGGACTGAACCCTGCGAGCACCGAGTAGCCCTTGGATGAGAGTAGCCGCTCCCTCCTCTCCGCGAAACTGTACTTGAAGGAACCCAGCTTGGCCGCCATATCTCCTCCCCAGCAACAAATCTCAAGGAGACGGGGATACAGAAACTAAAGAGCAAGAAAGGAAGAAAGGAGAAGAGGGCATGAGAATGTAAATATCTCGAAAGTAAAAGTTTTTTGGATTTTCATTCCGTAGTTTTACATGGCCAATGGGTACTGATTCTGCGGTGTAGCTTTAAAATCGGGGAATTTCTGTCCTTTCTGAGATGCTAATAATAATAATAATAATAATATAGTTAAAAGGTTTATCCCATGTGGTGGTGTTTCAACCTCGTGGGGCAGTTTGCAGGGCCCCCTAACGGTGTCGTTTCTATGGCCTTAGTCACCGATCGACCGTACCCATATTGGTCGTTGATGTGATATCTGCCTTACCTGAAACGTCACCTGGCATCATGGAGAGAAAAAGATATCAACTAACATATTTTTTTTTTTAAAAAAAAAAGTTTAGAGAATTAAATTATATCTTGGTTTTTTTTTTGAAATATATCTTGGTTTATTGCTTTTAAAAAATAAGTTTCACAATATATATATTTTTGAAATACCTTAAAACTAATCAATTGAGACAATATTAATCAGAAACTACTGAGTAGATTCTACATACAATTTGAATTTAATTTTCTTTCCTATTAATCATAGCTTTAATTTTCTTTCATGATAACTTCCTTAAACTTTTTTTATATTGTTAAAATATTATTTTTTTACAAAATACAAATTCTCTACTTATTCTTACTTTTTTCACAAAATTTCAACACAATTTTCAATTAAACACAAAAAAAAATGAAAAATTAGAGAAAAAAGAGAAATATTTATATTAAAATAATGTATCAGAAACCACTTTTGGTTTCCTACGCATTAGAAAATTCTGTAGCAACCCTTGAAGATTGGTTAAATTTAAAGAATCTAATGTAAGTAGGTTTTTGTAATTTTTTTTAAAACTTTCCTAAACATAATGAAGAAAATGACGTTTAAAGCATCTGTTGCTAGTGCTCTTAAGTCACGATTGTATTAGAGTGGTAGCAGAGAATTTTGTATATACCAATTATGTTTCTCTGAATTTATTTATTTGTATGTTTCTTTTGAATTATAGTTATTTGGTTGTTTTTTTATAACTGTAGTTATGTGATTGTAGACTACAATATCTTCTAAATGTTATTTGATAACTATAGTCTAAAAGTAATTTTTAGTTCGAATAAATTAAAAAGAAAAAGAAAAAAGTAGAAAAGTAATCTCATAGAAAGAAGAAAAACTAACTAAGGGGGTGTTTGTTAAATACCCACACACTCCTTCAAGTATGAAAACTTGCATTGTTCATGGCAGGGACGACACCTTTCGTAAATCAGAAAAGCATGAGCTCAGCAAGTTTGAAACTTATTTTTCATCATTTTCTAATTTTGCCATTTTACCCACAGCTCTCATTAGTTCCCATTGAGAAATTGCGAGGACATTACAGTAATTTGATAGCAAGGTTCGACTGACGTGTGCTAGCTGGGCAGGCAGCAAAGTGTGTATTAGGCAAAGAGAGGAGCAGTGCACAATGATTGAAGAGTGTGCGGTAGGTTAACAAACAAAGCCTAACTAAAAGTCTAAAATATAAAAGGCGTACAACAAATTGGAAAATTTGACATACCTATTATATTCTATTGTTCTTGAATCTTTTCATTGCTAACTTCCTTATCTTCTTCTTTCTTTTCTAAAGATTCCCTTTATTTGTAAAAATGAGAAAGTCAAATAACTTGACTTTTTTAAAAAGAAAAAATGCATAAAATTTAAAAGTCAATATTGGTGATGCATTGTCCCCAACTTCTAATATCACAATTTTTGAAAATTCTCCTAAAAATTCTCAAAAGTTGATGTCAATAAATTTAATATGAGTTCATTAGAGCATGTGTTGAGATTATTGCATAAACAACTGATACACAATGAAAAATAAAAAAATTATAAGCTAAAATTGAACTTTAAGAAGAACATATGAAAAACAATGCTATTTTAATTAACCAACAAAGGTATGAACACATACTTGGTTGTACGTATAGAAACACATAATATGATAAAAATAAAGCAGAATAATAATAAAGACATAAATTAAGGTGGTTTGGCCTATACCCTATGATGAGCGTCGAATATTACACATTCAATCTCCTTAACTGGCATATGTTAATTCTTTAACATTGTTATCTGTTTGATTTTTTTTTTTTTTTTTTTTTTTTAGTGTTTTCATGTGTTTAATAAAGATAGAAGACATGCTATTGATTTTGGGTTTAAAAGCACACTTCGAGAAGTCCTAACACATGTCTCAGTATTTTGACCATAACTTTTAGCATAAGTATCGGATTGAGATGAAACTAGTGGCAATGGAAAGCTAACACAAAATACTACAATTCATTGTGAAATACAAATTTCCTAATTCAGAAATTTGCTATGCCAAAATTGTCCCGTAATATAAGAGCACAAATCAACCTATGTGCCTAAGTGGCTCGAGCGCACCATAAGTGGGATCAAGCGCACTCATGCTGAAAAGTTTGAAAATTCTGAAATTGATAAGGAAAGCTTTTTAGGTCTCTCAATCCGATTGGGAGACTGGATTACGATTTTTCTAAGATTCTTGGGACTTGTAGGGTTTGTTTTACACCCTATAAATAGGCATTTAAGCCTTAAAGAGAGGTGTGCTCAGTTTTAGATAGAAATTATCTTCTTGTAGGCTTGGAGAGTTGAAAAGAAGAGGATCATGGCAGGAGACCATCCTAACACTAAAATGAGCAACTAATTCAGCAATATGACATTGATATAGCCATTTCCAAGTAACAATAGTTTAATTTGAGATTTTTTATATGCATGATGGTTGTATAACTGTGAGAATTGATTTTAATGTTTATATTCAATCATTATAAATTCTTCTCTTGTCTTAGAAAATCTTTTATACTGATTTCAATCCTTTATATTTTCTGTGATTATGTGAATGATTGTTATATGACGGTTTTAATTGACACATGATCAAGAAGGGGTTAGATAGGCCATGCCAAGGTGTAGTGACCCAAATTATTAACTAGGCGTAAGTAGCCTAGTTAGAAGAATTAATTTGGACTTTGGGTCACTAAGGGCACTGGAGGGGTAATTTAGACCTTTTAGCGGACATACGCTAGTTTGGCGAATGTACGCTGCTGTCTGTAGTGCGGACGTACGTGGGGGGACCACCGGACGTACGCTTTGCAAATCGTACAGCGGACCTCGCCAAAAGTACCGGATGTACGCTACTTTTTGAATACCCTCTGGATAATACCTGGACATACGAAGCAGCTTTTGGACCGCTAGGCAAGAACCACCGGACGTATGCCCCTTGGCCGGACATCGCTGCTTTTCTGGGCCTATAAATAGCACCCTACCCCCTTCGTGTTTTTCACAACTTCAGAAAGCCCCCAGGCTGCCAAAGTGTTTTCCAAGTTTTGTGAGCATGTGTGTGCGAGGCGTTGCGAGTTTCGGGACGTTCGTGAGGCGAAACTCTCGCGATTTTGTTTCGAGGAGGTAACGCTCGATCTTTAGCTTTTAATTACGCTGTTATGCTGCTCGTTTTATGTTTAGTTGTAGTTGTTAGCTTAGTTGTGCTCTTAAAACCCGTTTGGGTTAACATTTTCATTAGCTTAGTGTTGTTGTGTTGCATGGAGGTTGCAAATTAGACTAGAAGGCTTTAGGTTGTTCCTAGTAGTCCTAGGAGTCGGAGAATAGGCGACTGTGGAAAGAAAATGCGGTTCTCCCTGAGAACCTATACAGCGGACGTACGGTGTTGTGCCGGACGTACGGCTTGTCGTTGAACGGCGGACGTACGCTCCCGAGCCGGACGTACGGTCACTATGTGACAGAAAAACCCTACTTTCACCAACTGTTCCGTAACTCCTGTTTTTCCTTACTTTAGAGTTGTTTTAGTGGAATTAGGACTAATAAAAAGTTTTTCACAGATTTGGAGAACCCGGATCTTTTGGAGTTTTCGGAGACGCGTATCGATCCAGGTGAGTTTTAACTTACATAATGTGCATTGTTATTTTTCATGCACTGCACGTCTATTTTGTGTACCGAGCAAACATTCATATTTTACAACTCTCGTGTTTTGTACATATTTCACTTGAACTCTGTCTTTTGAGAAAAACGTTGTGCTGAACATGTTAACCAAGTGGGACTTGTAAAATGACATGCATGTAAAATACAGACAAGATAATTGCATCGTATGACACGGTACACCGGTACGTGCGGTAGTAATGGCCATGGGCTTACTATACATTTTAGCTTTATGGTCAAATGTGTGCATTATGTAAGGGCTGTGGATCCATTGGTTTCGTGACCTTGATGCAATCATTCACAATGGTTCGGTTACTACAGGACGGACGTCATTAGTTGGTGTGGGCCACTTGGGGTCGGACCCGATCGTGCCACTAATGTTACATATGGTATGTTGTACAATGGCTGGGGCATTGGCATTGTATTATAGGTCCCTCAGGACAGCATCACCCCTGCTAAGAATGAGTAATATCTCGGGTAGACCATACTATTGAACTATGACTATTGTTTACACCATATGCATATATCATTTCTATATATATACCACGCATTAATAAGATGTCATGATGGAATTGCTTTTGCTTATTAAACATCTGAGTTCATTACTAAAACTGGCATGGGTATTATCTGTGTTAAAAATCACTAAGTCTTAGATTTACCCCCTTTTATTCTATGTATTTTCCCATCATTACGAATAATTGCGCGGTTTAGCTGCACTAGACGAAAATGCCGTCGGAGGCTATTTGGGTGATCTTTAAGGATATGGATCCCGTTTGGCTTAGGACGATGTGGGAGGATGGAGGATCTGCCCGTGCAGATATGATAGAGATTCTGATCTCATTAGCCCTTAAGTCTAGGCTTTGATCTATTGATCTTTTGTCAACAATGTTGATGTATTTTACTTTGGGTTGTATTTATTTCCTGATGATGGTCTGATGATCAGTACATTTGGCGACTATTTGTTATATTATGGATGTAGTACTTTATCTCTAGTATTGTTGTGTGATGTTTCATTTGCTATCTCTGTAATCTCATAGTCTTGGTAAAGTCTTCCACTGCAGTTTTCTCATTATAACGAGGAAAGTGTTTTTCCCGGAGGTCGTGTCTTGGAGGGACATGGTTGGGATGGCGCGCCTTGAGGTCAATTACTAGTTAATTGATATTCTCATTGGGCAGGGCATCACACAAGGGAAGACATATTAAACTACATCCTAGTTTTGCATAATTTAGGTAGACAGTTTGTGCCAACTGAAGATAGGTTATACTATTCATTTGATTATGTATATCCTGTTAAGGAATTAGATAATCCATACTTAGTGAAGATGGATTATACCGCATCTTAGTGGTTAGGTTAATGGTCCATGCCAACCGAAGGTGAATTATACTTATTCCTTAATGATGGTAATTTCTTGAGACGAGTCATATATCATGCATAGTAAGAATTTTCGTTATTAATTTACGATTGATCATTATTATGCGATTAGTGATAAAATCAACCCCCTATTCTATATCTCATACTATTTATCTTTACTTTTACTTTTATGTATTTACTTTACAATCAAACACAAAACAATCTCCTTTAAATTAAGCCATATTTAATCTTGAAAAGATTGATAACAACATTCACGCAGTCCTTCAGGTTCAACACCCTCTATATAGCCCTATCCAGCAAGGATTTGTTTTGTTATGAGTGGTAATTTTTATTATTGATATTTTTGTACACAAAAAGACCACATCAATTTTTGGCGCCGTTGCCGGAGACTGCTTAAGGGTTGCATTATTAAGTTTGAGTAGCTCCATTTGTTAGTAGAGAGAAATATGTTGGCATTTTGGTATATTTGGGTTTTGGATTTGTGAGTAGTTAAACACTCATGTATTGTATCTCCCTTTTTGAATTAGTGAAATCTCTCTCTACCGTTGCATCGTAGATGAAGGCAAATTGCCGAACCACGTAAATTTAGTGTTCTTGTTGTTATTTTGTTTATTTTTCTTTGAACACTAAATCTCGTTTGTTCCACTTGAATATTTGTATGTGTGAGATTTGTGTGTTTCCGCACAACAAATTGGTATTAGAGCTCTGAGTTTTCGACCTTGGCAATTTTCTGAGTGATTTAGTGTTTATTAAAAGATTTGAAATTCCACGATGTGGAAAAATATGTTTTCTTTGGGTAAAGAGATGCAGTCTCTTTACAAAATTTGGAGGCAGTTCAACTATCATGATGAAAAAAAAATTGATTTTGAATTTTGAATTTGAATTCTACAAATTTGTTAATTAAATGGTTATTAGACTTTGGATATTTGGATTTGAATTTGGATTTTGCAGATATGTTAACCACAATGGTTATTGGATTTTGGATATTTGGATGAATTTGGAGTTTCCAGATATGTTAACCACAATGGTTATAGGATTTGGAGTTAAGTTCAAATATTGTTTGGGCCTAACAAATTTAAAGAAGATTTGAAAATACAACGGTAGAGTGGAGAGTAGATTGGAGAATATTTGCTAATGTGGAGATTTGTAGAATTTTGGCTCATATAAGCTTTGGACCCAAATGTTTTATTTGTTGTGAAATTATGCATGTATGTTCCCTCTCTTTGGATTGTCAACTAACCATAAAATATGGATTATTTTATGGCTTTGTAAGAATGAAATATGAAGCAATTTTGGCGGAATAATTGAAAGAAAGAAGGCTTGGCAGTTGGCTCAATTAATATGAGAGCTTGGAAGTTGGCTCACTTTAATGTGGGAAGTTGGAAGGTGGAGCACAAATGCCTATAAATAGCCAAGGCCTTCATTTGCATAAAAACACTCACGAACATACAAGAATGAGAGAGCTTGAGCTTGAGAGTGAGCAGCTCTAAGTTGGAGGGGGCAGTAGTCCCATTTGCAGAAATGAGATTTGAAGGGGCAGTAGCCCCATATGCAGGAATGGGCTTGAACTTGTGTAAGTAGCTCCATTTGTTAGTAGAGAGAAATATGTGGGCATTTGGGTATATTTGGGTTTTGGATTTGTGAGTGGTTAAACACTCTTATTTTGTATCTCCCCTTTTGAATCAGTAAAATCTCTTTCTATCGTTGCACCGTAGATGTAGGCACATTGCCAAACTGATAAGTGCTTAAATATTCATATTTAAGCCCCTTAATTTATGTTTGTTATGCCTTTAGGATGTGTTATTTTGTTCTATTTTACTTCTTTTTGTGTTTTCTCTATTTTACAGGCCTTTGGAAGAAAAGAAAGTCTAGGGCTTAACGGAAGAGAATTTGGAGAAAACTAGAAGAAGCTCAAGAAGGATCTGAAGGCTGTAAGTGCGAACGATCGCAGGATACCTGCGATCGAGCGCACCAGCGCTCGAGCGCCCAAGCAGAAGATCGAACGCACCTGCGTTCGTGCGCAAAAGAAGG
>CM017328.1:14916378-14965489 GCA_006937295.1 Carpinus fangiana | reverse complement strand
TGCCTGATCAACATATGCATGTGGTATGGACTTGTTAGTTAGATCAATTTGGATGACCGAGTCCTGGGTTTAACATAAGTAACGAAAGTAATCCACACCGGGTTCTTGGGTTAATCAACATGGGAAACCGGGAGTATACACCATGCCCTAGGTCTCATGTGGTTGTCGGTTTTCACAGTTCATATGCTTTCCTAGAGAACAACTTAGTATACACCATGCTAAATCCTTTAGGGAAGAAAAGAGTTAGAGTATACACCATGCCTAATTCGTTGCTTAGGGAAACCAATAGCTTAAGGAGTATACACCATGCCCTTAGGTTGGCAACCATTAAATATTCATCATGTAATTTGAGCATTGGCATATTGTTTTATTATATAAGCATGATTAGTGGTGGAAATCAAAGCCCTACCTCTTTCGCATTATTTAAATCAAACTCAATTTTTCTCTCTTACTTTTTATCGCAAAACTAATTTTAAGCGTAATTTACCAATCCCTGTGGGATCGATCTTGCACTTACACTTAACTACATCTTTTGACCTTGTGCACTTGCAAGTAAAACGTAGCAATTATTATCTATTAATTTAGGTAGTATTTGTCACAACACAAACCATGTAAATTTGGTTTTCTTATTGTCATTTTGTTTATTTTTCTTTAAACACTAAATCTCATTTGTTCCGCTTGAATATTTATGTATGTGAGATTTGGGCACTTACGCACAACAAGAGCACCTCACATGAAGCTATGTTGGCCACGCATGAAGAAGAGGGGGACTGTTTCCCTTCATTTTATAAAGTGCGGGGAGCTTGCTCCTTGCACAGTGTGAACCAAAGACATTGAGAAAGAGAGAGGTGCGGCCTGGGGAAAGAAAAACAAGAAATGGGAAGAAAGAGAAGGGAGAGAGGGAGATCGTGAAGGCTGGGCTCTCTTGCCCAAACCAAACCGAGAGAGAGATAAGAGAGAAGGAGAAGAAGAGAGACAAGAAAAGGAGAAGGAGAAGGAGAGGGGATGCTTCTCTGCCCAATCAGAA
Source organism: Carpinus fangiana (assembly GCA_006937295.1). Lineage (NCBI taxonomy): Eukaryota > Viridiplantae > Streptophyta > Magnoliopsida > Fagales > Betulaceae > Carpinus > Carpinus fangiana. The sequence goes on along the minus strand of CM017328.1, from coordinate 14,964,462 downwards.
CTGAGAAAGAGAGAAGAATGGAAGAAAAATAGGGAGAAATAGAGAGAGACCTGTAAGAAAGAAGAGAAGAGGAGAAGAGTAAAAAGAGGGGTTGCCTTCCCTGCACCCCAAACTAGCCGTGAGAGAGAAAGGAGAGAAATAAGAAGGGGCTGTTCCCTTGCACCCAAACCAGCCCGTGAGAGAGTGAGAGAGAGAGAGAAACGGAGCTAGAGAGAGAGAGAGAGGAAGAGAGGGGCGTTTTTTACGACAGCAATGAGCAGCATTGGCATTTCCGACAAACCTACAACTCAAACTCCGTTAGCCTACATGCCTAGAGCCGTATTTGCTAGGTAATCTCCTCACTTTGCTAAATTGTGATTTTAGTGGTTTTTATTGTTGATAGGAGATGCTTAGTTGTGACTTTTTATTCCTTGCTTAAGATAATTATTTATTAGCATTTGGGTTATTGATGGATAGGCATTTTATTAGATGATTTTAGTTGTGGCTTTTAATCTCTTATTTAAGGTTAATATTTAGGTTGTTGATTACTCTGAAGCTTGTGATTTTTAGGGGATTAATTATGGTGGCTAGCTATTGAGGATTTCATAGGAGTATGATAATTTATTTGGTGCTTATAGGGTGTTGATCAATTATAGTGTTCTTTGATGTATTATTTGGTAATACTTGGGTTGTTAACAAATAGAGCTTTAATGCCTTGATTTAAAGGTAGTTGGTTAGGTATTAATTTTAGAGTGTCGATTTTATGACCAAGTGGAGGAGAGAATTAGGATTCTCTATTAAAGACCAAAAGTATGGTGATGCACTTTGTAATTGGCCGGCTATGATTGTATTGTCGTTATTATGAGTGGGTACCTTGGGTTCCTATTAATTAGTGTTTTAGTGTGTCATTTTATTAGCTTAATAAGGTGGGTTGTTTTATAGGTTAAAGTTATGGCGTTGCATGACTAATGGCCAAACAAAGTATACTTTGAGGATTGTCCTTATAGGGGACGGATGATGGTTCTAAGAGTTGTTTATGTCTAGGGGTTGTGATTGTGTTAGGGTTTAGGATCCTAGAAGGGTTGTAGATGGTATTATTCTAACTAGGGTATTATGTGACGATAATGTAGGATTTTTATATAAAGACTCCAAGAGGGTTTTCAATGGATCGACCACAATTATAGAACTCTACATATCGGCGTGTGTCAAAGAAGAATTTGAGGATCAAGGTAAGTATACTATCTTAGTGTTAGTATTTTCATGAATAATGACCCGGTGCATTTTATACTTAATGCTTTCAAAGACAAACCCGGGTTATCTCTTGAACTAAATAAAATACCATTTTATGCATGAAAAGTGTGACATGAGCTATTTTTATAAATGTTGTCTCGAAAATATACATGAACTGTTTATTGGGCTACTTTATAATGTTATATGTGATGTGATGCTATTTATGATGTGATAAATGTGGTGACACCGGTATCGTACGTGTGTTATGTGTATATGATCGGAGGCAGTGCAACACACCATTTGTTGGGTGTGGCCACAAAAGCCATTAACCCTAAGTTAAGGGGGTTAGGCTAATAGAGTTCCGTAGAGAGGGGATGAACGAACCAGTCCTTGTCGAAAGGTGATGTGCAGGACAAGCACAACCTTACTCTGGGGGTCAAACAGAGCTGACTATGTTATGGAAATCTAGCTTGGTTAATATTAATTGTATATTGTGAAGGCATCCCAATGAATATTGTGTAAATTATGATATCCATGTTTAACCCTTTTTATCTGAATATAAACTGTTCACTGTCACACACTAGCACAAGATTACCTGCTTACTAAGTCGTCGAACTTACCCCATACTTTATTACACCAAGGGAGCATGGTGGCGTTTTATAGAAGAGCTAGCTAGGGTTGAGTAGACTGGACCTAGAGATGGATACGGCTGTTCGAGGTAAATATATTGATCGAGCTATGACTTGAAGACCCACTATAGAATTATGATGGTCATTTATGATATCTAGCATTTGAGATATATTTGTATATTTTAGGAGGGTGCAACTACCATTTATGGTATCATGTATAATCGATGACTCAACTTATACTAAGGTTTTTAGTAATGCTCTAATTGTAATGATAGATGCTTACAAATCGAAATAAATTTATAGATTTTCCCTGCTTAATTACTCTGATTAAGGAAAATAGATTCCTATGGACTTTTCCAGTTTTGTGGTTAAGTCTTGGAGGCGCTTGATAATTTAATTACTAGTTAATTAAATTCTAGGGGCGTTACACTGCGCCTTGTCATGTAACCTTTGGATCCAAAGCCCACACGCACACACATTTGACCATAGTAAGTCTATATACTAAGGTTTTTAGTAATGCTCTAATTGTAATGATAGATGCTTACAAATCGAAATAAATTTATAGACTTTCCCTGCTTAATTACTCTGATTAAGGAAAATAGATCCGTATGGACTTTTCCAGTTTTGTGGTTAAGTCTTGGAGGCACTTGATAATTTAATTACTAGTTAATTAAATTCTAGGGGCGTTACACAGCGCCTTGTCATGTAACCATTGGATTCAAAGCCCACACGCACGCACATTTGACCATAGTAAGTCTATATAGTAAGCCCATAGCCGTTACACCGGACGTACCGATGTATCATATCATACAATGTATCTTATCAACTAGTTATTAAAGCAATTATCAAGTCATTACAAAAATGTAGACATGCTCATATCATACGTGTGGTTAGTCAATTGACATATCCCACATTCTTAAGGAAAGTGTTCGTAAGTGTTTACTTACCTCGTACGCTTACTTAAATCCTCCGACATTGCTAAATCCTTCTATAACGAAATACGGCACATAGTTATTTGCAGTACTTGTAATGACCCAAATATTTAACTAGGCATAAGTAGCTTAATTAGAGGGTTAATTTGGACTTTGGGTTACTAGAATTAGCCATAAGGGCATTTTTGAGAAATTGGACTTCTGGACCGGATGTACACTAGGGTTGGCGGACATCTGCTAGAACCACTGGACATCCACTGACAGATAGTATGCCATACTCTGTGAATAGTACAATGGGTGTACGCTCAAAAATACTGGACGTCCGCTACTTTTTGAATTGACTGCTGGATAATACCTAAACGTATGAAACAGCCTTCGGATCGTTGGTGAATAGTACACAAACGTACGCCCTTAGAACTAGACGTTAGCTACTTTCTGGCCCTATAAATACCCCTCACCCCTCGCCCATTCCACAGCCATTCCTCCCCTAAGCTCATCTGGAGCCCCTATGCTGCGAAAATCCTTCATTTGTGAGTATTTTATGAGGTTTTGTGAGTTCAGAGCTAGTGGAGTGGAGGTTCTTGAAGTTTCGCTTCAAGGAGGTAATGCTCGGTTGCCTAACTCTTTACTTACGTTGTTATGCTGCTCAATGATTGTTTTGTGTTGTTAGTCGTAGTTTAGCTTTAGTTATGCTTTAAACCTTGTTAGAGTAGCGTTATGATAACTTAGCATGATCGGATTGCATGGAGGTTTCATTTCGACTTAGGAGACCATAGGAAGCCCTTTGATAGGCTTAGGAGTTGGTTTGGAGGATATAAGGACGAGTGGAGAAAATGAGGTTCTCCCTGAAAACCTCAAAGTGGATGTACCGTCTCAAGACCGGGCGTACAATCTGAAGTATCACAGCGAACGTACAGCCCCGAGCCCAGATGTATGATCTAGAGTATGACAGGGAACTTTATTTTCACCAGCCATCCCATATCTCCTGTTTCCTTATTCTAGAGTTGCTTTAGTAGAAATAGAACTAATGATAGGTATTTTCTCAGTATTCGAGGTTATGGAGCCTCAAGGGAATTATATGGAGGAACTTTACAACCCGGGTGAGTACAAACTCACATGGATGCTTTGTTGTTACTTTTCCTGCATTGCATATCTATTTTATATATATCAAATATGCATATTTTACAACTCTCATGAAATACATTTTGGAACTACTGGGAACTCTCTTTTGTGAAAACGTGTGTCGATTAATAAGATAATAATGAGACTTGTAAAACTATGCATGTAAAAGATTGATAAGACTAATTGCATCATAGGACATGGTACACTGGTACGTGCGGTATAATGGCCATGAGCTTACTATAAGGTTTAACTTTATGGTCAAATGTGTGAGTGTGGGCTTTGGATCTAGTGGTTTCGTGACCAAGACACAGCCATTCCCAATGGATGGTCACTATTGGACGGACATCATTAGCAGTGTGGGCCATTTGAGGTCAGACTCGGTCATGCCGCTAGTGTTATATACGGTAGCCGTGCAATGACTGGGGCATGGGCATTGTAGTATAGGTCCCTCGGGACAGCGTCAACCCTGCTGAGAATGGGTAATATCTCGGATAGACCATACTATTGAACTATTATTTTTACTCATGATTATAAGCATATATTATATTATATATATCACATCTATGATAAACTGTCATCTTATAATGTTGTATGTACTTTATAAATAACTGAGTTCATCATTTAATGATGGGTACGTCATGTGCATTTCTACTCACTAAGTCATCGGACTTACCCTTATATTATTTCCTTTTTTTCTCCATATGTTCAACTATACTGTTATAGATAGTGGATACTGCGAAGCATCTAGTTATGTTGGAGGATTAGATCCGAGAGATGCTTGAGGACTTATTGCAAACTTAAGCAGGTACTCATGGTAACTAGTACTTTTAAGTTATGTAATAAACATTAGAACTTGATGCATGCTTGCATATTTACGTATATAGTATGATTCTTGCTACTTTGATGTTCTTTGGTAGATGCTCTGGTTGTAATGATTCATGTTTATAGAACTTTGGTACTTTCCGCTACTTAGTATCCTTTGTTTTCAAGGAGTAGAGGTCCCTGAGTCTTGTTCGGAGTGGAATAAGGCTGGGAGACGAACCGTGGAATTAATTACTAGTTAATTAATTCTCGGGCGTTACAATACTAGAGGACTTTTACAAGTATGGTACTAGGTTAATCTAACATAAAGGGTTTTTGAAACCTAAGTTGTACAAATGGGGCTAAGGCAAATGTCTATCCTCCTAACTGTACATCCATGCCCGAGGGCATACATCCAGTCAGTGGGTAGGCATTTCGGCCAAAAGCTCCTAACAGAGTTTTAAGGCTTCCATGCAATTTAAAGGCTACTATAACTCCTGCTAAGCTATAAAATAGACACATGCAATATAAGAAAAATACTCACTTGCATCGAAAGGAGATTTAAACTCTTTTGAAAACGTTTATTGGTTTGTAAGGAAATGAATGCAAAAGCTTAACACAGTATCTTTTAAAAACTCACAAACATTAAGAAAGCATTCAAATAGTAGCGAAAGTATAAAACGGGCAAAGATTTACCTTGGAAATCGGCAAGAACACCAAGCTTCCTTCTTTTCTCAAAGCAACACTCACACTCACTCAAACAGAGGTTTCACAACGATCTGGGGTGGAAAATGGGTTCAAGGGACGAAGAGGGGAGTTGGTATTTATAAGCCAAAAAAGTAGCGAATGTCCGGTGGTAGGGTTGTACGTCCGTTACTGTTTACACAACAGTCCAAAGACTATTTCATACTTTTAGGGCAATAACCAAGGGTTAACCAAAAAGTAGCGTACGTTCGGTAATCCCCCCGCGTACGTACGGTGCTAAGACAAGAGCGTAAGTCCGGTGGTCTCCTTGCGTACATCCAATACTAAAGGCAAAGGTGTACGTTCGGTAACCCTAGCATACGTATGGTTAGAAAGGTGGAATTTTAGGTTTTGCCTCAAGGTTTCTCGTCTAAGTGCGAGGGCTTTGGGATACGCTGAGATAGCTTAGGGTTTTCTGTTTAAGGCTGATTTGGAAGGCTATTAACTTGTTGAGCTAGGGTTTAAAACAATTTAAGAAGTCAAGGTGTTATAGTTTTCTAGTCGTCTTCCATGGCTGTTTCCATATCCTTCATGACAAATAAACGGCTTAGCTCTACTAGTTTCCACTGGCGTCGTCCCTCTGAAAAATCCAATATCTTCCTCACAGCACCGCACCGATCCATGCCTCATCACCAACAGACTGCGCCGCTCATCTACACCAATCTCTGCCACTCCCAACTGCAGATCCACTAACTCCAATCGCCGATCCAGCAAGCACCGCACCGCGTCAATTCATCAACACAGTTCACAGCCGCGCTCCGCTAGGATCAAACACATCAACTGTCGCCATGTAGTCCAAGAAAATCCCATTTCAGCGATGTTGTTATCAAAGTCGCAAGAGCCGCTATAGGCTTCATGTCATGACAGACAGATCATGTTTCACAGTTTCCAGGAGCTTTCTTTTGTGGATCATTGAAAAGAAGAAGTATGTTTGGTAATGGGATTTACCCTTATTTGAGTATGCAGATATTCCTATTCTAGTTTAGGAATATTGTATCTTGATTTAATTGTTATAGGAGCTCTGTTTGGTTACGAGATTAAGGACCTTAATTTCAGTTTATGTAATCTGGGAACAGGATATTCTTGAAAAAAAAAAAAAAAAAAAGGAGAAAAAAAGGAGAAAAAAAATGAAAAGAAAGGAAAATTAAAAAAAAAAAATTAAAAATTAAAAATTAAAAAAGAAGCCAAGTTGTCCATCAATTGGCCCATAGTTGGCTTAGTTTTGCTCAGCTATGTGGTATTGTTTAAAACTCAGGTTATTTTAGCCCATAGTTAGCTCTCACTTCAGCCTAAATTTGGCTCTCTTTTTGTTTGATCTTTGTGGTATTGTTTAAAATCCAGGCCAATTTCGGCTCATAGTTGACTTTTCCATTTTGGCCCATAGTTGGCATATTGTTATTGAATGCGCATCTCAAATCATTGTCGCCGACCGCCTTCATTCACTGCCGTCAAGTGTTGCCATCTGAAGAAAAAAAAAAAAAATCAAATTCAAGGTTCCAGAACTTTCCATCTTAAAGTTTAAATTAAAAAAAAAATTAAAAATTAAAAATTAAAAAAGAAGCCAAGTTGTCCATCGATTGGCCCATAGTTAGCTTAGTTTTGCTCGGCTCTGTGGTATTGTTTAAAACTCAGGTTATTTTAGCACATAGTTAGCTTTCACTTCAGCCTAAATTTGGCTCTCTTTTTGTTTGATCTTTATAGTATTGTTTAAAATCCAGGCCAATTTCGGCCCATAGTTGACTTTTCCATTTTGGCCCATAGTTAGCATATTGTTTTTGAAGGCGCATCTCAGATCATTGTTGTCGATCGCCTTCATTCACAGCCATCAAGTGTTGCCACCTAAAGAAAAAAAAAAATCAAACTTAAGGTTCCAGAACTTTCCATCTTGAGTTTGAGGGGAAATGTTAGAATATATTGTGGTATTATGGGAATATATTAGCATTGATTGTAATTGATAAAATCAAATCAGGTATATTTACCTGATTTGATTTTATCAATCATATCATTTTGTATTATCGCACATCCCTATAAGTAGAGACCATTTGTATTATAAAATTATTCATTGAATAAAAGCGTAATGTAGCCCTTAGGGCTTTATTTGTGGATGTAGGACATAGACCGAACCACGTAAAAATATTTTATCTCTTGTCTATTTTAATGTTCCACATTTTATATTCATAGCATTATGAATTTCTTCATTGAATACCATAGAACAAATCAAAAGTTTCTTACAAGGTTTCGTAACAGAAACGTCCATGTCTATATGATAAAAGTGGATTTGAAGCTGTTAAATTATTCTAACAATTCATTTAATTTATATTTTAATATTTCTTTCATGTGTGCGCTTAGATTTTTTCTTAATTAATATGAAAAAAAAATGCAGTATCAGTCATAATGGTTTACCTTATTTGTAATTAGCTTCATGTGGTATCAAAATAAATTCAAATATCTTTAAGGTATGCCAAAAAAACAATTTAATTCATACAATCAAATTTATTTTACTAACTTATCAGATTCAGATATCATGAAATATCAGAGCCAATAAAATTATGACATTTGTCTTATTTAAGTCAGCATTACACTAATGAAATCTGTTAAATTAGTTGACGGAATTTGATTGTAGTGACTAAATTATACTTTTGGAATATCTCAAGGATCTCTAAATTCATTTTGATACCACAACTAATTGTAAATAATCAAGTAAACTACATGGACTAATTTTGTATTTTTTTTTTCCTAATTAATAAGGCCCAACAAGTAGAGTACTAATTAAATTAAAATGGTAAATGAATGACGGAAACAAAGTTCGAACTCATAAATTTTTTTTTTTCGTGATTTAATTATTAAATCCCACCATAGTGAAAGCAGAATATATTAGTGTTTGCACATAGCAATTGAAGACAAACAATTAAACCACCAAAATTGCTAGATACCGATGCTTCATTTGCATGCTTTAACAATCATACAGGATTCAATATCGTTGTGGTTGGATAGGGGCTTCAAAGGTCTCTGGCCATGACTTTCATTGCTACTACCAAACTCTTGTACGTCCAATATCTCAACTCTTCTGTTAGTATGCTTCCTTATTTTGATTGCCACGTCTTGTGGGATAAATTTACCACAAACGCTCACTCGGCACTGGTTCTTCTCTATTGAATGAAACACCAACTCTGTAATAAAGCAACAGATAATGGAGATTAATATAATCAAAACTAAGGCGACATAAAATTCTTTCTTGGAAAAAGTTTTTCCTAGTTTTCGGTGTCTGGTAGGACAGAAAACATTTTTGGTTTACTAAGAAAACATCATTTCCGTTGCGCAAAATTGTTTCCTTTTTTTTTTTTCTTCATAAATTATTTTTCGAATTTGATCTTTTTATTCTCACTTCTACTCTCTCTTACACAAATCATGCTCCGCTGCTGCTGGAAGTCACCGGAATCCTCCACCAAAGTTTCCGGGCGTGCATGGTCACCAAAGTTCACAGGAAGTTGTCAACTGTTTCCAACCATTCTTGATTTTTGGTACGAGTCAGATGCCGAAAAATGTTTTTAGGATTTCGTTGAAAACATTTTACTTAAAACAAACGGAGCTTAAATTGGAGTACTAACTCGACAAATTGGGTGATGAGAATTTCACCTTGGATGTTAAGAAGGGCTCTCCTTACTTTCCTGTAACAACCATTGCAGTCAATGTTGATCCTCATGACCATGCAGCAAAACTGCCACGTTAAAGGAGAAATTAGATGAATTGCAATGGAAAACTGAAAACTAACAGCAAATCTTTTGCAGGGAAAGATTGGAGGTTGCCTTTTCTTTCATGAAACACACGAAAGAGATCTACAGAGCCGTTGTTTGAGAACACGAAAATGCTTGCATTGGAAGACAGAAAAAGTAGAGGATATTAAAAGGCCATGAAAGGGTTTAGAGAATAAAAAGGATCATGGCTCATGAGCTGGCTGTTCCAAACATTTATAGGAATTAGAATCTGATTCTCCCAATGCAAGGTATACAAAGCGGTAGGCTGCAGCATATAGTATCCTTTTCTTGTTTCAGGAGGCTCCTGTGCAAACAGGAAGGCATCACTTTTTGCATAGACTTCTCCAAATAAGAAAAAAAGAATGCGAAAGATCGAACACCCTTTCTCCCGTGCCTTTTACTTGGCGTATTTGATACAAATTTTGGGTAGAACTCGTCATTGAAAACCAGCTTGTAAAAAGGGGGTTCCTAAGAACTTATCATAGTTGCTATGGCATGGCACACACAAACAAGCTTGTAGATGCTTGCAATTGATTTGACCTCAATAGTTTTTTTAAGATTCCAAATCTTGTTTTCTTCTTCATCTTTATGCAATCACAAGCATAAAGATGAATGTAGGGCTAATCATATAGGATACCATTCCTGACAAATCCACAATGTAGGACAGTAAATTCCTTAGAGGAAAACAAGGAATTATCCCCAAGAATAGAAACTATTTGCTAATTATTCTTATGAAAATTAGACAGCTTCCTTATAGCGTTTCTTTTGTTTTATATTAATAAAATGGAAAAAAAAAAATTAAAAAAAAATCAAATCAAATAAAACACACCTTATTATTTGATAAGTACACTGAAATAAGCCCATGTAGCCACTTATTTATTCTCCTCTCAGTAGAGAATTAAAGGGCCTTAATTAAATGCTATTAAACTGCCAAATTATCATGAGGCTTTAATATTTTTCAATTCAAATTACACACCCTTAGATTTTCTTAGTGTTTTCATTCTCTCTGGGGAAAAAAGAAGAAGCATGCACTCCTTCAGGCCTTCAAGATAGTTTTCTGAATAAATATAGCTGCAACTTTTCTGAGAGATCATCATCTAATGAAAGGTTTTCGAGTAATTGTCACCTTCTTCTCCAATACATTCACCTGCACAGACTCCATATCTGCAGAAGAATAAATTTTCACAAATTTATTAATTGGTTTAATCGGATAATCCTCCAACAAGGCCTTATTTACCTACCACCAACTTTTGAGATCATTTCAGCTACTCGCTTTTGGCACTTGACGCAATGTAAATCAGCAGCTAAAACCACATCCTGAACCTGCTTTTAATGCCAGAAGAACACACCTTTTTTTTTATGTTTCTGCCAAATAAATCTTTAATGTTTCATCCAACAAGAAAAAGGGAGAGAAATTAACCCCAAAGGGTTTCTCAAGTGGTTAAGGCCTTGAACTCTCAAGGCGACATCCTCGTCTAAGGTTCTAATTCCCCCAAGTACAAATAATTCTTTGGGACACGCTCCCGTGTGGGAGGCGCCTTGCACGGATATGAAGTTTATTCTTCTTTAAGGTTCCCGTCATAAAAATAAAAATAGAGAGAGCAAAAACTAACCAAAGGCTTTGTTGTGGAACGAGCCAGACCATTGGGACGAAGTAGTAGTAACCTGACAGATTTGGTCCTTAGCCGAGCAAACTTCTTCTTAGCCCAAGAAAATGGAGGCATTCTTGTTGCTTAATTAACCTTCATAACGTGCATGATAAGCCACAAGTGCTTGATCAATTGAGATGGGATGACTCTTATAAGTTTTACCTACTAAACTGGACCACTTAATTTTGTAAAAGAAATCCCATTAATTAATTAATGATATTTAAAAAACTTTACAGCAAATCGATGGTGATGCAATCATGGAAGCATACAACACATAAAGAGCATAATAAGTGGAGTAAGTAAGTCTATTGCTAAGTTGACAACGATGTCTCAACCCTAAAAAGGCTTATTGTTCAAAAAGTATATCTGGACGGACCACTTTCCTAATGATTTCAGGTTTTTTCTTGAAATTTCAGGCACTATAGTAGGCCACGATCTGCTAAAAAGATCATATCTTGAGTTTCGAACATTGGATTAGAGCAAACTTGATGATAATTTATCAGTTTTTCAATAAAAATAAATATATAAATAACTCAGAGTTCAAGTTTCTTCTATCTTTTGTCTTTAGATTCTTAGTAGACTCAAACTTTTTAAGAATGATTGTTTCTTTCTTATTGTTTATCTTTGTGACCCACGACATCATGCTGCATTAGATTTTTTTTTATCTTTATTTTCTTCATCAATGGTGTTGTTAGAGTATACAAAAAAATATTTCAATTATTTGTAATTGAAAGAGAATAAAACCATCCCCAAGAGGTAGCTTAATCGACTAACATTACATCTAATGAAGCGGAGGTTACTAATTCGAATCTCCCTCTTCTCTTGTATGGACATGTCAAAAAGAATTGAACCAACAACGATTTTGTTGATAATATGTCCAGCTTTTCCGGAATTAACGCTCAACTTTGACGAGGCAAGTCATATTCTATCAAAGTCAGCATGCTACTTTCCAAAGGTTAAGTCATATTCTACTCAACTCAGCACTCTCATTCAACTTAAAGGCCAATCTTTTTTGGGTGACGACGAAGATTGATATTAGGAAAAAAAAAAAAGAAAAAAGCTATTGTTGTTGTCGGGAATAGGGTACGGCGATATTTGCCGGAGATAGAGGCTGGATACGCGGTCGACAGTGGGAGACACTCAGTGGCAGATCCAGAGATTTAATATTGGGGGAGCCCTAAATTTTTTTTTTTTTGCATCTTACAAAATTTTATCTAACTTAAAAATTTGATAATTCACACAATATATGCATTAAAAAAAAAAATCTATAAAAATTCATAAATATATGCTCAAATTGATATATTAGAAATGTAACATGTCGGCATTACATCAAAAAGACTTCTATACAAAAGAAAAAAAAATGTTTAGAACTGCACTTTACGGTCTTTTAAAAGTACAAAATCATCAAGTATTGAATCTGAATCAAAGATCTCAAAAATTTCCCTTTCAATGTAGAGAACTAAGCTATTTGCAAGAAAACCATCTTCCATTTTGTTGAGTAGTCGTGTCTTAACAATTTTCATTGCTGAAAATGCTCGTTTAGTAGTTGCCGTAGACACTGGAAGAGTCAAAATAAGACGAATCAATCTATCAATAAGATAATATGTCTTTGATTTTTCTGTCTTTGCCAATCCTTGGCATAATTCTGCAATGGAAGACAAATTTTATAATGTCAGTTCAGTAAGCACATCAAATTCAAAATACCTCAACTGGTATCTCAAATTAATTTTCTCCTACTCAGAAAAATCAAGAGAATAATACTTCTCCGCAAGGATACATATACCGTCAATTTTGAATGACTTATAAGCATCTTTTGGATTCAAAGTAGAGCTAAGTGTTAAAAGTTCCATCGCCTTTTCACCAAACCTATTATCAAGCTCTTGCAATTGAAAGTCGATAGTGGTATTGAATATGTCAAAATGATAATGATGCTCCACTGTAATATGATTCTTTTGATTTCGACATCGACCTTGAATATAATGAGCACTCAAATCCGGAATGTCAATTTCAGATTTCTTGGAGAAAGACACAATGTTCTCAAGAAAATTATCCCAACCATCATCTCTCAACTTTTGGATAAGTTTTTTTGCAATAGAAACTGAATGAATAGTATTCAAAATATCTTGAGATTTTTGCTGCAAAACTTGACAAAGCACATCAGTAATGCCCATGATTTCTTTCATTAAATGTAAAATAAATATGAACTCGAAGGATGTAAGCATTTTATAAGCAGCCAAAGCATCTTCTCGTTGAGAGTAAGTACCTCCTTCTCATGCAACATCTTCAAGCATTGTACATGTAGCATCATACATCCTTATTAGGCTACAAATAGAATTAAAATGAGAACCCCCAACGAGTATCACTAGCTCGTTTCAAAGTGTCAATTTGGTTAGCTCATTTTCCAGTTTCAAGCTCACCAATATCTTGCATATGTGTGATATGTGTTGCATAAATAGCTTGTAGTTGATCATGACGTTTACATGAAGCACTGGCCACATTGACAATAGAGTTTAAATTTGTGAAAAACTCATAAACATCACCAACCTCTCTAGATGCAGTAACTAATGCTAATTGTAATCGATGAGCAAAACAATGAACATAATATGCAAAAGGACAATCATTAAGAAATAATGCTTGCAATCCTTTCCATTCACCACGCATATTACTAGCACCATCATATCCTTGTCCACGGATATTTTGAATATTAAGGCCATAACGAGACAGAACATCAGATATTCCATTCTTTAGAGTCAATGCCGATGTGTCTTTAACATGAACTAGATCAAAGAAACGTTCTTGTCAACAAATCTCAAAACAATAGCCATCTGCTCTCTCTTAGACTCATCTCGTGCTTCATCAACAATAATGCAAAATTTAGAGTCTCTAATATCTTCACGAACTTTATCTCGCACTTTACTTGCAATGACATGCAAAATCTCCTTTTGAATTCTATGTGAAGTATACTTTGCAGATTTGGAAGCATTTTCCAAAACAACACTTGCAACTCTCTCATTATATGATGCCAAAATTTGAATCAACTCAAGAAAATTACCTCAATTTTTTAAATCAAGAGTCTCATCATGACCTCTAAAAGGGCATTGTTGTACCAAATTTGGTACTCGCAATAGCACGAACCGTGGTTCGTATAGCGTTTGCGCAAGTACCGAGATCGAATCCACAGGGAAACGAGCTTGTCCAAAATTGATTTTATAATTAAACTAACCTATTTTAACCTAATTCCGAAAGTGAGTAGGATTATCAAACACAAAACTTGCAGAAATTAAAACTATTCTAAAAAGCGTAAAGGAATGAAAAAAGACTAACCAAGGTCAAAGATTACACCTCACCCAATAAAAAGAGTTGCTTAAACATTAAAACACATACTTCCGTCTATCGATTAGCAAAAGTCATATTCTATTGCTATTTTGATGCTAGTCGAACCGCTTGAGGTGTTTACCATTAAGGAACTACAACGGATAGTGATTCTCAATAGAATCATCCACTGTATCAATGGATCACAGTGGATATTTAATTGAGTTCACTCATCCGTTGTGCACCCGGCTTGAAACACAATGAGGGTTAAACTTCGATGCATCAAAACGACAACCAAAACAACTTTGTCACATAAATTGCATTGAAATGAACATGAAACGTAAATGATGGAAAGTAAGTGAGTAAATGTAAAAGCATGAAATAAACGCTAAGGGTGAGGCTTCATCTTCAACCTTAGTTGAAGATTTTAGCCACCCATGTAACAAGGAAGTAAAGAACAAATAAAAAAAGTGCATTAAATTAAATTAAAATGAAGTGCTACAAAGTAAGTGGGCAAAGCAGGGCCTAACAATGGCAAATTGCTCTAAAAAATTAGCCCAAAATAAAAAGCTTCGGAAAAAAATGCAAGAAGGCAGTTATTTATAGAACTTTGGTGTGCTGCCAGGTCATAGGGCTGCGTTCGAACGCAACCCCTACATTCGAACGCACTGATGCATGCGTTTGATCGTACACTCTGCGATCGAACGCAAATAACTGCCGCGGCGCCAGCTAGAAACGATGGAATCATAGGGCCGGCTAGGGCAACAGCAGGAGACGCGGGCTAACTGGACCTGTGTTCGAATGTGCTCCCTGCGTTCGAACGCACTGGCAGGAAATCCATGGCATTTCTTCAAGTCCAATTTGCCTTTGGGTAGCCATGTGTTGATGCAATGACCTGCACACCATAAAACACTAAAAACAACTACAAATGTTAGATATTAACAGTGCTAAAGGCTTAGCAAATATAAGTTAAGGGGGTCAAATATACAATATTTGGCACCGATCAGGCATCCTTGAAATGCAAGCCACCGAGTAGCATCAATAGAGGTTTTCACACGTAGTCGATTATTTTGGATTTCTTCAATACTTTGTGCATTCAATACTTTATCAATATGCCGTGATTGATTTCGCAAATCCTCACAACATTTCACAACATTATTATAAGGTGAACAAGGATCATCCCCAATATGAGACAAAAAAGCACAATTTTTTCCATTATGAACCTTCCTCCAACTTCTAAATCCTTTGATAGTAAATACATCCCATCCAGGACGCCCAAGCGGTTTCATGGAAAAAAGATAACATGGTAGACAATATGCAGCATCCTTAGAACCAGAATATTGAAGCCAAGACAATTGTGTGAACCAAGAAGCTTGAAAGCGACAAGGGTGATTTTTTGGTCCAGAAAGAGGATACCTTTCCTTTTGAAGAATAAGTTAATATGGACCATGTTTCAAATAAGCCCGTCTTATTTCATCACGTTGGTTGACTGGATAGTCCCCCATCGGAGGACGTAATCCTGGATCTCGTTCTACTTCAATAGAAGAAACATCATCTTCATTAACACTTAGTGTGGATAATTCCGCAATTAGAGCTTCTCCACAAGGACGTTATTCACCTTCAATCCTTCGAGATTTAAGATGACGCTCATCAACATTTGAAGTTCCGGCATTAAAATCAAACGGTGTACTACATTTCAAAATGTCAGCTTCTTTCCTTTTGAAGAATGAATCAATAGTTTTAAACTTTGACATGATGCCTGAACCTAGAATTTCCAAGTTAAATCGCTAACCCGTAAGAGACAATCAAAGTTTATAAGATGGACGATCAAATTAGCAATATGTGGATGTGGGACATCTTACAATTATGCTAAACAAATCAATTATTGTCTATTTATAATTGGTACCACTAACATATATTATTCAATTTATTCTCTTAATTTGATCAAAGTTTAATTGGCTAAAAATGCTAAACAATATCATAACAAATTAACAATTAACACAACAGGCAGCAACAATATAACACTTTCAAAATAAATAAATATATATATTGGTATTATGGGATACCTCAGCGTTGCAGGTAAAAATCCAAGTCCCCAATCCAATCTAACCGCCTGTTTTCTGCCAATCTACCTGAAAATATATTTGGTTTACATTACTTTATTGTATTACATTGGTAAGGTGTAACAAAAAGGGCAAGGAGTGGAAAACAGGGCAATATAGAGTATAATTTATGGGTAAACTTCCGAGTCATGACGGCATCGGTCTAGAAAGAAGGTTATTGTTTAAATCAATATGGGAAAGTTTCTTGCACAATGAAAGCTCAGCTGGCATTCCTCCAGTGAGTGAATTGCCGGAGAGATCCAACAATGATAGTTCATGGATGTTTCCCAAAGTCCATGGGATTTTCACAGGGAATTGGTCGTTCCCTAATCTTAGCCTCTCAAGAAAAGGTGAATTTCCCAGTTGGGGAGGAATCTCATGGTCAAATGCATTGTTTGTGACATCAAACAAAAGAAAAAAACATGAGCTACACAATGCACTAATGCTACCATTCAATCTGTTTTTCGACAATCTCATGGTCAAATGCATTGTTTGTGACATCAAACAAAAGAAGAAAACACGTGAGCTACACAATGCACTAATGCTACCATTCAATTTGTTTTTCAACAATCTCATGGTCAAATGCATTGTTTGTGACATCAAACAAAAGAAAAAAAAAACGTGAGCTACACAATGCACTAATGCTACCATTCAATCTGTTTTTCGACAGATTCACTTTCGCCAGGTTGGCTACATTAATCAGAGTATCAGAGACTGGGAGATTACCTTCAAGTGAATTGTTGTAAAGCATGAGCAGTTCCACAATTACTAGCAAGAGCATCCAAAGGGCCTCAAAAGTGCAACAACATTACAACAGCTATTCCCTGGAAGAAAAAAAAATATGGATTCATAAGCAACAATCTTAGGGTTTCAAAAAAAAAAAAAATTAAACGAAAATAGTAAAAGATAGAATGAAGAAATTAAGGGAGTAATCAGGAATATAGGGTTTCCCCTTCCCCTTTACATTTAGAAAAGCCCCAAATTAACAAATCCCCTTTACATTTAGAAAAGCCCCAAATCAACAAATCTCAAAGCATAAATCATATTAGAGTCTACAGAAAGAGGAATGAAACTCACGAATCACGATGCACTGTTGGTGGTTGTGCACTGGTGCTTGAACAGCCGACACGGTGGCCGGTGACAGAGAAGAGAAAGCTCGAAAATAGTCCAAACAGAGAAGAGAAAGCTCCGTTAAGAAATTATAACCGAAAGGTCCGAAAGGCGGAAAATGGGGTAACGAATTTTCTTTCTAAAAATTCTCGCGTTTCCTCGGCAAGCAAATAGACCCAGCAGTAGCGCAAAGTGTTGGATTTTGTAATTTTTGTTTATATTGAACAGTGACGAAGCTTGCGAATCACTGGGGGCAGAGCAGTGTGTTGGGGAAAAAAAAAAGGGAAGAAAACGAAGGCTAAAAGAGTAATTTCATAAATGGGTTGCTGCGTTTCCCAAGCACCCTTACTGCCGTTAATGCACTTCAGCACTTGAAAAAAATAAATAAATAATGGAGACCTGCTGCTGTGCTGCAAGCACAGCAGGCCAGCAACACGTGGGTCATGGGGGAGCGTGGCTCCCCCTGGTCCATATAAAATTTTTGCTCTGTATAATTTTTTTTTTTTTTTTTAAACACAATGGGGGAGCCACGTCCATGCCAAACTTCTGAAGGCTATATATATATATATAATTGAACTTCTTGGGGGAGCCGTGGCTCCCCCTGGTCATCAAGTGGGTCCGCCACTGACTGTTTGTGACATCAAACAAAAGAAAAAAACGTGAGCTACACAATGCACTAATGCTACCATTCAATCTGTTTTTCGGCATATTCACTCTGGTCAGGTTGACAACATTAATCAGAGTATCAGGGACTGAGAGATTACCTTCGAGTGAATTGTTGTAAAGCATGAGCTGTTCCACAATTACCAGCAAGGGCATCCAAAGTGCCCCAAAAGTGCAACAACATTACAACAGCTATTCCCTGGAAGAAAAAAAAAAGGATTCAGAAGCAACAATCTTAGGGTTTCAAAACAAAAAATTAAAGGAAAAGAGTAAAAGATAGAATGAAGAAATTAAGGGAGTAATCAGGAATATAGGGTTTCCCCTTTACATTTAGAAAAGCCCCAAATCAACAAATCTCAAAGCATAAATCATATTAGAGTCTACAGAAAGAGCAATGAAACTCACAAATCACGATGCACTGCTGGTGGTTGTGCATTGGTGCTTGAACAGCCGACACGGTGGCCGGTGGCAGAGAAGAGAAAGCTCGAAAATGGTCCAAATAGAGAAGAGAAAGCTCCGTTAAGAAATTATAACCGAAAGGCAGAAAATGGGGTAACAAATTTTCTTTCTGAAAGTTCCCGCGTTTCCTCGGCAAGCAAACAGACCCAGCAGTAGCGCAAAGTGTTGGATTTTGTAATTTTTGTTTATACTTAACAGTGACGAAGCTTGCAAATCATTGATGGCAAAGCAGTGTGCTGAAAAAAAAAATTTAAAAAAAAAAGGGAAGAAAATGAAGGCTAAAAGAGTAATTTCATAAATGGGTTGCTGCGTTTCCCAAGCACCCTTACTGTCGTTAATGCACTTCAGCACTAGAAAAAAAAAAAAATAATAATAATAATAGAGGCCTGCAAGCGCAGCAGGCCAGCAACACGTTGGTCATGGGGGAGCGTGGCTCCCCCTGGTCCATATAAAATTTTTGCTTTATATAATTTTTTTTTTTTTTTTTTTTTAAACACAATGAGGGAGCCACGTCCATGCCAAACTTCTGAAGGCTATATATAATTTTTTTTTTTTTTTTTTTTTAAACACAATGTGGTAGTCACGTCCATGCTAAATTTTTGAAGGCTATAAAATAAAATAAAATAAAATAAAATAAAAAATTTGAACTTCTTGGGTTAGCCGTGGCTCCCCCTGGTCATCAAGTGGGTCCGCCACTGGAGACACTGGTTGTAAGCTGACTAGTGACATCAGTGAACGGCGGTGGGAGACATCGCAGAACCGAAGGTGATGAGCAATGCAACCAGTGGGATGTGGCGATGATGATATGGCGTGGTGCAAGATTTAACACGTGGCATGGTGCAGGATTTGACATGTGGCATTTGACACAGCTTTTGCCGTGACACTGGCGTTATGTACTACAAAATACATACAAAGTTGGCAGATTGGTAATTAAGCTCAGCATGGCATTTATATGCATTGCTTTGTTCAGACTTAAGATTAGAAGAAATTGGTTTTATTTGAGATGAATAACTTGGAAGAAACCTTTTTTTTTTTTATTTTTTTTTTATTTTTTTTACTTTTTGTCCTCATAAGTGGGGAAGAAGATTCGAACTAATGACATCCGCTCCATTAAGTGTGATCCTAACGAAATATGGAGTTTACAAAGGAAGAAAGCTAAGAGGCGATTCAAGGGGCCTCACTAGCGAGGTTGAGTTGGCAGCGGGAGGTTCGTGGGTAGTCTTAGGACGGACCACAAGCAAGACACGACTTAGGCCTTGGGCCTTGTTTTGTGTAAATAAGGGTCTTTTTTCTATTGATAGGGTTGGGAAGGCTGCAACTTCGGAGAGAGCCTCTATTAGGTTTATTATGTCCCAACAACTAATATTATTTAATAAACTACTATACGATGGTCGCGTAAATGGAATCATATAATTCGAATGACATGACTAGTCAAATTACTTAAAATCAAGCAAAAAATGTTTCTCAGGTAAAGTGATGGGATGAGATTTCGAAATCGTGTGTAACAACAATGGAATTATAATTCATGTCTTTAAATGTTTTCCATTTCATTTGAAACTGATCAAATTATTCAGATTTTGGGCTTCATTTTCTAATTACAGGTGTCATTACTTTCACTTAGAAGTTAGTTATGTACCTGCTGCATGTACATGAGAGAGGGAACAGGAAGTGCGTGTAGAAATATCACACACCAGGCATGTTGCAAGTTGCAACTCACACTCAAACAATGCACTTTTCCATCTATTTACACACCTTTGGGCAACCCTAATTTCTCAAACACAAAGAAACCGCCGATGGCTTTTCTTCCTATTACCATCCCCACTCTCATCCTACTGCTTTTCATTTCCCTTCCGACCACCACCCTTTCGCAAGATCCCAACTCCTCCAGCCCCTCCATAGCCCAATGCGCGCCGAGCCTGCTTCCGCTCGCCCCGTGCGCACCATTCGTGCAGGGAGCAGCTCAGTCGCCGTCGCAGCCGTGCTGCAGCAACCTCAAGCAACTCTATACCCAGGAGCCACATTGCCTTTGCCTCTTGCTCAATGACACCACCTTCAACTCTTTCCCTATTAACAACACACTGGCTCTGCAGCTGCCTCTTCTTTGCAGCCTCCAAGTTAACATCTCCCCTTGTTCAGGTACCTTCACCACTCTCTTCTAAAGCCTAGCAAATTTTATATATATATAATTATAATTATGTTACCAGATTTATGGGGATATATATATTAATTTTCTGCTTATCTGTGAATTAAGGAATAAATCTGCCTTCTAATACTTCCCTTGGGACAAACACCAACTCTACTGTCGGGACAAACACGAACACGACTATTGCTGGTATGTAAAACAATTTACATCTCTTACATCTTTGTAACTTTGCATATCCTAAAAGTTTAACTAAATAACACAAATTGAATTTAATTATTTAATTTATAATCTAGGGGTTGGATTGGATTTGCAATTTCAAAAATTGCGATTTAAAATTTTTATTTTTTATCTATAAAATCGCAATGTCAAACGCACCTTAATACTATGAGTCCTAACACATGGAATATTTAATGAAAAATGCTATTTCGTAAATTGGTATACAACAACCATAAAACTAGAATAGTGCGATAGTGAAAATCAACCTTTCGATCATCAGGAGCTTTGTAAGAAAAATAAAATCAGTGGTCGATTTTCATTGTCACGTCATCTCAGTTGTATGACAATTTACTAAATAGTTTTACTCATATTTAATTGAAATTATAGGTAAATAGCATCAACAAGATGAATTCAGAACTTTTGTTCTGATGTTATATTAAATCACCACTTATTCTAAAAGTTTAACCTGATAGGAAAACGTAACCTTAATCATTTAAATTAATATTTAACAGTATGGCCCACAAAATAGTCAACAAAGATGGTATGGATGCGTAAATTTAAGGACCCCACTATGAGATATGCTATACACACTCCAACTCCAATACTCTCACTTCCACTCCCACACTTCCTAACGTGACTTTTAAAATTATCATTAGATCAAAATTTAATAGTAATTCATCACAAAATCAACTGTGATTTTAATAATCACGTCAGTCGGAATGCTTTTCCATAAAGGCTTTCAAATTGTCATTTTCAGCCCTTTGATTTCTAAATTTTGTGTTTCACAATATTTTTAATTGGAGTTTCAGCTTCTCCAACGGTTCAAGTGCAACCAAGAACCAACATCATGGGATCAGGCATCGGCAGAAGCACCAGCACCAAATTGAGGGGAGAAGGTGACTTTGCACTGGCGACAGCTATGGCAGCTTTTCTATTGACAACATTACTGTATTAATGTTTTTATGGTAATTAGTGGTTGTGTGTTTAGGAGATGTTTAGTGAATTAATCTCAGATTTATGACCGATATAAATTGATTATGATGTTAACTACTTTGACCTGATGAATATTATTTTCTTTCTATTTAGTTGGAGTAAAAATATAATGATAATATATAGAGTAATTCTAAATACTCATCTTTCATTACACTCATAGTACTGGACGGATGTAGTAATGCCCATCAACCCTTTAATTTTTTTTTTTCTTTTTATAATAGAGGTTGATCCAAAAACTAATGGACACTACTGCCACATCACCAAAGTGACATACCAAATGAGTATGTAGCATAATGAGTTGTTTGAAAAGCATGATGAGTTGTTTGGGACACCACATCGGCTGCAAATTGAAAGCGAGGAAAAACAGGAAAATTGACACACCGATAAAATTAATATGTATGGATCATTTTGGATATAAATTTCGAACAGAAATTAGCTACAAACTAGTTTGTAGGTTCCTGGCTAATTCCTACAAACCAATCTAACAAATTGCCAAATGTCCCTTAGTATGTAACAAACACGTGTTTTTTTAATAACATGTGATTATCATATGCCTTTTTAATAGCATTAATAAGATGCAAGTGCTTCTCACATACTTTAGGAGCACATGTCACTTTACTAGACTGCTTTGTAGGAATTAGGCTAATTTATGTCCATAAATTTTCTAAAAAAATTAGGTTGTAAGAATTCTTCCAACCGAGTCTCTAAAAGTGTCATGTGTTCCTTGAACATGTAAGAAGCGCACAATGTTTTTTATTAATGCTATTTAAAAAGCATGTGAGAAGCACATGGTGTTTCGAAAAAATCATGTGTTTCTCTCACATGCTAAAAGGCACATGGCACTTTTAGAGACGGGGTCAGTTGAATTTTCCCAAAACCCAATTTGTACAAAATTTATGTCCAATTATTTTGATGTTCATCCAGGTTTCACTAGAATCCTTAAGAGTCAAATTTTAAAAGTTCCCTACATTTTCTACAATATCTCAATCTTGAAGAGGGTAATTTATATCAAATTTCGTACAAGAACATGGAAACAGCAGAGGTCATATCAAGAGATGCTTCAAATTTTTCTGCATCATCTAAAAGTTACAGTACATATGTGCAGAAAAATTATCATGCAAATTACCTCGAAGCCCTCAGTGGGAATGATTCTTTGTCTAGAATTATATCATGTGGTAGATGAAGACCTTAATTTGTTTCCATTGACTACTATAGAGAGAGACTAGTCCAAAGACGGAGCCACCTCAGTTGGGTTGGACTCGAACACATCAGAGTTTGATGAATCAGGTTCTTCTAAAAGCTCTCGAGACTGGATTGATTCTTTGTATGCGGGAGTCTGCTTAAAATCCGTCGCCCCTTCGTTGTATGTAGCCACAGCAATCCCACATGCAATTAGCTGTCAAGACACAAGTGCAGAAGAATATAAGCCTTGATGGCCATTAAGAAGTACCCTCCTCAAGTCAAATTAGAATGTACACAATAAGCAGAAACTTGAAAACTAATTTCATTCTACAGGAAAGATATCATACTAAAGCATTGTTTAGAAATAATTAAGGCTCAGTATTACTTTGTATCTGAACAAAAATAAGGCTTCTCAACGTTCATAAGCTTTTACAAAGGCTTCTCAACCTTGGTACAAGTTTTTTTCTTTTTTTACTAACCGAAAAGGATATGAGAGGCAACCAGAGAGGCTTCCCTTTCTGGGTGTGATCATAGATTCATAGTAACACTTATTCATTGGGAACCAATAACAAGAAAGGCTTAGATGAGAAGACCGTAGGCATTTTTTCAAGTTGGTTCAGTAATAGCCTAAGCCAGCCTCACTAAAGGCATTAGTAAACACCTAGTCGGTGGCATGGAAATAATCCAAGGCACTTCCCGTAGGCAAGTTTAGTATAAGTATTTGATAATAAGGCTCAGTATAGAATTATATATATATATAATGAAGACAAGGAATTAAGAAGCTACCATTACCCTTGCCATTGAAACATCATTAGTAACAAATATTCCTACAACAAGTATAATTTGGAACAATTACGTCCTTGTTATTTATATATTCATCCATTCATTCAATTAAGCAATTGTACTAAACCAACATCAACTAAGCCACCAAAGCAAAACAACTAGTATGTCAACACTATAACACAATCAAGAGATGCATTTGTTCTTATTAAGATGCACTTCTCACACCCCTTTGTTGCTAAATCCAAAGAATTATATTTTTTATCTAATGAAGATTGTGCATGCAAGATCATCTGAGTCTAAAAATATTCCAACATTCCAATCGATATTAAAAGACACTTTACATGGACCCTATATTGGGAGGCTATATTTGGGTAGCCTACCAAGATGCTTCCATTAAATCCATTTGTAACTTAGTTTCTAGTTGCTTTAGCCATCAGTTACATTTTTTTTCAGTTTAGGAAAAAATAACCTAAACCTAACAATTATAGTGACATCATGGCGAAAGCGTTTCAATGAAAACATCAAATTTTAAAGGTAAGACTTTATAAACATGTTGAAAGAGTTTTTCATTCAAGGGATAAGTAGTTTGTCGTTTTGTAATCAAACTTGATGCAAAGATAAACTTAGGGCACTCTTGGTCATGTAGGTGGGAGGCATGAGAGTGAGATCATTATGGTTCAACTTCAATTGTTCAGCTGATCTTATTTGGGGAATCCATCAGCTTCATTTTTGGAGGAGGCTACTGGCAGTATCCATACTTGAAAAGAAAAAAACCATTACATAAACTATCACTTGTTTCAAACAACTAAGTGGAAGGTACCAAGCAGAGATAGGGTTCAAAACAAGAGCACCAATTCCAACATTATAACAAATTACTATCTGTTTGATAGAAAATAATAAATTTCCTCACTTAACCATTATCTTACAACTCTCTGTCCGAGTTTAGTAGCATATAGATTCAGGGATGTCATTAGGTTCATACAAGGTCGCGGCCACTAGGTCCTATATTCAGCAACTAGACAGTTGACAATTTACCCCATATCCCTATAACCTATGCTGATGGGAATGGATAAATTTAAGCAAGTACTCAATATATATTCTAGCAGCAGCAAAAGCAAAAGCCATTAGGAGTAAAATGTCATCTCTTCTAGTTCAATTGTGTCTTCTCCATCCTAACTTCAGTAACATATAGATAAAGAGTGGTGGGGGTGGGGGGGAAGAGGATCCTCAGAGAATTGACTCACTTAACACACAGTTGTAAGGTTTGGAGCAAATTGGTATGCTCTCTTCACTTTACTCCAAAATCTATAATTCATTGAAATAGAAAGTTAATTATTTCAAAATTTTAAACTTATGTAATCATTCAATTTATATTCTAATACCCCTTCTCATCCTTTTCATGCATTTAAACTCCTTAATTAGTCAGGGTTAGTCTGACAATGTTAAATCACAAGCTATCTTAAAAACTTATAAAAAAAAATGCTTAATTTAATTATTTCATTTATATTAAAAAAAAAAAAAAAAGCAACAAAATTAACCAAGATGAACAAAACCAAGTGAACATACCGCGAAAACGATTCCAAAAGCCCACATGTACTGTACAAAGAAACCAAGAGCGTCCCACTGCGGCCCTTCCCAGAAATCGGGCTCGGTACCCGGAAGCTCTGGCGAGAAGTATCCATCAGCAGCACCACCACCACCACTATCTGCAACGGAACCAACATTCTCAATGCTAGAATTATCCTCGGCCGTACGTTGTAGCTGCTTTACCTCTTGGTCTTTGGTTGTGGCGGTGCCCCTCCGGTCCTTGCTGTCCAGCCTTCCGGTTCGGGAGGAGAACCTCTTGGCTGAGACCACGTGGAGACTGGCGGTCCTGGTCGACAGCGGGAAGAGGACGTGGCGCCGGATGGGGAGGTGGGTGTACGGGTTCTTGGTGGTATTGCCGAGGAGGATAGCTGCTCCACCTCCACCGTTGCCTATTGTCAGAGACATTGTGGAGTGGATGAGAGTTGTGAAGCACAGCGCGTGGATAAGAAAGCAGGGGAAATGTATGTTGGTAATGGTGATGACCCTTTTGTTGGGCCAATCGGATTGGGCCGAGATTGTGATAAGATTATACTGCGGCACCAGTTATCGACGCTATAGCTAGTTTTTGCAGCGATAATTCTGAAGCGGTCGCAAAGTAGTTTAGAAGGACGAGAATCTGATTATGAACGGATCTATATTCCGTCGTAATATCTTTTTTGCGAATTATGGCACGAAAAGAAAATACCAATTTTAGCCTAAACGTACTAATGCTACTCTTAAGAAAAGTTCGAGTTTTCTCAACTCAAGAAGAGTTTGCCCCTTTCTCATTTTTAGTATTGAATAAAAAATTAAAAAGTTTAAGAAGATAAATAATGCTATTTTTTATGTTCATTTTAGGAGTTGGCCGCCCCTCAAAACTAAAGGAAAGGAACGGATGAACTTTTGTAACGGCAAGGCATAGCCCCTTGGGTCCAAGGGGCCGGCCCAAAAGCCCCTGAGCTAGCCAAGTGTTAGAATAGTTTTCGGTTTGTGTAAATTGCATGTTCTTCGAGGCACTGATGCGTTCTTCGTGTTCCCTTGATTCCTGCAAAACAATAATTGTCAAAAGAGATCTTACTTCGATGCCTAAGTTAGTATCTCTAAGAGATGAAATTTATACTTAGAGTATAGGCCTATTTATAAGTTGAGAAAATATAGTCAAGCTTGAATTAGGTCTTCTATCAACGTGAGATGAGAATACTAAGAGTCAAACTATTGGCCAGATTATTCAAGAACTCCTAATTGAACCCAAATTGTGACTCCTACTCCAATTCATCTTGATTGGAGTAGGGAGTTTATCTGGATTTCTTGGGATGAGACCTTATCTCGGTAATCTAGGGTTGAGACATGGACATACTCTTCTATAGATCAAGAGATGAATATCCTTGACATACTTTTGTGCTGAGACCAATACCTAAGTTTCCGAGACATGTGTATCCTGATGCTGTTATTAAAATAACAACTTATATACTTTAGGTGTATGAGCCATTTAGGAATCCAAACATGAAAGCTATGAATAATAGAGATTAGAGATGAAAAAAAGTGTGTTTATAGATCCAAACTGATGAAAACAAAAACAACCCAAGTCCATCTTTGCGGTGATCCAAATATTGGAGGAATTAAACATTTCGCATGTCTTAAAAGATTGAGCCACCAAAAAGATATCTTGCCTTCCAAGTTTCGTTAATGTCAACTCAATCAGATTTTTTTGAGCTGACAGAAAAGAGGCCCGAACCTTCAATACATGTACGTTGTGAGATAGATTCAAATTTCAAATGTATAAACCAACTACGGTGATTGGTGGACCCATTGAGAAAGACTTTGGGAGCTTAAAGAAAAAGAAAAATAATAATTTTTTTTTTTTGAAAAAAAAAAAATAATAACAACAAGAAGTTAATAGCTTACAAAAAAGGAACATAATCTTTTTCAGTTTATTTAAAAAAGATAATATTCGATTATTTATATTAGATGTGTATTTTTGTAATTTCAAAATGTGAAAAGATTTTGAAATAACAAAAATGTTCATTCACTATAAATAATTGGATTTTATCTAATTCAAATGAATTGAAAAATATCATAATTCACAAAAAGAGACAACAAGAGATCTTTTATTGAATAGGTGAAATTACAGGTAGAACCTACATATTTAATGGTAAATTCGCAAAAGAGGTAGATAAAATATTAAAAGGAAATGAATGTGTGACACTTGTCAATATGATATGACTAAAAACTAAAAGCTTTTTTAATATCTCAAATAATACATGTCATTTTTAAATGGGGTTTATAGAAAATTTGTGTAAATCGAGAGTAATGCTACAAGAAAAACATGAAGACTCATGTATTCTTTGTATTTCTTAAAAATTAATTTAACTCTTAAAATTATTATTAAATTTATAATAAATTATTATTAAATTTTGATCCAATATTAATTTTAAAAATCCCTTCAATTTTTACTTGCTATAAAAAAACAAATAACACCTAAAAAAATAATTTAAATTTAATATATTGTTATACCATTTTTATATGATTTGATAATTTGACACTAAATTAACTCTTGAATAGAGAATTATAAATTAAAAAAAAAAATTCCAAAAAAGGAAAATTCCGAAACGGACACTAAAAATTAATGGGAGTCCACGGCTACAACAAAACAAACTTTTTCAAACTTAAGATCTACATTTCTCCATTTCTGGTATCTTTTTCTTTTTTCTTTCAAATTTACACCCTATTCTATTTAACAGTCAAACTACTTCACGAAACGTCCCGGGTCCTTAACAAAACCTTGGCAAGCCGAAACGTTTCTACAACGCAGGAAGCGACTCGGGTCGCCACGAAAAATCCGACGTATCGGAATGATCAAACAACCCTCCCAATGGCACAAACTCCGAACCACCGTCGTTGACGTGGCTGTCCGAGTCGACACCGATTCCGAACTCGAACGAGTCGTAACTTCGCATCTCGTTCTCGAACCCTAACATGCCATCCAATCCAACGGCGTCCGACGAACGCGTCTCGAAATCCAAGGCTTCGATCCTCGCTTCCTCGCCGGAGGCGACCGTCGGTGGGAGACCGAGCTCGTCGTCGGACGCTCCGAGAAGGTAACCGAGCTCCGGCTGTGACTCGCCGGAGTCTGAAGCCAGATCCTGAGCCGCCAGCACCGGAGATGGAACCAGAATCTCTTCCTCAAAGCTTCTAATCACCGAGTCCAGGCCTTGGATAGCCGAGTCCCGGTCCGTTACTACGTCCGAGTCGTCGAGGATGTTGAGTAGGTCGTCGTGGATCCGCTTTGCCTCGGGCGAGTTCAACTCCGACTCGGCCGAGTCGGCATGAAAACGCTTCGACTCGGGCGAGTTAATTCCATCCTCCGCTCGCTTCCTCTTGTGGTCGCTCCACTCTTCCATTTGTGGACCAATAAAAAAAAAAAAGATGAAAGAGGAAGAAAAGGTTTTCCAAATCTCTAATTTTAATGGGAATTGAGGAGAGAGAGAGTGAGAGAGAGGGACTATATAGCAAAAAATGGAAAATTACGGGGGTCGTTTTTAGAATAAAAATAAATAAGTAAGCTAAAAAACAAGTGGTAGGGTTCACTGGTTCAGGATCTTCCGTTTAGAGAGAGAGAAAGATAAGAGTTTGGGTGGGGAGGGAAAGGGAAATGGGTGAGGGTATATATAGTGGGAAAAAAGAGAGACGGGATTTGGGATTTTATATAAAATAATAAATAATAAATCATAAATAGAGGGAGGTGGGGATGCGACAAAGACAGGCGCGTGTAGAGCGGAGAAGGTCCGGTCGCAATCACGTACTTTACTTTTTCTTTTCCAATCTCGTGCCCTATTTATTCTGTGGGGAATTTGTTTTTCTTTTTTTTTTTTCAAATTAACTATTTTTGATTCCCGGACTGTCCGAGTCGGTTCGGGTCCCACGGATTATTAGGCGACATCGTGTGGACGTGATTTCTCTGTTTTTCTTCTCTCCAGTTGGTGGGATCGGTCTTGATGCTGTTTTTGCTTTGCTGTCCTTTTTTGCTTTTTCTTTTCTTTTTTTAATTTTTAATTTTATTTTATTTACGGTTTTATTATTATTAATTATTATTATAATAGGCGTGGCTTTTACGTGTTAACCAAATCTAGTGAATCTCATCAGCTGACTTTAGCCGCTCCTTTCTTTTCCAAACGGTTGCCTTATGCGTCTTATGGTTTGGACTAAAGATATTTAATAAATTGTTATATAATTTGATCGATTCTTTTTTATTGTTACGATATCTTTGTCGTATAATAGTCGTGTATCAATCGATCTATTAAGAGTTTGTTTGTTTAGATCGTGGCTTAAAAAAAAGTGTAATTTGAAAATATATTTTTTAAAAAATCAGTTAAGTTTTTGATAAAATTGTAATTTAGCTTTTAAAATTTTGTATTTAAAAAAAAAAAAAAAATCTTATTGCATAAAGATTCATTTTCGGCTACTTAGTATAAAATTGCAAATTTTTTTTTTTTTTTCGTTTACAAAATGACAATATTAAATGCACACTAAATATCATTATTTATCAATCAAAAAACTATTTTTCTTCAATTATACACCTTAAAACTATCTTACATTTAATTTTTGTCCATCCTTCATATTAAAGAAAATGTTAATTGATTTATATATATATCAATTATCTCTTATTTTATTAATTTTTTACTCCAAAATCTGCTTTTCTTGTTAAATATTCTTTTTTCAAACCTAAAAAAATAAGGAAATAATAATTTTTTTTTTTTTAAAAAAAAGAGACATTTACCAAAATAAAGGATGGGGTGTCGAATTTTTTTTTAAAAAAACATTTGGTTCTTCGAAATAGAAAAAATAGTCATTCTTCAAAATTTGAAAAAAAAAAATTAAAAAAATTAAGGATTCGATGTTGATGCTCTTAAGGGCTAATTACTAATCTAAAAGTTATGGACTTACATTCTACCACACTTTTGAATTCAAATATATATGTCTAATCTATCGACCTTGATCCAATAATAACTTCTTCTTTTTTTTTACCGTTCTACTCACATATCAATATTTAATGGTTTAATACTATATCATACATAATACCAATGTATTTAAATTTAGTTTATAGGTCGTCCCTCCATGAGTTGAACCTGTAACTTTAGGATCATATAAATAAGCGGCCCGCTAATAACTACTACCCATCACTAATCCTTAACCATGTGACCATATGTGTAGGCATGGTGCAATTGCTCAGAGTCAAAACTGCTTATTGCATAAGTCATTATAGTTAGTGATTGAGACAATAACCATTAATCAGCACTGCCTGTGCAACCCTACTAGCCTTACTATAATGTGATACTTGCTCTAATACCAATTGTTAAGAGTTTAGCCATTAATCTTAAAAATTTCTAAAACTATTAAATCCTAATTGGGGTAAACAATTGAAGAACAAGATTGTGTATAAGATTTTAAGGCTCATATACCAAAATTAAATAAGTTTTTGAGAAGAGAAAACCTTTTATTAGGACCATCCCGATAACACTCATTTTACAGCCCCAATTAATAATCGACACATAAGCAAAAACATATAAAGTTCACAAAAATAACTTGGAACAAAATACACTAAATTTTATGATGAAGAAATTCCTAAAGGGTTAACCTTCCACATCTATGTTTTAGTTTGAATCCAACAAGGAGTTTTAAGGCATTAGAAACGGGTTTTGAGGCATTAAAAATGGTTTTGAGGTGGTTCTTGCAGGCTACAGGCCTTTTTTTTTTTAATTTTTTTTTTTTATTCTCTCTTTGATTTGGTGTGATTATTCTCACTTTTATTTTTTGCATTTTTCTTAAATTGATTATTTATTATATGGTAATTGAAGGCTGCAAAAAGGGATGTTATCAAGATGGACCTAATAATAAGGACCGTCTCTTGAGAATCACCACTATATTTCACTAAAATTTCTCCCTAAGTACAAAGGAATTGGGTCCTGGTTTGGGCAATTATTGATAAGAAGTTTTAAAAGATTAAACCCAAAAAATAAAAAACTGAATAATATTTTTTCTTTTCTTTTTTTTTTTTCTTTTGATCATGAAGGTCACCTGTCTAATAGCAAATGACGTGAAAGCCTCATTTCTTAATCTCAAATGTCTATTATAATGAATTAATGATCAAGTTGTCTGGATTTTTTTAAGGATTCGAAAGGGGACAACAGGAAAGAGTCAAAGACAAGGCATGAGATGAGACGTTAATTTTCTGATTAAATTTTTGGAAAAATTAAATTTAATCATTTCAAATAATTAAATGTTTTGTAGCATTTTCTACCAAACTCTTAATTTATACGGTTGGACTATTTATGTGTAAGATCTTTTACCTGCCCCCTTTCCATCCAACATGGTTGGCCCCATGAATTTCCAAAAAACCCTACCATGGAAACTAACCAAATAATTAACTCAATTAATAATTTAAGGATGAATCTTACAAATCTAATGATTGATTTATTGAATTTATAATGAAAAATGTTAAAGTCACAACATAGACCCAACAAAGACTTATATATATATATATAAAAACAAATTATGAACATAAATCATTTCTCTTTGTGCCGAAACAGTCCCCCACAATACAGCTCCACCCACAACCACCAAACCCAGTACATATGTAATATGTTTTTATATCAAGCTATAAATCTCACACCCAAATATAAAATCAATTAAACAATTAAAAATACTTGAAGAGTAATATCATAAATTATATTTTTTATCACACTGTTATTTCATAATGTTGACATGGAGTATAAAACTGATGTGGCGTGGTTCTCCATAACATAACATGCAATGCATGAAATAGGCATGCTATACAATCATATTTTTTTACAAATTCAATAGATTAATCATTAGATTCGTGGACTTATGTAGGTCACACATAAATTCAACTGTGAATTCATTCATTCACTATATGAAAATAGTTAAAAAATGATCGATATAATGAATTTTATTATTTCTCGTGTATGAAAATGAGTTTTTCATGTTGTATGCAGATTTTTTTTTTTTTTTTTTTTTCTTTGGAGATTACACACGCCACACTAGCTTTAGAGAATAAAAAATGAATAAAAGAATTGTGTATAGTATTACGCGTCGCCTGTGTCGGCATGAGATTGTACCAACAAACCATTGGATCAATCCTTATTGAAATATATATATCAAAGTTTAAGTACAATTGGAACCTCAGAATTTTGACAGTCATGCGATAAAAATGTGGTGTATTGCATTATTCATACTTAAAAATTAAATAAAAAAATCACTCGGTTTGTTTAAAATTTTTGTTTTGTCTTTTTTTTTTTTTTCAAAATTAAAATATTAATAAATAACTCAAATACAAAACATTCTTAAAAACATTGAACCAATTTTCACATTGGAAATTACTAGTTATTTTTCTAGTATTCTCTCAACTGTAATGTGACTGTTAACATTACTAATAGATTAAAAGTTAATAATGATAATTTTAAATTCAATAATGATTTTAAAAATTACATTACAATTAGGAGAATATTAAAAAAATATCTAACCCCTTCATATTTATATCACATCAAAACATTTTTTTTTTAAAAAAAAAAAAAATCATAAAACAAATTAACAACCTTTCAACTTTCTATTAAATTTAGGTTGGCCCGATTAGTGTTGAGATTATTCACAATTGAAATCACATCACATCACAATTATGAAAGCAACAAGAGAGGGAGGCTGTCATAATATTATAATTTGAAATTATAAAAATAAATTTAATTAATCTCATCCATTAATTGGGTTGAACAGTAAACGGTGAACACCTTTTTTCCATCATTCATGAGGCCATACATCCATGACTGATGCGCCACAAACCACGTTTCACAAGATTGGTCCACCACAATTTGTCACATCAATTACTTTTTTTTTTTAAAAAAAAAATGAATCAAATCTCTCATCAAAATAAATTTTAAATCAATCATGTGATCCACTTTTCCAATCAACAAGATTAATTTATTTATTTTTGACAAAAATAAAGAGAAAAAAACTTGAGAATTTGCACACGAGTAAAAATGTCAATAGATGCGCATCCACCAGATCAGTATCGACATGACTCAACCAAGTATCTTTTTATCTGTTTTCAATCATGTTTATACTGGTAAGTAAATGTTGTGACTACTGAGCACATCTAATCCACTTTTCTAATCAACATGACCAATTTATTTATTTTTGACAAAAATATAAAGAAAAAACTTGAAAATTTACACACTGAGTAAAAAAGTCGATAGATGCGCATCCATCATATCAATGTCGACATGACTCAACCAAGTATCTCTCTATCTATTTTCAATCATCTTTATACTGGTAAATAAATGTTGTGACTACCGAGCACACCTGACTTGTATAAAAGATTTGAAGCACTATACCAAATCTTGTGAGGACCAATATAGCAACATTTTTATAAATGTCTCATTATGGCTGAACTCATTTGGTCACATTAGATTAAGCACTCTGATCTAGTCCAATATCTCAGACACAACGCATGATGCGCCAACAGTAATGTCGCAACATCCAAGAAGCAGCACATCCTACCAGCAATGAGTTTAAACATAATATGGATGTGTTACTTAAATGTTTTCTCTTCGATCGCCCTCATGCCAATTAGCTTTGGTCCGGTCGTTTTCTAGGAATGCCCATTTAGAGTGTATCGGACATAGTCATAAGCAACATGCTAAAGTAGCAAACACTAAAAACTCTTAATACTGTGACACTGTCAAAGGTCACATAAGGCATAAATAAGGTCATTAACAATGGCATATAGGACGGAAACGGTGAGGAAGCATAGATCGATTTAATTACTTCCATTATCAGTCGAACAAGTACACTTAGTATGAAATACATGCTACAACGAAATTGTCTTTCCATAATAGCATATGCCCAAATTAAATGCATCGTACAAATCTTAATCTAGTTGCTATCCATGCGCCTAACTCGAGTCTTTCATTTGCTCGCCATCTTAGGCGCCAAATTAAGGTCTTCTACGCTACAAGTAATATGTTACGATCTCTAATTCATTTAACGCACAAATTGGGAGGAGCATTGGCCATAGGATTGATGTTAAAAATCTATTTTATATAATTTGATACGCCATTTATATTATTTGAAGTGTTAATAACTAGTTTTTTCCTACCACAAATATCTTTATGGTTTTTTTAAGGATTTGAGTAGCATTTTATTAATAAGACAATTTAGGCACAACGCTCAACAAAAATAACATCACAATACATTGAAGAACTTTCTCAAGACAAACATGTTCCGTGTTATAAGATAGAGTTTCCTTCGGAAGACAGTGGGCCGCTCCATTTGCGAGTTGCCTGACATGAGAGACCGTCCACCATTGTAGATAACTTAAGACCCCTCGAGCATTTTCACTTAGATGGTTGAATAACATCTCCTTCCAACTCTACTTTTTGGTACCCCTCTCAACACAGTTGTGGCTTCCGCAACAACTAATATATATTTATTCATTTATGTCAAGATGAGTGACATCTTTTCTTTTTTCAATGATTCCAAAAGCATCTATCCATTTAATTTTATATATTATCTTTAAAATAAAATTATATTTTCAATTTTAAATTGATATTTTTAAACTTTAAATAAAACTCACTCTTTTATTATCTAAACTAAATATACGGTAGCTAGGAAAATTATTATTTTTATAAATCCTATTTCAAAAGAAAGAATCTATTTAGTAAATTCAAGAAACGATAGTATAATTAAAAAAATATAAATTATATTTTAATTCAGAAATAAAAGCTCATTTGATGATGTCATGTACCATCGATCTCGTAATTCAAGTAGTGTATTTTTTATTTTTTATTTTTTTTATTTTACTTAGCATGGAGATATGAAAGTCAACTTACTAAAATTTTAAATGCGACATGCGATTTACATTAGTTTTTAGTTGAATTACATTATTTAATAAAAATATTTAAATATGAAATGGAATCCTCTCCATTTCATAATAATATTAAATTTTATAGATTTAACCGTATATATGTTATAACATTATTTAGAAATCCCCTTGATTGTCTCTACTCATAGGTATACCGTTAAATGTAACAAAGCAAAACCTTGACTATAAGATAATTCTTCTTTATTTTACTTGAAATAAAAAAAATTACTGATCTATTAAGCATATACTCTTAATTATTTTACAAATTATAAAACGTCAAATTCATAATAAAAACTATAACATTCCAATATTTTTCATTTATGAGAAAGTGTTTTAAGCAAAAACATTACTCTGATAGTGGATTGTGACAACTATATTAGTATGATAAAAAAAATTATAAAATAAAAATATAATTTTTAGCATTATTGTATAATCTTTGTATAATCTATGCATAAGAAATGAATTCATCATTTGACGTTCATGTTTTTTTTTACCCAAAACATACGGTAATTAATCTGCATAGCAACATATATAGGTTTTCATATGGGAAACACTTGCCATTTTTTTATTGATAAACAGTCATTGTCATTCTCAATCTTTTATGTTTTTTCTCTTTCTTTGTGGCGGATTGCTTTATATCTAGTTTGTATATTTAGATCTAGATCTAAATTTAGCCTCTTCAACTTTAGATCTGATCGTCTTTTTCGGCGAATACGTGTCTTCTGAAGAGATGTCTACGATGCCAAACTCCTCCGCTGTTGCTTGTGGAATTTTATTTTATTTTATTTTTTGTCTTGGTCTTCGGGTTAACGATGGATTTATTGTCCTAACATTCGGGTTGAGGATGGAGTAAATTGGTGTGGAGCTTAACTCTCACGGCAAGATTTTTAGTTTCTAGTTGTTTTTTATTTTTGTTTTATATTTGTATCACCCATGTCTTAGATCTAGTCTACACGAAGCAGATATGTTTCTTAAATGTAATTGTATATGGATTAGTTAAAAAAAAAAATGTATATAGGTTAGCAGAAGCTTGAAATCATTTTTATGACTTTGTAACCTTCATAGTTTTTTGTTATGATTTTTCAGAGCTATATGCTCTATAATGTAAGAGCTTTATGCTCTTAAAATTTCGTCAACGTAAATTCCATATTTTTCAAAAAAAGAAAAAAAAAGAAAAAAAACTATGTATTTATAAGCTCTTGAATATCCTTTTACCCAAATTTTTAAATATGAATTTTACTTTAAAGTTTGTATAGTTGACAGAGGACATGATATTATCCACTTCATTTAAATGAATAATATATTAAGACATGTAAAATATATATATATATATATAAAAAGAGATATTATTATCTTTTCAATTTTTGAGGAAATAAAATACCATATAACTAAATTATCTAGTTCAAATAAATTGAAAAAGACCCTACTTGAGTTGAAGAGAGTTTCAAAACAAATTGAATTTTGTTGGTTCTATTATTGATTTATTATTATATTTCAGAAATCCAATGAACTTTAGAAAAGAAAAAAAGTAAAAAATAAACGCCAAACACGTCTTCTTATTCTCACTTTGACACGTTTACTCGTTAGAAACGTTGTAGACAACAGTAAAATGATATCATAATTAATTAATTAAATAGTTTTTCAACTAGAAAACAAAAGGTGTTAAAAACTGTGCGAAAGAAAGTTGTGACAGACGGTCCCGCAGAAGACACCTCTAATAATTCGCCACATCTTCTACGAATAACGTGTCCGGTGTACGCCTTTCCTTTGCTGGACCCCACTACTTAATTCAAGTAGTGTATTATTTATTTATTTATTTTTTTTATATGTCCACGTAATATGATGATTCGAATTTGTGATCTCTGTTTTATGAGGCGTGATCCTCGTCAATTGAGTTACCTCTTTAAAACTTTTTATATTTTACTTATTATAGAGATATGAAAGTCAACTAACTAAAATTTTAAATGCGACATGTGATTTACATTAGTTTTTAGTTGAATTACATTATTTAATAAAAAATATTTAAATATAAAATAGAATCCTCTTTATTTCATTATAATATTAAATTGAAGAAACTTCACTAACCTCTTTACCTTTCATGTTTTTTGTAGACATTCCCCAATATTAAAAAACTCTTACTTTGTATCAAAGTTTATTTTACTTCTACTTTCCTCAATCTGTTAAGATTTTCTGTGAAATCCTAACGGACTGATGTTAAATTACTAAAATACCCTTATTAACGTTGGGGGAAAGTAGAAGTAAAATAAAATTTGATCCATCAAAGTGAAAGTTTTTGAATGTTGGGCGGGGTATCTGCAAAAAACACGAAAGTTTAGAGAGGTTAGTAAAGTTTCCTCTAATAATTTTTTATTTATAAGTAAGGGTAAATTTGAAATTTTTACAAAATTTAGGGGTATAAAAGTCTTTTACACATTTGACCGTTTGATTTAACTACAAAATTCTAACGGAATGGGCAACGTGAAAGAAAATAAAAATTGAATATACCAAAGTGAGAGTTTTTGAATGTTTGAAAGATGTCTGCCAAAAGCGCGAAAGTTCATGAAAGATTAATATATTGAAAAGGTATTATTGTCTTTTCAATTTTTAAGGAGATAAAAATACTTCTTCAATGTAATTAAATTATCTAGCTCAAATGAATGAGAGTAGATACTAATTGAATTGACATAGAGTTTCAAAACAAATTGAATTTTGTTGGTTCTATTATTGATCTATTATTATATTTCAGAAATTCAATGAACTTTAGAAAAAAAAAAGTACAAAAAAATACACCAAACGCGTCTTCTTTTTCTCACTTTGACACGTTTACTCGTTAAAAACGTTGTTGACAATAACAGTAAAATGATATAGACAAAGTTTTCTTTTCAACTGAGTTAAATAAATTCTTTTTAATTTAGTCTATAAAAATAATATATATTTATTTTTTTTAACAACATATGAGTTATACATAAATTTTTAATAAAATTTATTTTTACTATTAAAAAAAATATATCCATCTTATATATTATGAGACATATATTACTTTTATAAATTAAATTAAAAAAAAAAATTTCTTTAGAGGAAAACTTCATGGAATGATATCATAATTAATTAATTAAATAATTTTTCAACTAGAAAACAAAAGGTGTTAAAAACTGTGCGAAAGAAAGTTGGGACAGACGGTCCGCAGAAAGACACCTAATAATTCGCCACATCTTCTACGAATAACGTGTCCGGTGTCCACCCTTTCCTTTGCTGGACCCCACTACTCTGATTTTATTTATAGAGGGGCCCCACTAA
Source organism: Carpinus fangiana (assembly GCA_006937295.1). Classification (NCBI taxonomy): domain Eukaryota; kingdom Viridiplantae; phylum Streptophyta; class Magnoliopsida; order Fagales; family Betulaceae; genus Carpinus; species Carpinus fangiana. The sequence continues at coordinate 14,925,861 of CM017328.1, read as the reverse complement.
ATTTTAATTTTTAATTTTTTAAGAAAATATCTCTCGGATTAGGAATTCTTCAAATCAGCTTTTTGCTTGGATTACGTTACGTAATTACGATATGCAGCCCTATAAAGTGCGACCCGCCATCTACCGCATTTTCCGCTCGCTCGCGCAAGCCGACCCAGCAGCCCTCGAAGCCGCCAGTCGGCTCCTACCCGAAGCGGCGCCGACAAAAGCAACCAGCGAAAAATGGCGCGGCTTTCTCGGCCTTCGAGAAGCCGAAATCTAGCGGGAGTCTCAGTCAGCCTCTGCGGCTTCCATGCATGCACGACGCCACCTCATATCTTATCCTGCCACGTAGTGTTTAGTTGCCAATTGCGGGACCGGCACATTACCGTCTATTTTCGAGTCCCAATCCAGGCCCCCCTTTCTAATCGAGATCGGTTCTTCCGGTGAACAGGTCGGTTGTGACGGATTTTTTTGAGAGAGACACGTGTGTTGTGGTGGCAGTAGGGAACCGGTCACGTATTTGTCACAGTTCTTGTTCAAACCACAGGCTGACGACACAAATCCACTCGCATATGCTTTAGGTTAGTACGATTAATTTACAGGATTAAGCAATTAAAAAATTGAAAGACCGTAATTTAATTAAAGTAATTAAAGAGTATATATCTTTTAATAAATATTAATTTTTTTTATTTATTAGTATTTATTATGATAAATTTGAATCATTTAATTATTTTATTCAAATTTTTCACCCTTCAATTTTTTAAGATCAGGATCCAGCAATTTAATCCCCAATTTTGACCATCCAATCCTTTCCTTACATCAAGAATTATGCCACTTGTATAAATTTTTTTGAGAAGTGTTAAAAGATCCAAACAAATGAATCAGAAAATTTTTATTAATTAATTTTTAAAAGATTTTTAAATTAAAAAAATACAATTCTCTCTATTTTATTTGTCACTCACAATCTGTTACATCAATTTGAAATTTTTTCTAAATTGATTTGTTTAAATCTCTATCATTTCTCAAAAATTTTATTTCAAAATTTGGGCACGTACCCCTTTGTTTTGGAAAAAAAATCCCTCCCCTGCTCGTTGCCTGTTACATCTCTCTCATTCTCCCTTATCTCTCCATTATCTCCATCGTAGAACCAGCCATCTCGATTTTCTCTCTCGACGGTTTTTACATTTAAAAGCATCAAGTTTTTGTTTAGTAATATTTAGTTACTTGAGGAGTTTCTCTCCTCTCCCCTCCTCTCCCCTATGTGACAGCAGTATTTTTAAGTTATATTTCTAGATCTTGTTTTAGATTTAGTTGTCTTTTTTAGATTTGTTTTTCTTCATTAGCTTTGGTGAGTCTTCCTGTAGATCTCTTTGATGCTGGGCTTCTTCGTTATTACTTGTGGAGTTTTTTAGTTTTTTTGTTATTGTGTTTGGGTTATTCATGTCCTAGATCTTGACTGTTTGATGCAGATCTGATACATGAGTTAGCTTTAGTTGTTTTTCTTGTAATAAGACATCCTAACCTTTTGAGTTGTGGATAGTTTAGTCCCCTGGCCTTGGGTTGTGGGGGGTCTGTTAGGGGCTACACCTATGTTTTATTGGTCTCTACTTATTACAGATCTGTTCTAATATGGGAAGTTACACATAGGTTAACCGGTTGGTAAAGTCACAATTTTGGTTAAGATTTGTTAGAATTTTGTTGCTCTGCGTTGTATAAGCTTCGTGCTTTTGACTTCTACTTTAATAAGATCAGTATTTTTTTTTTTTTTAAAAAAAAATATATATTTAGTTACTATTTTTTTTTTTTTAAAAAAAAAATATATATATTTAGTTACTTGATTAGTGTAGAGACTTCTACAAGATCAGTATCTTTTTTTTTTTTTTAAAAAAAAATATATATTTAGTTACTTGATTAGTGTAGACCTACGATCATTCTCTCCCATTTGTGGATTAAGATCTTAAAAGAAATCTGAGTTCCTCTTCACCAGCAAGTAATTTGGGTTCCTCAAGTTTCACCTCAACCCCTCCATTTCCTCGTCTTTCCCGGACTGTTAAAATATCATATCAAAAACAAGGTGTTAAAAATTTCTGAGAATGAGAGAGAATCTAAAAAAAAGTTAATAAACCACCAAAAACAAATGAAAATCAAGAAAAAATCAGATCGAACCCACCCCCCCAAAAAAAAAAAGAAAGAAAGAGAGAAAAAAGCTTGCTTACCTCTGTGATTGATTGTGCCGTGGCTCCATTCTGCAATGGAGGAAATGAGAACTCAAATGAGTTCAAGTTCTGAAATCTAAAACTTTGTACACGTGGCATGTTTGCCATTCAACTAACTAACAGCTTGGATGATAAAAATTGGGGGTGGCAATTTCTTTAAAATTGTTGTGGATCTTGATCAAATTTTTAAAACTACATCATAGGATTTTATATATTATTAATATATTGTGATTGTGTCCTCCGGAAAAAACACAAGGGGGGTCAAGTGATTTTTTCTTTCGTTTAACTTTGAAAGTATTGACAGATATTATCAAGGAACAAATGTTTTAAATTTATTTTTCCAAAATCGTTGAAAAAGGTGATTCATTTTTGTTAGTTTCAAGTATTGACTAATGTTCGTGAATAAAATGAAGTTCAAAGTGGCAAAAGTACAATTGGAACAAATGCCGTCCGAACGGACTCATTGACCGTCTGGACGAGTAATGAAGATTAAGATCTCCCGAGAGCCTCGTCTGAATGCCCGTTCGCTGGTCCGTCCGGACGCCAAGAAACCCGAGTGCCTCGTCTAAAGTCTCGTCTGCATGCCCGTCCGAACGCGCCGTGCCAAAAGACTGGAGAAAGCGATGTTGCTCTAGTACCATCCGGATGGCCACTACTCCCGTCCGGACGGCCAGTGTTAAAGATGTCTTTCTCCATGTTATTTGAGTAGCCCGTCCGGACGAGCCCACTTACCGTCCGGACGGCCCGTAGCTTCTAGGTTTATTTTACATTGTAATTGAGTTCTAATGTGTCTAGGAGTCTTTAGATATTATACATAGATCTCTACAGATCTGTATGAAGTACGAATTCTGCATCTAGAATTTGTCGTCGTGTGCCAAGAGAGCCTTTGATATTGAGCGTTTATTTTCTCTCTCTTGGAGTGTTTTGGTCTTTGTTAATTGATTGTGAGCGTTATTGAGAAGCCTGTCGGAAGGGTCCGATAAAGGAGAATCACGTTGAAGAAGATTGTGAACAAGGAGACGAGTCGGAGGCTTGTCGATCTTACAGAGCCAAGGTCTTGTTAAGGGTTGTAAGTATTTCTAGTGTCTGTAATCTCTGGATAATCTTTTGATAGTGATTTCTTGGGTTTGACTGCCCCGGAGAGGTTTTACAATTAGAGAAGTGCTCTAATTGGTTTCCTCTTCGTAACCAAAATATCTATGTCTGATTCTTTATTGCTTTAGATATTTTGTTGATTGAATTGTTTATTGCTACATAGTTTTAATTCTGCATAAATTGTGATAAACAATTGTTTTAGAGTCTGCATAGTATTTTTCAATTTTTTCATTTATACGAATAAAATATTTTGATCATTAAGAATTTAAAAGAACTTATCCCTTCTTTATTACATGTGGTTACTGGTTAGGGTCAAAATCAATCCGCCTTTCGATTTCAAAGTGTCACAAATGTTCATTTGATACTTTCGTCCAGGTTCTATTCATTTTGTTGACAAAATTTATGTCACCCCACTTAAAATTATAACACGTCTCTTTTTTACCACATATAGAGTGGAGGACAATTCGTCATATTTTATGACGTGGCCATGTGTCATAGGAGGTACGATGCCTTTTGTGTCATGTGGGATGCAGAAAATATTAAAAAAACTACTCACACAAAATTTTATCTAATTTTAAACAAAAACAAGATTAAATCCAAATCCATTAAACCCTAATTTTCATGTTCTTCCAAACATCTGGCTAGAAAGAGAAATGAAGTTGCGATTATTCAATAGTAAGCAATATTAAACAGAGCCATAAGCAAGGGTTTGAAGGAGATTAATCAGAGTTGTTATCTAGGATTCCATAAAAGAAAAGAACGAGATCTCTATTCTTCCTCGCTCCAACCAAAAAATCAAAAAGAAAAGGAAAGGGAAGCACTAAAAAGAGAAAAAACAAAAACCCTCTTCTTTCTTGGGCTTCTCTTTCTCCTCCTCGGCATTTGTCGGTGTTATTCAAAGGAGGCGAGTGGGTTCAGGTCGCAGAGGCGCTTGGATGTTTGAAAGAACATGAAAGTTTTGTTCATGTGATTTGTGAAGAACATGAAAATTAAGGTTCAATTGATTTGGATTTAATCTTGTTTTTGTTGAAGTTCGGGTAAAATTTTATTTTATTTTATTATTTATTTTTTTTCTGCATCCCGCATGGCCCAAAAACAGGGTGCCTCCTTCGACACATATCCACGTCATAAAATATGTGGCAAAAGATACCCTGGTTATAATTTTAAGTGGGGTGACATGAATTTTAGTAAAAAAAATGGACAGAATCTGGACGGAAGTACCACATGAGTATTTAGACTAATGATAGGTACCATTTGTGACCCTTTTCGAAATCGAAAGGGTTTGTTTGATTTTAACACTAACCACATATACTAAAATTGCATTTAATCCTAATTTATAAGACAAGTTTTAAATAATTTGTTCATAAAAATCATTATTATTATTTTTAGCTTTGTATAAGATTTCTTATTCTTGGTGGTTGCGTACTTAATTTTTTTTTTTTTTTTTTTTTAATATTAGGGTGAGGGTTCGATTTTTCAAGTAAAAATTATTAAATTTGATTAGTATTAGTTATATTAGGTTTTCTTGATGTCCTCATGGGTTAGGTTAGGACTCAATCATATGTGAAGGGGAATGTCTATGTTTTTACATTTTTTGTGCAGTTTTACCATCTAAGCTCTTTTTTTTTTTGACGTGTCCACATAAGAGGGGGGATGGAGGATTCGAACTAATGACCTCCGCTTCATGAGACGTGGTCCCAGCCGAATGGACTACCTCTTGAGGACACCATCTAAGCTCTTTCAGTGTAGTTTACAAGACAAATATTACCATCATTAAGCTACAATAATTAAAAAATGTTAGGTACTCTCCTAATCTTAGGCGCATGTGATTTTTTTTTTTTTTTTATTATTATTTTTTTAAATTACTCTTAATTCTCTTCCTTAGTTTAGAAAATAATACCCATATAAGACTTAGAACACGATACGTAGGAGAGGGAGTGGGAGGGCATCGGTGCAGTGCTCAAGAGGAGGAAGGGGAAAATGAGAACGCGAGAGGGTGAACGTGATGGCGTAGTTTTGGCCATTGATTAGGGGCCGATGCCGCTGTTCGGACCGTCGAGAGATAGGTTAAGCGGAGCGGAAGGATTTTGTGGGAAGGAGTTGGGTCGGAGTTCTTCTGGGAGTTTAGGTAACGAAGATAGGGAACCTCTGGGTCCCATCGGTTGATGGGCCTACTGGTGACGTGGATGGACCAAATCTGGAGCGGGCCTTACTAAAATAATTTTTACCACAAGATTTATATTGTTTGATAATGTTAAATACAAGGCCGTGATGGTCTTGCAATATAGTACTTGAATTTTGCAGAAGTAAAAAACACTTATGTTTTTAAGTTTGGAAATATATATATAGAGTAAATTAGTAATGGTAGATTTTAAATTTATTTATCATATCACGTAATATCGACTGATATGATGTATTTTAAGTAACTTATATTTTAATTTTTGTAAGCAATTGACATCGTAAACAACTTAAAACAATGCTTTCGGCGGCCTGAGCAATCTACACTTTTGTTTCTGTAGGATCCAAATTTATCTATATGGGCCCTGCGGCTCATCCAGAAGTCAAGCCCATGCAAAGACCCATCAAATCATTCATCATCCGGCTCATCTGGATATTGTTCCTGATTATCAAATCCTCGGCCTTCCCGACAATCAAACCTATTGCTGAATCCCCTGCCGTGTCCAAAGGTCATGCTTGTTATTGGATCCTCGGGGGTGTCCGAGGATTCATTCAACCGTCTGATCATATATTGCTAGATCCTCGGCTCTGTCGAGGATTCCCCCTGCCGATTATGATGATGTTATCAGGTCCCTATAAAAGGACAGCTCCACCCTCACTTCCAAGGTATCCAGTACTTCTCTCAGTTCATTTGTTTTCTCCAAGTTATCTGATTATCTTCGGAGTTCACATACTGACTTAGGCATTGGAGCTCCCATCGCCGGGACACCACCGGCCGCCCTTATCCTATCTTTCTCTTTTTGCAGTTAAACCTACTCATACACCAACTACACCAGCTATATCATCAACATTCCAATGAATAGGAGCACGCCACGTCATCCTCAGAAAACTGTGTTTTAACAGTTTGGCGTCGTCGGTGGGAAACGATTTTTTCAATATGTTCTTACTTTTAAATATATTACGGGGAATGGCTGTCCCATCACCCTCACGAGCGGCCCAGCCAGAAGTCCAAGGAGCCCTTATGGATCCTAACACCCGGATAACCTCATTGGAGGAGGTCATCAAGCGCATCAGTGAATCAATGGAGGCCATGAAGAAAACCAATGAAGACCTAGCCTCTCGGCTACCCCCTCGGAAACAGCCGAGGCATGAAGAAAGGCGTAAACCAGCAGGAAAGGAAAAAATACAAGGCGAAGAAGAGGAAAGTTCTGTTCATGGCGATCACCATACCAAGACCCAGAATTCTTCCAATAAAAAGTCTCACCTCACTAAAACGCAAACCAAGCAATTCAGTGAAGAAGAATCATCATACCAACCATCCCGACGTAGCAAATCCCACCACAGTCGGATAAGCAAAATTGATGAGAAGAAAAACAAAGCGGAGTAGGACATGAAAGATTTTAAAGAAAAATACAAAAAAATGGTTCTCTTCATGGAGAATGGATGGTCGTACCAAATTTAGGTGCTCGCAATTGTACGAACCGTAGTTTGTATAGCGTTGCGCAAGTACCGAAATCGAACCACAAGGAACCGTGTATTATTTAAACGAAATTAACTTTGAGTCTAGGTTAGTGTTACTTTAACGTAGCTCCGATGTGGGTGATTGGTGACAACGAAAATGTAAACTAATTTAATGCAGAAAAGTAAACTAAATTAAACACTAAGGCTAAGGTTTTCACCTCACCATTTCAAGAATGCAAATTGAAAATGCTAAGCTAACATATCCGTCTATCGGTTAAAAATAACGCTTTATCTCTTGCGCCTATCGAAGGATTCAAGGAATCTGTCCATTTGACGAAAGACAAACCATAAACGGTTTAAGGCCCAAAGGATCCAAAGTGAATGTGTTAAGACACAAACTACTATGGATAAATGGGCGTAAACCGAAGGATAGAATGTATCCATCGGACGAAAAACCAAGAATAAACGACTACGGTGCAATCTCACTTGGTTTTGTCACCAAACCAAGTGAGAGACGATTAAGCAACAAAGAAATAACGGAAATAATTAACTTAAACATAAACAATAAGCATAAAATCCATGGTGAGGCTACATCCTCAACCTTAATTGAGGATTTAGCCTCCCATGTGATAAGGAAGCATAAATGAACTAAAATAAAGCATTAGCATTAAATAATATAAAGGGTTACAAAGAAAAAGGGCAGAGCAGGGCCTACAATGGCAAACTGCTCTTTAAAACACGCCCAAAAGAAAAGCTCTCGACAAAATGGACCTAGGGTCCTATTTATAGACTGACAGGTCACTGGTCTGCGTTCGAACGCAGGCAGTGCATTCGAACGCACTGATGAATATGCGTTCGAACGTGCACTCCATGTTTGACCGCAGATAACCGTCACGGCGCAAGCTGGAAGAGATGGACTCCTAGGGCCGGCTAGGGCAACCGCGTGATTTGTGGGCTGACTGGGCCTGCATTCGACCGTGCCCCCTGCGTTCGACTGTGAGTGCGTTCGAATGCACTTGGCAGGGATCCATTTCTTCCCTTGGTGCATTTTGCTCCTTTGTGGCCATATTTTGTTGTAAGGACCTGCATAACACAAAACACTAAAAACACTAAAAATAGTTAGATATTAATAGTGCTAAAGGCTTAACAAATATAAGTTAAAGAGGTTCAAACGTCAATGTTTGGCACCGATCAAATACCTCCAAACTTACATTTTGCTAGTCCCTTAGCAAAACAAAAACAAAACAAACATAGGTCCACTTTCGTGGGAGAACGGTTGCATTTAGCCTATGCAACAAGCCTTTTAAACCTCTAGGGGTTCCCTAGAGGACGAGTGAAGTATCGTGAGGGTTTTCCAAGAATGATACCCACAAACAATTATTTGGGATAATGTTATTGACAGACAAAGCCTTTCACACAAACATGTGGTTCAAACATCATTAGCAATTTCAACAATTTTGAACAAACAAACCACATCATCAAGGCCTCCAAACATCAATCAAATCACGGCTGAAAAATCGAGACAAGACATGCTCCAAAAAAGTGCAAAGTGAACTAACAACAAGATCATGAGGTTTCAATTATTCTCAAAAGACGTGTATTCCAAAATTCAAAGGAAAACAATGCGATAAATACAACCAAGGCTTGGATTGAAAAATGCAATTTTTGTGTAGGCTGTGCAATGCTTGGCTCCCTTAAGCTTCTAAATGACCTATGTAACGAGCGTTGGGCCAGTGACTCTTAAGCCAGATGGCTTTAGGGCACTAGATGTAGAGACATCCATAGGGCTTAATTACTCAAGTCAAAAGAGCTACAGAGCCTAAACTAGCCATACAAATTTTTGGAATTTCTCATCTTTTGACGCGAACACTCATTGCTTGGCCAGGCAAGAGGTCCGGTTACTCAATGAAAAATTTGACTTATTCTGATTTTGATGATGATTTTTTTTTTTTTTTTTTTTATTATAGCCAAGGTTTTCATCATCACATAACAATCCAAAAAATCTCAAGACACACACTTCAAAGTCACATCTCATACCCCACAGACCCTAATGCTAGCGTGCATGTGAAAAAATGGATCAAACATATGAAGTCTCTCTAATTCAACATATGAATTGAAAACTGGGATTTCTAAAGATATGTAGTGTTCAAACGAGTTAAAACACACCAATGATATGCAATTGATAAGTGCCAAAATATTCATATTTTAGCCCTTAATTTACATTTGTTAATGTCTTAGTTTTTGTTATTTTGTTCCATTTTATTTCCTTTTTGTGTTTTCTGTGTTTTTGTAGGTCATGGAAGAAAAGGAAGCGTTTCTGAAAATTTTCCAAGCTTAAAGGGCAAATTGGGAAGACCTAGAAGATGTGGAAAGGATTAAATCGGAATTTATCAAATTGGAGCTAAAATCGGATTGGATTCTGAACAGGTCTCGGTATTTTGGCCATAACTTTCAGCTAAAATATCGGATTGAGGTGATTCCAACGGCATTGGAAATCTGACTCATTAGGCTACAAATCATTGTGAAATAGCATTTTCCTAATTCAGACCGC